>CM021106.1:620415672-620550686 GCA_007115665.2 Sequoiadendron giganteum
GCTCTTGAGAAGCCTCTTAAAAGTGGGAAGGAAGAAGGATCGGGAAAAGGTTAAGTTAATTAGGGAAACATTGGTTAAGTCTGGCTTGGTGAGGACTGTTGATTCTCACTTCTCCCAACCCCAACGATGATTACGATATCTTTGAATGTAAAGGGTATGAATATCATCCCTAAACAAAAGGTTATTCGTGAGTTGATTCATACTCATTCTCCTGATTTGGTTTTCCTCCAGGAGACTAAGTTGTATGTCGATAGTATGTTGATTTTGGTTCCTAAGATCTGGGTCAGAGGTCTTTGTCAATGTGTGGGGGCACTGGGAAGCTTTGGGGGTCTTGCTTGCTTATGGGACCCGCGCAGAGTTACACCCCTCTAGTGGCTTTCTAATAGATTCTCTATTTCCCTTGTTGCTTCTAGTTCAAAGTCAAGTAAGAGAATTCTTCTTTCTAATATTTATGCTCCTATGAATCTTCCTAGAAAGGCTAACTTGTGGTCTCAAATTAGATTATTGCATTCTTTGGAGCCCTTTCTCCCTTGGATTATTGCAGGCGATTTTAATATTATCTTGTATTTGTATGAGAAAAGGGGTGGGACTTCCCATCTCGATCTCTCCTCGGACCTCATGATGGACAATGTGGCCTCTGTGAACCTAGTGGATATCAAACCTTTGAATGGGGTGTTTACCTGGAATAATAGGAGGATGGGGGATGTTGTCATTTTTGAAAGGTTAGACAGATTTTTGGTGTCTAGTTTTTGGATTGGCAATAGATGGATGACTAGTTATGAGATTCTCGATTGGCGGGCTTAGATCATCAGCCAATCAAAATATCTACTTGTATGGCTAGATTTTCTAAAAGATAGTCTTTTAAATTCCAACTTATGTGGATTCAGAATGTGTCTCTCCATGATCTACTCCTTGGGTGGTGGAGGGATGGACAACCTACTATTGGTACTGTTGTATACTCCTTTGTAAAAAGGCTTCATTATGTTAAATATATGTTGAAACGATGGAACAACCACCATTTTTGAAATGTTTTCTTGGATAAAAGGGCTACCCAAGAGCACTTGGACACCATCACTCAAGAGATCCAAGATCAGGGGCTTTTTGAGGATTGAGTAGGCTAGAGGCTAAGGCTGTGAAGGATGCAAAGGAATGGGAAATGCATGAAGAATTTTTTTGGAAGCAAAAGTCTTGCATTCATTGGCTGCAGGAGGGGGACAAGAATACTTCATTTTTTCACAATTTCGTCAAAGATAAAAGGTAGGGAACTATTACAACTTCCCTTAAATCCCCAAATGGGGACCCTCTCCTTTCCTCTGTTGAGATTTCAAAAGAGTTTGTTCGTTCCTTTTCCGCTCTTTTTTGTGATGATTATACTCCTACCAGTGAGGAAGAAGATGCAATCTTGGCTTGCTTTCCTCCCTTGGTGACTGAGGAAATGAATGGGTCTCTTCTCAAGTCGATCTCTTTGTTGGAATTGGAAATATTGTGTTTTCAAATGAGGAAAGTTAAAGCTCCTAGTCCTGATGGATTCCCGATTTTCTATCAGGTTTTTTGGGAGGTTATTAAGTTTGACCTTCTGGAAGTTATTCAATAATCTCAAGAGAATAACCAAATGCTAAGACCTTTGAATGCCACCTTCTTGGCTCTCATCCCTAAGTGTGAGGGGGTTGATTCTTCAGATCTATTTAGTCATATTACCCTCTATAATGTGGTGTACAAAATAATCATCAAAATAATTGTTGAGCACATGAAGTCGTGGTTAGATACGTTGATCTCTAAGGAACAGTGTGGATTTGTGGTTGGTAGGAAAATTCAGGATGGTGTGGTTATTGCTACTGAGACTATGCACTCTATAGCTTCCTCTAAGGAGAAGGCTATGTTCATTAAGCATGATATGGCCAAGGATTATGATCGTGTCAAATGGGATTTTCTAACCAAGATTTTGAGAGCTTTTGGATTTGGTAGTTCTTGGATTGATTGGGTTTTGAGTTGTGTCATGACTAATTCCTTCTCTTTGGTTTTCAATGGTGAGCCTTCTGAAAGTTTTGGGGCTCCCAGGGGCCTTCAACAAGGAGATCCTTTATCTCCATACTTATTCATTCTAATGGAAGAAGGGCTTGGGAGATTTTTGAAATCTCGAGTGGAGCTTGGAATTATTTGGGGTTGGTGGTGGGGAAATAATATTCCCTCACAGTCCCATCTTCAGTTTGTGGATGACACGATGTTCATGGGCCTTGTAGAGTGGATGAAGTGATCAATCTAAGGAAGGCCCCATATTTTTATTTGACTAATTTAGGTCAAAGCATTAATGAAGGCAAGTCATTTATTTATTTCTTCAACATTGTCAATCTTATTCAACAAAGGATTGCAGGTATTCTTAGTTTCCAAATTGGCTCGCTCCCTTTCATATGCCTTGGCATTCCTTTGGCTATTTATTTGCTACCTCGAGTGCTTTGGCAGGATGTTATTGAGAAGTTTCAAAAAAAGGACATTCATTGGACGTGCAAATGGCTCTCTACTTCTAGAAGAGTGACTCTTTTAAAGTCTATTATTCAGGCTCTCCCTTTGTACAGGTGCTTTGCTTTAATGACCCCTGCCAACTTTGTGAAAGACTTTGAGGCCCTCTATTGGTAGTTTCTCTGGTCTGGTAATATTCTTTAATGGAAGTGGATTTCGGTCAAGTGGGATGTTGTCCATCGTCTGAAGCAAGAGGGTGGTCTTGGGATGCGTCAGGCTGATTTGAATCAAGGCAAGCTCTGGAAGCTAAGATTTATTGGAGGTGGTGGTCTCAACAATAGCAGACTTGGTCTAAGATCCTCACCTCAAAATATTTTTGGGTTGTGGATGGTGAGGATGTTCCTAGATAGAGCCTAATGGGTAAGGGATCTATGGTTTGGAGCACCCTCAAGAGGGGAGCCAAGTTGATTAAGAAAGGACTGTTCTGGATTTGCAACAGGGGTTTAGAGGCTCTCTTTCGGTTTGATTCATGGGATGGTCATCCACCTATTATGTCTACTCATCCTTGCTTGTGGGACCTGTGTAGAAATTTTTTGGATGTAGGTTGGACTCATGTGGTGGATTTTAAATCCCCTTAGGTTCTGGATCGGGCTATGGTGTAAAGGTGGAAGGACCCACATGAGTGGTTGCTTGGAGGGTCGATGGAGGATTATAATGAGCTTGCTTGCATCTTGGTTGGTAGGGTTTGTAACTCTCTTTTGGAGAGGGATGTTTTGGCTTGGGGAGGTGACCATAAAGGCAAATTCATAGTGGCCTTTGGTTATCAGGATCTGGATGAACAAATGTTTGGATGCACGGGGGTCCCCTAGTGGAAGCAAATCTGGAACAATTTCTCTTGACCCAAGTGCAACTTTTTATCCTGGTTGGTAATTTATAATAGATGCATGAGTTGGGATAATCTTTGGAAGCAGGGATTTCAAGGCCCCTCTCTGTGTGTTCTATGCACTAACAACGATGATAATACTTCTCATCTTTTCTTCCAATGCCCTTTTGTTAGGATGCTCTAGCATTTTTGGTGGAAACTTTGGAATCATCCATGTTGGCATGCTTCATCTTTAGAGGAATTATATAGGCAGTTGGGGAGTCCTTCATCTAAGACTTCCTTTCTCCATACTACTTGGGTAACTGGTCCCAACTTCATCATTTGGTAGATTTAGGTGGAGTGTAATCGCAAGATTTTTTGATAAGAAGCTTCAGATGTGATAGGTTTGGATGAGGATATTGGGAGTTCTTCGAGAGACTTTGATGGCTAGGTGTGATCTCTTGGCTCCTATGGACTTTGGAGATATGAGAATTGTTTGGAGTTCGGGGCTTTCTGTCTATGACAAGGGTGAGAAGAGGCCTGGCCTTGGTCGAAGTGTTAGAGAAAAGGTTTAAAGAGATGGCCACTGGATACCTCAACCTGCGGAGGTGTTGAAGATTAATATTGATGGTCCCTCTAGGGGTAATCCTGGTCATGTTGGGGTCAGGGGCCTTGGTAGGGATTGCTTTGGAGTGGTTGTGTTCTTATTTTTTGAATATCATGGCCAACACTCTAACAATTTCATGGAGGCCTTTTCTATTTTCTTGGCTTTGAAAAGGGCTTGTACCCTTGGTTGGAGAAGGATAATTTATGAGTCAGATTCTTAGATTGTGGTTGTTTTGTTGAATAAGCGAAAATTGGAGGATGCTAATTGGTAGCTGACTAGGGTGGTTATACAAATCATCCCTCTGGGAGAGATCTTGGATTTTATCACATTCTACCATATTCCTAGGGAGTGGAATAAGGTGACTAATGGTTTGGCTAAATGGGCTTCTGAGCAGATGGAAAATTGGAAATTAGATTATTGGAGTTGTCTTTCAGATGGTATTACTAGGGAGCTTGAGGACCTGGTTATGGAGGATATGAGACGTGTCTTGTGTGTTGCTTGATGGTTCTACTTTTTGACCCTTGGTCTCACTTGGAAGATCCTTATGGTGTCACTCTCCACCATGTTAACCTAAAGGACCTGATACTTTCTTAGGTTCCCCTGGTTCACCTTGCCAAACCCACTACTATCACAATTCAATCTACCAAGTCAATCTTGGTGCAATGCCTCTAACTCTTCCTTAGCCCTTAATCTTCCTGAAAGACTAATATCCTCCAATAACTAAAATTTAGCTTTGCAGGGGTGTGTAGATGTTCACACTGACTTCATTCCATCCTGTTATGGCTCTGAAAGATCCACCTAACTCCATCTTTCTATCGCTTCCACCAAACCCTTACTTAGGGTTAAAAAGGCTACTAGCCCAAGAGCCCCAATTAGGTGTCCAACTTCGAGAAATCAAGTTAGAACTCTAAAGTTCTTCAAAGAACATAGGTTCTTCTCTTGGGATTATTGGTCCTGGTGTCTATCCCTCAAAGATTCCGGAAGCCTTAATCCTCAACTGTCCATACACAACCATAACCCTCCATTTAGCAATTTTAGGCCTTTTTTAAGCCATTTCCCGACCACACAGTAAACTGTCAGTTTATTCTCCATTCAAATGGACTGGTGAAGCTCCTCCTTCATGCCAAGTCTTTGCAAGGCATCTATCTACCCTCCCCACACCATGACTTGATAGGGAAAGGTCACCCCTGCAAATCAAGTGCTTTGCACTTCCTGTCTTCCCTAGCCGGGCACTGTCAAGCTCGCTTAGGAGAAGACTTTCTCCATGATTCCTTGACTCCTGACCACTCCTAACCCTAACCTATTTACATAAATGGAGCCTAGTCATAGTTCCCAAGGGCCCGTACACAAATTATAGTGGGAATGTAACTAAACCTCCATTATGTACAGTTTGCCAGTCAGAACAACAACTTAAAAGGAGCAAACTAACTACAAGCACGCCTAAAAATTGAACACACTCACTAAATACTACCACACAAAGCTTTAAGCACAAATACACTACAAAATACATCAATTCATAGTGCCATGATCGCTCTTGATCACACAAATTGAAAACAAAACACATAATTTTACACAACCTTCTTACTGTCCTCACTTGTATTCATGAATTTGTAACAATACAAAAGCTTCCAACCTTCCTTTCAGGTCAAGACACACCTTATATAGGTTTCTAAATCAGTTAAGCTTGATCCTAACTACTCCATGGCCGCTTGTGCCTTTCCATAGGCCTTATTTGTAAAATTTAAGAGAAACTAACACAAACTAACACCTAGGAAGGTCTACAAAGGTATTAGACCATCCTTGTAGGCAAACCTCAATCTAAAAAATGGTCAACATGACCTTCATTAACACATTACATGTTCTCAAATGCCTCTAATGCACAAACTCAAGAGTTTAGAAAGAGAATGCTACATTTGGCCTAAACAAGTTGCCAATTAATACGCTTCTAGACAATCTTCCCAGATGAACTATGGGGTGCTCCTGCACCATTCTCCCCCTCTACACAGACATTAAGGAATGTGGGGAGAGATTAGAGATGGGTCAATTCCCTACTTCTTGAACTGAGCTTCGTCCACCCATGTACCCTTAGATTCATGTTTGTTCTTCCACTTGATAAGATGCTCCATGTACACTTTATGCCTTGTAGATTTCTTCACCCTTGACTCCAAGATCCTTTCTGCCTGAAGCTTGTCTTGAGTAGGTAAGGGTATGTTGCTTACATCCTTGAAGATATCCTTGTTGTTTTGATCCATGTCACTGACTGACCCCTTATACTTGATCAAATCAGCTACATTGAACACTGGTGAAATCCCTAAATCTGCAGGTAATTCCACCTTGTATGTATTCTTCCAATATTTGGCTAATACCTTGCATGGTCCCACTCTTTTCATTTTTAATTTGGTTGATGTACCCTTCTGCAACCTGGATTTGTTAAGGTGGACCATGACATAGTCTCCTACCGCGAATTACAAATCTTTTCTTGACATATCTACTTTGTCTTTCAACTTTTGAGTAGCCTCGGTGACTGTCTTCTTTACCTGCTCCTGAATCTCTTTCATGGTTTGAGTGAAGTCCTCTGCATGTCCACTCCTATGTTCCATAGCTCCTAGATCCCTGAGCTCACATATACCTCTTGGGTGCATTCCATACACAATTTCAAAAGGACTCTTCCCTGTGGTCCGGTTCACACTGTCATTATAAGCATACTCAGCCTTTGAGATAACCATGTCCCATGTCTGTCCATATTCTTTGGTTAGGCACCTTAAAAGGTTACCTAACACCCTGTTAACCACCTCTATTTGACCATCGATCTGAGGATGGTAAACTGATCCAAAAAATAGGTTGGTACCTAATCTGCTCCATAGAGTCTTTCAAAAGTGACTCATGAACTTCGCATCCATGTCCGAAACAATGCTTAAAGGCAATCCATGGATCCTTACAATTTCCTTAAAGAAAAGGTGAGCTATATAACTAACATCATGAGTGGTTTTGCAAGGGATAAAGTGACTCATCTTACTAAATCTATCTACCACCACATAGACACTATCAAATCCTGTCTTGGTCTTAGGGAGTCCTGTTGAATCCCTCTTATGCTTTTTTGTCCTTGATGTCATCTTATGGTTATCTGGCATCTTGATGGTTTGATGGTTATCCTCTTAGTTGATCCATGTTTTGCTTGGCACTCACACATCATTGGTTTTACTATATTATATTTAGTGGCTCTGATATCTTGGATTCATGTGCAGACTACAAGTGCTTGTTGTGTTCTATACAAGTTGTTACAGTATGGCTTGATCAGGCTCTTGCATCCTGAAATTGTTAATGGTTCACATGGTGCAGCATGTTTCTCAGTACAATAAGGTGATCATTATTGCGTTAATGGAATTCTGAAGTTTTCATGAGATTAGTCTTTATTTTTCTTCATAAGGCCTTAGACTTAAATATGATGCAAAATTATACTTCACAATAATTTATTATTGTGCTACATTGCAAAATTTATGGCATTGGATTTAAATATGATTAAAAATCATTATTGGTTAAAAGGATTTAAACTTATCTCCTATGTGCATTTACAAAGTCAAAATTTCCAATATTGACTTAGCTTAAAAGCCGACATCATGGCATATCTTTCTATTTTCGGTAAGACCGCACATATAAAGTCTTACCGCAGTACCGCAGACTGCTAAGAGAGCAACCACGGTAACGCGGTGTAAGCCACCAGCGGCTAACAAGACTGTTACCACTATATCGTGGGCAGTCAGGATGGAAGCTGCGGTAATGCGGTGGTAACCGCCAGTGACAAGCCAGACAGTTATTGCTATATTGCGGGCTGTCAGAACGTTAACCGCAGTAGCGCGGTGGAAGATGTTAGCGGTTAGTAAACCGCTACTACTATATCGCAGGCAGCTTGAATGTTAACCGCGGTAGCACAGTGGAAGATGTTAGCGGTCAGTAAACCACTACCACTATACCACAGGCAGCCATAAAGGTAACCGCGGTAACGTGGTGAAACTGTTAGCGGTTCGAAAGCTTGTTACTGTTGTACCGCAAGATGGTAAAATGGAAGCCACGGTAGTGCGGTAAGGCATAAAATGTCACATCTCTCATGAACTCCAAAAATTATCATTTTTTGAAATGGATTTCACTTCGACTGCTTTTGGAAGTTTAGGGCAATTTTTTTTTACTGTTGCTTGAGGGTTTGAAACCCTAATCTTGTCGGCCCCGTGGAATCTCTCTTTCGACCATTTCACAGTGCATGTTGCTAGTTAATTTTTTCTTGGACAGCGAATGGAATCTATTAGAAGACCATCAATCGTTCTGTGTGGCCATTTCGTATAGCTAGGTGAAGGCACATTTTTGGAATACGTCTTGGCCATTTCATTTGCATACAGATCTGGTAATGTATCTCTCGACTGCATCTTCATCACTATTGTCAGGTACCCATCTCCAAGTAGCTCAAATGCTTCAAAACTCTTCAGTTTTCTACCTGGATTCGTTGGTAACTGCTAACATATGCATCATTACTTGCTTTCAATTACATTGTTGTTACAACTAATGTAAAATGGTTATTATTCTATTCTTTAAAGGATGTATTCTTACCGTTTTGTGTAAGCTCTACATGTGCAGGCTTCTGGTGAAGACATGCTAAGTCACTCTTCCATTCTTGGTCATTTCTGTCCTATCTTCAACAAAAAGAAAGAATCTCTCCCGTGTGATTACTGTTACATCAGATCTGCCCTGACAGTTATTATGAAACCTCAAATACAACCTTGCAATAACCTTCTGGTATGTAAATTTATGAGTAACAGTTGTAATACTTCCGAAGAGTAATGTCCTTCTTTGAAAAAGGAAAAACAAGTGGTTTAGGGTTCAATGATGTTAGAATATCAAAAATAAAAAATAGGGGTATTACTATAAAGGGCTCTGGAAGTCTATTTGTGCTTCGATGCTGAAAAATTGGAAAACAAAGTGTGTATTTAGATTGGTAGTTTTTTGTATGGGAAAACATTGAAAATCAAAAAGGGTGAAAAAGAAAGAAAGTATGAATAATTGTAAAACAGTTTGATGAGACTGTATTGTAACAAAGATAGGATTATCCTCAAGATGCATCGAGATTAGATAATGCATGGAATTCTGAAGAGTCATTTATGACTTTTGAAAATTCTATGTTTTGTCTATCAAGAGGCACTTGACAGAAATCAAGTGAAATAGAGAGATCCTCTGTACTATTGTATATTCTATTAAAATCAGGAAAGGGATTGGCGCTCCTTGTGATTGGTGTCTCTAAATAGAGGGGTTGGTGCTCCTTGAGTTGGTGCTCAAAAATCAGCCTTTGAGGCTTTGTCAAAATAAATTATAGAAATGAAAGCCTGAAAAAGGCAGCAGGTTTAGGAGTGGTTTTTCTACCCCAGGAGGGTTTTCCACTCGGCATATCTTGTGTCTTTGTGTCTCTTTTGCTTCAGTACCTTACTGCTTTAAAATGCAATGTTACATTACTCATTTTCAATTTGTATGATTACATTTGATTACATGAATGACACTATCATTAAAATGAGAATATATGTATGTCTCTTTTCAGCTTCAGTTTAAATTTGTTTAAGAAGGTATAAACACTGATTCACCCCCCCCCCTCTTAGTGTAATTTCACTCCAATAAGTCCTACCACAAAGTCCATGCTAACACACTCCCATGGTCTGTTAGGAATGGGTAGGGGTTGATATAGACCAACATTACTAGCTCCTCCTTTAACTTTCATACACACTACACATTGCTCCACATACCTCCTAACATCCCTTGACAACTTAGGCCAATAGTATAACCTTTGCACTAGTTCCAATGTTTTGTTGATGCCAAAATGTCCACTAAGACTACCATTATGCTTTTCCTGGATGAGGTTTTCTCTCATTGATCCTTTTGGAACACATAACTGATTCCCTTTAAATAAAAGTCCACTTTGCAATGTATACTCTGAGTATTGGCTATGAAAATGATTCTCAAAGTCATAACATACCTTGTAGGCCTTTGAGAAATCTTCATCTTCCCCATAGAGATCTTTGAAGCTCTCTATTCCAATGCTCTTGATCTGTATCTCTTGCACTGTTAGCAATCTCCTGCTTAGTGCATCTGCTACCTTGTTCAATTGTCCCTTCTTGTGCTTGATGGTGAAAGTAAAAGCTTGGATGTACTCCATCCATTTCAAATGTATATTGCTCAACTTCTCTTAGGTGTTGATATAACTAAGTGCCTGATTGTCAGTAAAAACCACAAACTCCTTGGGTAGAAGGTAATGCCTCCACTTCCTAAGTGACTGAACTAAAGCATAAAGTTCTAGGTCATAGGTAGAATACTTCTTCTTAGCTTCATTGAGCTTTTCACTGAAGAAAGCTATAGGCCTGCCCTCTTGACTTAGCACTCCTCCTACTACCACTCCACTAGCATCACACTCCACAGTAAACAACTTGTCAAAGCTAGGTAATAAGAGAATAGGTTGAGTTGCCACTTCTTGTTTCAGTTTCTCAAAACCTTTCTCAGCTTCTTAAGTCCACTTGAACTTAGTCTTCAAACCACCTTTGATTGTATCTAGGACTGGTGCACATATGCCACTAAAGTTTCTTTATGAATTTTCTATAAAATTGAGCCAAACCATGAAAAATTCTTACCTTTGTCCCTGTGGTTGGTGCAGGCCAATTTAGGATAGCTTCCACCTTGCTTGGATCCATTTTCAATGATCCTTGGGACACTACAAAACCCAAATATACAACCTCTTGTTTAAAGAATTCACATTTCTCTAGGTTGATGGCTAACTTATCTTCTTGCAATCTTCTAAGAACCATCTCCACATGCTTTAGGTGTTCTTCTATTGTCTTGCTAAAGATGAGTATATCATCAAGATATACCACCACAAATATCCTTGTAAAGTCCTTGAGCACTTCATTCACGAGCCTCATGAATGTGCTAGGGGAATTAGAGAGGCCAAATGGCATAACTCTCCACTCATACAACCCATCTGTTGTCTTCCACTCATCTCCATCCTTGATTCTGATATGATGGTATCCACTCTTGAGATCCAATTTGGTGAAGTACTGAGCTCCTCCAAGACAATCCATCAAGTCTTTAATCCTAGGGATAGGGAACCTATACCTAATTGTGATTCTATTTATAGCTCTAGAATCAGTGCATAATCTCCACTTGCCTCCTTTCTTGGTTGCTAAGACCACTGGTACTGCACATGGGTTGATGCTCTTCCTAATCAATCCTTTATCCAATAACTCCTGCACTTGTCTAGCTACCTCTAGATTCTGATCTGGTATAAGCTTATAAGCTACTTTGTTAGGAAATGAAGCTCCAGGTATGAAGTCAATCTGATGACTAATGGCCCTCTTTGGAGGCAAAGTTGTAGGTGCACCATCACTCACTATGTCCTTATACTTCTCCAACAACTTTTGGACTGCTCCGGGTATGACTATTTTCTCAGTCTTGTCTTCTTCTTTGGATTGCAACATGATCACATATCCTTCACTCCCTTGATGTAGGTTGTTAAGGAACTCCTTACCACTGCTTAACAAGACACTAGGAGTCTTTGACTGTCCTTCTTCCTCTTCTGACAGTGACTGCAATTTAAATGTCTTCCCATCCTTTTTGAAAGAAATAGTATTCTCCTTCCCATCATACATGGCGCTTTTGTCATACTGCCATGGTCTGCACAATAGTAGATGGCATGAATCCATGGGTAACACATCACAAATCAATTTATCCTTGTACCCTCCAATGGAAAACTCCAGCGTTATTTGCTCATTGACAAGAACAGTTTGCCCTTTGTTCAACCATGTTACTTTGTAGGGGTTAGTGTGGGGTACCTTCTCCAATTTCAACTTCCTTACTACCTCTTCTGAGATGATTTTATCTGTTGAACCTGAATCCACAATAACCTTACATACTTTCCCAAGTATTTTGCATCTCACTCTAAATAAAGCTCTTCTTTGTTTTGGCTCTTCCTTGACCGGTTGTCTGATCAAAACTTCCCTAAACATCAGGTTCTCCCCCATTTCAGATTCAATGAGACTGACCTTTGGTGATTTAGTACTCATGGTGTCCTCTTGAGCATATGCCACTCTCTTCTCAGAGTTTGATGAAGATGCTTTCTTCGGGAACCTATAAGCTGGATGGTCTACTTGACCACAATGATAACACTTCATATTAGCAAAGTATGAATTGCTCCTGCTTGCTCCTCTTCCTCTATTTGATCCTACTTGAGAACCTCTACCTCTTCCATAACCTCCTCTAGAAGGTGCTTCACTTCCATGCTCAGTGAGTTTAGATTCACCTTGGTTTCTTTGCTCAGTTCCTCTACCTTGGTAGCCACCTCTATGTCCTCTTTGATCTCTTTGATCTCTGCCTTTGCCTCTACTCTTAGAAGCTTGATCATGTTTCCTCTTGATTCTTTCCTCAATATTAATAGCTAATTGGTAACATTGGTGTACTGTCTTAGGACTTAGAAGAGGCATCTCCTCTTGAATGTTCCACTTCAAGCCGTTAAGATACCTAGCCACCCTGAGACTTTCATCTTCTGAAACATTGGACCTCATACAAAGTTTTTGAAACTCCTTAGTGTAAGTGTTCACATCTTGGTCTCTTTGCCTCGAGCTTTGTCTCTTCTTGTGTAACTGAATCTCATAATCATCTGGTATGTATGCTTCTCTCACTTTTGCCACCATACCCTTCCAAGTTTAAATAGGCTTCTTGCCTTCCTTTTCCCTCTCCGTCTGAATGAATTTCCACCATGTCAAGGCAAATCCTCTCAACCTAGACTTGGCCACCTTGACCTTCTATGCTTTAGTGACTCCATCACATTCAAAATGATTCTCCATGCCTTCTATCCAATCCAGGACTAGATCAACTTCCAATTTGCCACTGAACAGTGGTATGCCTTCAAGTGCTTTCCCACTCAAAGCTTTCAATGCCTTCAAGAAAGACTCCTCTTGCAGAACAGGGTCAAGTTCAGGGGTCTTTTCTTCCTCTGCAACCTCTTCACTCTTTGGTACCCTTCCCTCCAATCTATCACTGACTTCATCGGCCTTGATTTGCACATTGCTCAATGCTTGCTCCAGTTGAGTTAGTCTTTCTCTCAACCTCCTATTATCTTCCTCCTGGTCTTCGACCTTCTTTGCCAATTCAATGTTTATGACCATGGTTGTGGAACCACTAGGTTCAAGGTCTGACATACAAGATTCTATCCCAAATCTTTAACTTGCTCGGATACCAATCTGATAGGGTAGGGTTGGATGGAACAATCATTGTTCCATGCTCTAGGTCTCACTTGGAAGATCCTTATGGTGTCACTCTCCATCACCTTAACCTAAAGGACCTAATGCTTGCTTAGATTCCCCTGGTTCACCTTGCCAACCCCACTACTATCACAATTCAATCTAAATCTTGGTGTAATGCCTCTAACTCTTCCTTAGCCCTTAATCTTCCCGAAAGACTAATCTCCTCCAATAACTAAAATTTAGCTTTGCAGGGGTGTGTAGATGTTCACACTGACTTCATTCCATCTTGTTATGGCTATGAAAGATCCACCTAACTCTATCTTTCCATCGCTTCCACCAAACCCTCACTTAGGGTTAAAAAGGCTACTAGCCCAAGAGCCCCAATTAGGTGTCCAACTCTGAGAAATCGGGTTAGAAATCTAAAGTTCTCCAAAGAACATAGGTTCTTCTCTTGGGATTCTTGGTCCTGGTGTCTATCCCTCAAAGATTTCAGAAGCCTTAATCCTCAACTGTCCGTACACAGCCATAACCCTCCATTTAGCAATTTTAGGCCTTTTTTAAGCCATTTTCTGACCACACAGCAAACTATCAATTTATTCTCCATTCAAATGGACTGGTGAAGCCTCCTCCTTCATGCCAAGTCTTTGCAAGGCATCTATCTACCCTCCCCACACCGTGACTTGACAAGGAAAGGTTACCCCTGCAAATCAAGTGCTTTGCACTTCCTATCTTCCCTAGCCGGGCACTGTCAAGCTCGCCTAGGAGAAGACTTTCTCCATGATTCCCTGACTCTTGATCACTCCTAACCCTAACCTATTATAGACATGGATCCTATTCATAGTTCCCAAGGGCCCGCACACAAAGTACAGTGGGAATGTAACTAAACCTCCATTATGTATAGTCTGCCAGTCAGAACAACAACTTAAAAGGAGCAAACTAACTACAAGCATGCCTGAAAATTGAACACACTCACTAAATACTAAGACACAAAGATTTAAGCACAACTACACTACAAACTACATCAATTCACAGTGCCATGATCGCTCCTGATCACACAAATTCAAAACAAAACACAAAATTTTACACAACCTTCTTACTGTCCTCACTTGTATTCATGAATTTGTAACAATACAAAAGCTTCGAAACTTCCTTTCAGGTCGAGACACACCTTATAGAGGTTTCTAAATTAGTTAAGCTCGATCCTAACTGCTCCATGGCCGCTTGTGGCTTTCCATAGGCCTTATTTGTAAAATTTAAGAGAAACTAACACAAACTAACACCTAGGAAGGTCTACGAAGGTATTAGACCATCCTTGTAGGCAAACCTCAATCTAAAAAATGGTCAACATGACCTTCACTAACACATTACATGTTCTCAAATGCCTCTAAGGCACAAACTCAAGAATTTAGAAAGAGAATGCTACATTTGGCCTAAAGAAGTTGCCAATTAATACCCTTCTAGACAATCTTCCTAAATGAACTATGGGGTGCTCTTGCACTAATATGTAAGCTCCCTTGTCCAGATAGTCCATGTGTTTGCATTCAAACTCTTAAATGAATTCCATTCAGTAGATTCACTAATTGTATCACAATCAATTATAGGTAGAATGTTCTCTTCTTCAACCAACCAAAAGAATCAATGAATTGTAGAGTACTTTCTTGATCTTGTAGATAGTTTGTATTGCACCAATTGACAATACCACATGCATCTTTAAATTTTATTGCATCCTCAAATTTTAATTTATCTCTAGCAATAATTCTTTTAACACACACACCAACTCCATCATGTTCTCTTTTACCATGTCCAGCATCAAAAAACTCCATATATGTTGGATATTATGTTCTTTGTGAACCCTAATTAACCAATAGAACATTTGAGCATTCTTGAATCGTCATGTACAATTATCTAACCACATGAGATGTTTTATCATGTGGATTCCTCTTTCTCTTAATTTTATATAAAATATATTGAAACAATATTGAACAAACTCTAACGAATGTGACTAGTTGTCACTCAAATAGAAATGATACTCCCTCAAAAAAATTCTATCATCCTTTGTGTTGTCATCTGCATGCTTGTATATTTGATATGAACAAACATAGCCTCTTGCACCAATTGTAATATTGTGATTAGATTTCCTTTTGCGGAGAAATTGTATATTTTTTCACAAAATCAACCATTGATAGTATAGTTCTAATTGGAAATGTGTTTCTACATGTGCGAGATTGTCCACCAAGCCATTGATCATGTTCAGAGTGCTTGACATATTTTGGTACAATCTTACTCTTAAATTTTGATATGAATACATGTACACTATTTTTTTAAAAAATTAAATTACAATGCTTTTCAAATTTTCCATCTCTTAAAGAATACTCAACATTCTTAAATCTCTTAACATCCACTAATTTTTGTCCAAAATCATTTTCAACACTTTCATGCATACAAACTCCTAAGAATGAAAGATTGCCACAACTAGTTCATTGTCGAAAAATACATGTACTTAACCAAAATAATTTCCCATTAGATCTTTCACAAAACAAACTCGTTGATGGCATATTAATACCACATTCCTGCATAATCATGTTAATATGTAAAGTACAACGTATATATCAAAATACATGTCATAATAAGAATGGAATTACACATGTGTTTTACAACAACAAGATATTCATTGCTTATTAATTTTCACATACCAAGGTTTACATTTTTCAAAATGATTTTTCACTTATTCTAATATTACTAGGTAACACTAAATCGCTACAATTTTTTATATAAAATTTGGTTTGAGTCATGTCTAATAGGTGTTTTGGATGAGGATCACAAACTTTGGACCCCACTCTTAATTTAAAAAACATCTCAAGCATTAGATGATTCCCTACTATTATCATGCCAATAATTTTCAATCAAAGATTTTATTTCGTTATTCAATTTCATGTTAGACTTTGGGAGTCGACTACTAAAACTCCAGCATTGGTTGATTGGATCATTTTCTATACTTTCTCTTCTCTTTTCCACTCTTACCAATGTTTTAGGATGTATTTTTAGAATTTCACTAATATTTCTTAACATTATTTTATTCAAAGTTGTTTTATTAACTATGGTAGTTTTTATAGCTCGTCGTGCCTCATTCTCATCTTTAGATTGACTATTCTTGGACAATAGACTCAATGGCACTAGCAACAGTAGATATAACATGTTTAAGCGATCCATCTTTTCTTCTTGGTTTAACAAAAATGCCTAACTTTTTCATGACTTTTCTCATCTTCCACATTCTCATCAATTGCATCATGAGTTGACATTAAAATGATAGTTTTTTACGTTAAAAAATTCTTTGTATAATCTATTGGCATGTGTTCTTATTTGTCTCCAAGAAATCTTACCAAGAATATTATCCAAAATAATACTTTAATTTTTTTTTAAAATATTTTCATTATCAACATCACAACCTGGATTTTCATTTTCATCAACAAAATGATTTTCACCTTCATTTTAAAAAACAAAACAATTTTTATTTTCATTTTAAATTTGTGCACGAGAGGGAAGATTGCCAATGGGAAGACTGCTTGCGAGAAGACTGCCAACGAGAAGATTACGAAGAGGGCATGCAGGGAGATTTCCTCTATGGGTGGGCTGCTTTAGTCCGCCAAGGGTGGGAAGGTTGGGCCTATCTCGACTGGTCTTCCAATTGGAATGCGTTCGGCTCTTTCGACGGCTCCAACGACTAGGAACTACTCATCACTGGGCCTGGGTGTGGTTGGTCGTGGGTTTATGGGAGAAAAGGCTCCCCTTTTGTTCCCCCTGATTTATTGCGGGTTCTGGGATGGCGTGATGAGTGTGGTGTGCATTCGAATGGGTCGATGGTTTGTGAGGTGTTTCCTCACTCTCCTCTCTCCTTTGCAGGTGTTGTGCGTGGTGAGTTTGGGGGCCTTGTTGCTCCTGTAGGCTCTCGAAAATCCTTTGTTGTTGCTCATGCCTAGGTTCCTTCTAGGGTTCATCCTTTACCTTGTGCCCGAGACTCCCTTGTTGTGGTCTACAGGCCTGAGGTGGCTGAGAATGAAGACTTCTATGTGCATCAGGGTGTGGTTTGTAGGTTTAATGGCTTGTGGCCCTCCCTGCCTGATCTCCATGAGTGGGTGACTGGTTCTTGGAAGCCTTTAGTTTCTAGACGTATTGACCTCTATCCTAGTGCTAGAGGTTTTTTCTTTACAATGCAACTTTTTCTACCCTTGTGGATCGTGACAGAGTTTTGGACCGGGTGTGGATGTGGGGTGTTCATTCGTTGTTCATTTGGATGTGATCTCGCTCTTTCAACCCTCTTACAGAGCCTTTGAATATCATACCTGTTTGGGTTCGTCTACCAAATCTCCCTCTCCAATTTTGGGAGGATTCTTGTTTTGAGGCTATTGGCAGCTTTTTGAAGGTGGATTCTACATCTAGGGATTTGGGGCATACCATGGTGGCGCGTATGTTAATCAATATAGATATCTCCAAACTAGTCCATGGTGATGTGGCCTTGATAGTGGCGGATCTTCCTTGGAAGCAACTCCTAGACTATGATGGGCTCCCTTTTCATTGTAGGCGTTGTTTCTCAGTTGGTCATTTGGCTTTTGGTTGCCCTCTTGCTCACCGCAAGAGTGTTGCTACTTGGTAGAAGAATGCTCTCACAAACCATCTTACTGTTGGTTCTCCCCCTTCAGATTGTTCCTCTGAGGAGGATGACACTCCCAAGCCTACCTAGGATCCTCTTTCAGCTCTCCTTACCATGGAACCTCTGCCTCATTTTGTTGTCTCTATTCCGTCAAAACCATCTGTTGTCATTATTTCGCCTGTTCCTGCATGACCTTCGTTGAACAATTCTGCTAATCCTTTTCCTATTCCGGTCTTTGCTGCTTTGTTGCTAACCCCCTTGCTGTGTGGTGGCTCCTCTCCTGAGGTGGCTATTGTGGATTTGCTCCCCTCGCCTCTCTCATTTCCTGAATCTGAGCCTCCTTGGTTGGTTGTGCTGTGGAAGAAGAAGGGACTCCCCAAATTTTTTGCCTCTTCTCGGCCTCAGATTCAAGGGGTCAACTTTGATCCCTCTGTTTCGAGGGTTGTGTAATTTTTTGGTTTTCTACAGCTATTGGTCAGTTGTTTCTGTTTGTTCCTCTAGTTCAAGGTTTGTTTGAACTATGTTTTCCTTTGGCCATTTGGGCTCTATGTGTTAAGGGTACAACACCCTGTAAATGTTGCTTATTTTATCAAAAACAAAAGGATTTTCATTTTCATTATCAACAACAAAAAGATTTTCATTTTCATTTTCAACAATAAAAAGATTTTTATTTTCATTTTCAACGATAAAAGGGTTTTCATTTTCATTTCCAACAACAAAACGATTTTCATTTTCAACAAAAAAAGGGTTTTCATTTTTATTTTCAACAACAAAACGATTTTTATTGTCATTTTCAACAAAAAAAAGTTTAAATTCATTATCTCTACGAATATTATCGATCTCAGCATTGTTAAATCCAACTTGTTTTAAATCTTCTATAATAAAATATTTTAGATCATTCAAATGTGGATTTGAAGACATACCTAGGTTTGTTCCTGCCTATTGTCACATTCTCCATAACATTGAAAGGTGGATTTGAAGACATATTAGGATTAGTTTGTATAATTGTATTATTTTCCACACTCACCTCTTACAAATTTACATCATGTGCATCCATAGTCTCTTCAATGTTTTTATCTTCAATAGTCATGGAACCAGATGGTTCAACATTATTCATTGTTCGAACCCTCATTCATCTATCTCTTTGTATTTTTTCCTCCTTCTCTCTCTTTTTTTTCAATTTCTTCAGGGGTGAATACCCTCATATCTTTCCTCTTTTGATGACTTTGTGATCCCATGATTACAAATATTTGAAGTACAAATGAATTTCAATAGTAAAAGTCTCTTTTTTATTCCTCCTTTGAATGAGTTGAAAATGAAGACAATTCCACTCCAAAATTGTCCAAATGTTGCCCCCTTTCAAAATTCAAATTAACTTGTAGAAGACAAAATCCCAAAGAAAATGCAAGAATTAGTCGTTGTCGATCGTGCACTGTCAAGTTACAAAATTGACAATAATTCTTAAGCAATAAAAATAAATTAAAAAACGGTAAAAATGGAACGGGATCCCGTTTGTAAAATGGGATCCTATTTTGTAATTGGGATCCCATTTAGAAATAGAACCCCACTTCATTTTCCAATGGTTAAAATAATAAATAAAGCAAACGAGATCTTGTTTCATAAACCAAGATCCTGTTTTTCAAAATTTTAATTTTTTGTCAGGTTTTTGCTTTGTTTTTCGGTTCGAGAAAAGGCTTGGGGACCTGAACCTAGGATTTGGACCTGGTTTGACCTACAACTTGAAGGTCATGCCAATGTCACAAGAAAAGAGTGACTTTGGACATATTTCTGAAGACCTTATTTGTAGAATTTTTTCATGAAATTAAAACCAATATATATGAGACTAACTTTGGAGATGTTTTATGTATACTACAAATGTTATGAACAATTAACTGTCATGTTCATGTGTTAGTGGATGCAAGTATATGTTCCATTCCTCCAGGCGGAGGGGAAGTGTCACTTAGGAGAAGATCTTGGTCGGGTAACTGGTAAAAGTAAACTATTTGAGCATATACACACACCACATTAGAATGATTGAGTTGAGTCAATTTGTGACTAGTTGGTAAGCCATCCTTAGCTGATATTTTTGCATTCAAGAGTCTTGTTTACTACTCTATGCATTATTGGGTGATGTTTATCTTGTGAGCTTTTGAGATCTTTCTTATACTATTACGATTATATTGACGAGTGAGATGTATGTGGAAGTATGTGTATATATATGCACATACATGTCAATGGGATCTAATGACATGTATATGCACATGTATAGATGTACCACATGTAAACATTTATCAATATGATGGTGATTGTGAATGGTTGTATGTGAATCAAATGTGAACATATATATATGTATAATATATGCACGTATCCATATGTATATGTATATCAAAACATGTGTACATTGGCGAATGGACACGCTCATACAGATGCATTGATATAGATATACCTAGATATACGTGTACATAGAGTTTATACATATATATATGCATACATTCAATATAATGTGTTTATTATATATAATATCTTAATATATAGTATATCAACTATAGACACGTACATAATTATTATCTATATATATATATACATATATTGTCCCATTATATATGAGACGGTGTAGATTCCAAATATGTGACTTTTTTTACAATTGAATTATTTTTTCTATTTTTCAAATAATTTTTTATGAAATTGGTCTATAAACTTGAAATATCAGGGTTTTTAGTATTTTAATAGTTTTTTTAAAAATATTTTATTGGAAAATGAATCATACGTCAACATTCTTCAAGCAATTCTTTTCAATTTGAAAAATAAATCAAAAAATGATAAGTTTAGGTCATCTTATGCATGACGTACATGAGGATTTTTTAAAATAGCAAATATGGCCAATAAAAAATAACAATTTTTTTAAAAATATCATCAACATTCTTTAGTGTGTTACAAATATTTTCCCAAAATGATTTAGAAAAATTCAATTATTTAAGTCAAAATATGGATGGCATACACGTGCATGGTATGGTAAAAAAGAGTGACTCTTAAATAGTGGTTTTTAGACATGCCTATTGAAAATCAATTTGTATCATCTAGGTATTAAAATAAATCATATTTGGAAACTAGACTTTGAGTCTAGCTTATAATGCTAGGTAAATATTTATGTTTAGTAAGGTTAGCAATACAACGGTAATGAGGGTATGATAAACATATCTTCGTCGATAGGAAGTGACGTCATGCAAACCATATTGATTATCTATAGTTGATTGAGATGACTTGATCATTACTTTACTTTGATGGAAACCCTAGGTTGAGAGAATAACCTATTTGGTTGGGTCATTTACTTGATTAGTGATTGAAGCACATAGGTTGGGATCAACCTATATAATCAGATTGATCATTTGATTGTTGATTTTATCTTTTGATTGAAGTCATTTATTGATGAGGGTTATACTTTTGATTGAAGTCATTTATTGTTGAGATTACACTCTTGAATGGAGAGTTTTATTGTTGAGATTGTACTATTAAATCCTTGGCTTGAAAACTCAATGACTGTCAAGTGGAAATGGTGAAGATTTTTGTTTGGTTTGTTTTGTAGGGATTTCTATTGTTTGCATCCATAGAGTTGATGGCCATTCAATGACAAGATTTCCATGTCCCTTTCCATCTCAAAAGCCCGATCATTGTTGTGCAATGATGTTTCATCGTCATCGAGTACCTCAAAGGCCCATCAAATTCATATCAGATGGAAAGAAAAGACAGGATGCTGAGAAACCAACCACATTTACATTTTGTGTTGTGTGCCCTCAACCTCCCAAAACCCGATGATGTTTAAAGCAAACTTTTGGAGAAAATTTTGCACCCACAAAGGCCTCAAGTGGAAATTAGCATCCTTCCTTAGATTGTGTCCAACCACACCAAAAGCCTAATAAGTCATATTGGGCAAAAAATCATGGTTCCACTATAATTGAAAGTTTTGCTTTTGATGTTTTCTTTCATTTTAAAGAATATCAAATTTGTATTGAAAATTAATAAATTTTCAAATCAAAAGCTCTAAGTTCCAAGGTGTATGTTGGATGATGTTCTATGTGAGGAAGACCTCCTTAGTGACAACTTCTTGTCTATAATGCCAATCTCCTCCTATTTTGGATTGGATAGTCATTAGTATAAATTAGTTTTAGGGGTTGATTTTACACTTGTTTGCCTTTTGGCTCATGAATTACCAAGTGTAGTAAGGGATTTGTTATGTAATCGTCCAAGTAACTCTTTTCTCCATGTAATTCAAATAGATGGATATATAATACCCTTGGATCCCAATTGAAAAGTTAGTATACATCTAATCTCTTCTTCTTCACTCAAATTGTACCAATAGATAAATACAACAACTCAATTCATGGGCATGCAAGTGTTTATATCTTGGATAAGAAAAAAGAGCTTAAGGAGAGATTTGATGATGAATTAGATATATGGCAAACTGGAGATTGATTTAATATCAATTGTAACTTAAATTTAAATTATTTTAGTTGCAAAATTACTTTTATTATTTAAGCTAAAGCTTAGAATGTTTATGTGAAGGTGATTTTGCCCGATGATATTCAATTCTAATGTATTGTACATTATGTACATGTATATATACACGCAACTAATACCCGTGCGTAGATACAAAATTGAAATAAAAAACTAAACTGAATATACTCTTCACCACCGAACATTGAAACGTTGTTTCGCGGATTGCTGTGAGGACCAATTTTTTCATATACAGATGCTTCCTGCTATGCTATGACAGTGACTCCCCACGGTTCCAACCAACTGAACATTTCAAGGTTTTACAGCTAATTCTGCACAATCAGGAGGCAATTTAAGCATTGACTCGGAATAAGGGGGGCTAATTTAAGTACCCAATTTCCATCTTCACCGTTTTGATTAAAACTTACATTTAACATGATCCATATTTCAACAAGAACATTCAAACCCTAAGTTGTTTACGCAGTTAAGCAAATCCCCTTGACATGATATCGGTTAAACGAGAAACAATTCTGGGAAAAAGTTGTGTCTATTCTTAGGTTGTAGAATTATCCAGCTCAACGAATTTGATGTAACCCACCGGGGTTATATCAGGTTTAGGGCCAAATTGGATTAGGGTTTTTCAGGATGTCTGGGGATCACAGTGATCAGAAGCCCCTTGTAAGATCACATTCATTCTCAGGTTCATCAGAATCTGATTTGGACGCTTCGCATAGAGGAGGGAACAGCAGGTCAAGTTTGGACAGGAGGAGGTCGGGTAAAAGAGGGGAATTGATCAGGAAAATTTTGCTAAGGGAGCGATTGCCATCTGGGAATTTTGGATCTCAGGATCGGCTTGGCGAAGGGGCACCTCCAGAATGGGCTCTACTGCTGATTGGATGCCTGCTTGGATTGGCTACAGGATTATGCGTGGCAGCCTTCAATCATGGAGTAAGGGGTTTGACTTTGTTACAGGCTTTTTTTTCGCCATTTTTAGAAAATTTAAAAAATAGATCCCCATAAGCGATTTATTTTAAATAAGAATAAATTCACCAAGTTTTAAAGGTATTATATTCGCCAAGAATATAGTATTAATTCTATGATTTTCGTCAGACTTAGCTTACAATGGTTGATACATTTCTTTTTGTGAGGCTAAGTTCAGAGGTTATTAAAAATTTGCCAAAATATACATGTGATAGATCCAATGTTTTTCCTTAGAATTATACTAGAATAATTGATACAGTTATTTTTTTAAGGCCAAGTTTTGAAGTTATAAAATTTGGCGCAATATACACGAGATAATAGTAAATCCATTGTTTTTCCCCAGAATTAGACTACAATTTTTGATGCATTTATTTGAATGAGGCAAATTTCTGCAGTTATTAATTTTGCAAAAATATACATGAGCTGGTAGCAAATCATATGTTATTCCTTAGAATATACTTACAACGAATACACTTTTTCCTGCTGGATTGCTGAAAGCTTGTGCTGTGAGGCATAGTTGCAAATGATAAGTTCCTTTTGGAAATTTGGGTGCACTAACACAGGAGTGTTCCCTATATTTTTTAAGGCTATCTTGCCTTCAAAGTTCCATTTGAATGAAGTTCTACCTTTCATCGTTGCTGCAGTATGTTTCGTTAGTTTAACAAAATCAGGAATTAACCTTACGAGGAAATTTATCTTACTGAAAAATGAGTGCACCCTGGGTTTGCTGGTACATATTGAGATTTTGTAATGCCTACATCTATAGGGTTGGCTTTTGTGCCCTCCTTTGACACAATGTGCCCTAGGAGTTTTCCTTCCATTGCTACGAAGATTGATTTCTTTTGGTTGAGAGATATTCCATTTGATCTGCATCTCTTAAAAAATATTTTCAAATGACTTGAGTGCTCGTCCTTTGTCTTGGAGAAGACTGTGAGATCATCCAAATGGACTAATATTACCTTATCTTAAGGCCATCAAATGCCATTACCATTGCTGTTTGAAAAGTAATGCCTGCATTGATCAACTCAGAAGGCATTTTTTTGTAAACAAAAGTTCTTCATGGATTTGTTAACATTTGAATTTGTTGCCCAATTTTTTGCAGCTTATGAGTGATTTGCCTAACAGACAGCAACAAATTCCATGATTAATGTGAGAGTGTCACCCTCAATAGAGTGATTTCCCTCTATGTTTGAGAGGAACAGCTCTTCTGTATAACAATTTTTTTGTATGCTAGTGTACTTTTTACCAGAAAACAGAAAAGTAACAGGAAAATAAAAGAAAGGAAAGGGCTCCTAGGCGAATAGGAAATATAGATGAACACTCAGATAACTAGCAAGAAGAGATAAAACAATGTAGATAGAAGCCCCTTCTCCTTAATGATAATGGAAATGGGTAGGTGATTTGTATCATGGATCAACAGAAATCCCACAGAAAGATAAAGTTGTCATCAGATCTGGCTATAGGCGGGTGATACAAATATCTATTTTAATCTGTAACATCACAAACTATGATAGAGAGAAAACACAACATGCGACAAAATAAGATTTACTAGGTATGCTTAAATCTTATTCAACAATCCGAAAATCATATCATGTCAAAAAGGAAATTAGAACACAATCATCACCGCGCAACACTGGATTTCGTCATGCAATTGCATTCCATTGATGTTAATGAGAAAAGTACAAAGAAAGTTGCATAATCAAAGAGGAGAAGAGTTGACTGGCAGTTTGTGATGTTCTGATCAGAAAACAATTTAGAGATAATTAATTTTCTGGATTTACAGAGCTGTTCATAACAAGTTAAAATATATATGTTCAGAGCTTGTCACAGAATCTCTCTACTCATTGGCTGTGGCTAGGACTGATTCGTCTGACTGGTGCAATGTAGCATTCCACACTTAAAGGTCAAGCAGCCCTGAGAAAACTTGGTCTTCCCTTGAATCAATTTCAGATTGTCCAGGGATATGCAGTCCTATGGAATCTCCTTGTCAAGGTCGAGGTAAAGAGTCGGAGTTATTGTTAATGCTCCAGATCACGACCTCAGTGACTATATCGTTGCTGTGGATGGCTAATCTGATGACCAAGAATGTCACCTGAGAGTATAGTGTACACAACAGATTTAACTTGGCCTCCTCCAGTTGTAGTATTTGCTATTCCAATGATTGGAAGTCGATGAAGATGAATTCAAGACTTACACTCAGGCTTTACTGTGTTTTTTGTTTGTCATGAATCGCCATATCTAGTTGCCAGCTTAACATCCAGCCATTAGCAGATATTTCTAGTTGCCAGATATTTTTGTTTGGTGTTTAGAATATCTGCCCTAGGATATGCTCCAATGCCACTGCAGAGCCTGCGGAAAATACACAATTTGGCACTGATTATAACCTGCAAGTTCTGGAATGGGAATCACTAAGAGAGTAGGGGTTCCATCCAACCTCTGACTAACAGCTCAAGGGGTTTCGTCACTGTTTGCTTCGTTGCTCAATTTGGAAATCAATTGGAAGGAAATTCAATGCCAAAATGAATGAATTCAGTTGTTTGAAATAACTCTTCTGTTTAGAACCCATAGGGGACCTATTTTGCTGCCCAAATTTGAATTTTGTTTATTATATATTTTATTTTTTATTTATTTATCTATTTTTGTATATAATTAGTGTTTAAAAACACTTATTTTATTAATTATAATAATGCTTAGGTGTAGCTGGGGAAAAGGGACATGATACAGTTGGACACAGAATTTCAAACCCTAGTAGCTCATAGAGAGATTTTAAAAAACTAATGAATGACTAATGAAAATACTAATCCATCAAAAAATACTCTTTCAAATAATATAAGTCACGATATCATAATGCACATTTGGAAGTTGGATCATAATGGGACTAGGATGAGGAGCATGATAGGTCCGCCTGAAGCTATCCACACCAAGCCCAAGAGCAGATATACCATCCCTCTTGGCCCTCAAGTGGCACACACAGTCATCCAACATGGGGTGGTGTACTTGGTGGACAATTTGTATCTGCATTCCCTACCCTTGCTGCCTTATCTATCCCTGTTATGATTGAAACCCCTCAAATTCATCTTGACAACCAATCCATGTAGAGGTTGGGGAAAAGGCTACCATAGGAGGCCTGCAGACATCCTCTCCCTAAGCCCAAGTGCGGATATCACTCCCTTGGCTCCAAGTGGCACACACAGTCATCCACCATGGAGTGGCGTACTTAGGAAGAAGTCTAGTATCTGCTCAACCTACTGGAATCTCTCCCGTTTCTCCTCATGAAAAAAATATCATTACATACAAATAACATGATAGAGCATACCACAATATTTATCAACACATAAGATGGCTATGTTCACAGCAGCAGTTGTAATAACTACTTATTCTGCACTTGAGTGCAGATAATTAACATCAGATCTGCTCAATTGCCTTCTGTTGATCCCTTCTAATATTTTGCAATATTTGTTGCCTGAATAATGAATGTATTTCTGAAGATGATTTCTGATTTAATATTCAGAAGATATTAGTGATTTTGCTGAGTTGATTCTGCTTTAATACTCAGAAGATGTTCATTCCTTTCTCCCCAAAAACTCACATCTTCACCCTCCTTAAATAGCATCTAATGTACCTCTTCATAAAGGAGGCATCTCATTACAAAGGGGGACGACTTTGTCCAAAGGTTGCAGCTTTTAATTTCCTTATCTTTTAAAAGTAGGTGCATCATCGAGGGGGTCGGCCTTGCTATAATTTATCCCACTTAGTAATAGGTTGGGCAGCAATCAGTCTACCTATTGCATAATAATTATTCTCCAACTTTTGTCTGGAATTAGCAGGTCGGTCCATATTTAATCTATTTATTAATGAGTCAAACATCAAAGGGAGTTGGCCAGGCTTATTTAATTCCAGCGCCACCCTTATTCAATGAGTTGGCCAATGCAACGGGACGTTTTGGTTTTAGTAACTGTTTATTATTTATCCAAGTTTTCGGCCAGCTTCTTTATATTTGTTTATTTATTTGTATTAAATCTACTGTTCCGATTTTTCTGTCTGCTCCTTCCTTACGGGTATGTAGAATTGTGCACACTGCACATAATATACATGGGACATCATAGTCCACACTACCCAAGATTGCTTGTCCTCAAGCAATCACAAAGTAGGAAGCTCTTGACTTGACCAAGATCCCAAATCAACCTTGCAGGTTTGTGATTTTTAGACATTACTCCTTCTTGTGGTACTTTGCTATAATTAAGAATTGAAAATTCTACAACTAATGATAATAATGAGGTCCCTAGATTCTTGTCCAATCCAAGATTCTTCTTACTATTCTCCTATGATTCTTAATAACAAGACCTATTATTTAAGACAAGTTTTTTCTCATTTCATTACCACAAAGATCCTAGGCAATGATACAATTTCTTTATTACCTTTTGTTGAATTCTACAATGATAGAAAAAATGTTGCATCCTTCATCAAGATGGATTATGGGAGTGTTGTGAATAGCAAAATCTCACTCCTTGGTGCAAGGTCAATTTTCACTTGAGTAAAGGATCTTAGGTGTCCTTTACTACAGGTTGTTTCCCCTCTAAACAATCAATGCAAATTTACCTTAGATAGAGTATACCTCGTTTCACATAAACATTTAAACCATGTTTTGAGGTGAGTTTGTTTCTTATGAGGATGTTATACAAAATAGCCTAAAACATCTTTCAACATGTATTCTCTTATCTTTGATTCCTCTATTATAACCTTCTATTCACAAAATTATTGGATTGATTAAGTCCAAAAAATGCAAGATGTACAATATAAGAACTTAAACTTTTAGGTTTACACTAATACACAATTCTTTGTCAACTTCCAAATCAATTGGAGGTTGTTACCCCTCTTGTAAAATTTGATATGTCCCATGTTTGATGCTAAAATTATTTTCATATCTTGGGAAAGTATTGTTTTATTTTCACCTAATTCATTTAAACAATATCATTTTTTTTTTCCCCAAAGTTTGAGAGGTTAGAATGATTCTGGGATTTGTGGGTTATGGGCCAACAATGTAACTTAAAAATAGACTTATGTAACAAATTGGATTTGTATTAAATTTATCTAAGGTACATGTATGCCTAATATTGATTTCCTTGATTTTTAATCGTGAATGTAGAGCTATTCTAAATATTACATATAGAAGTGAATTTGGTTCACAAGACAAGTTTTACTAGATCAATTTTGTAGGTTACGAGGTTGATCCATGCAGTGCCATTGTTTCTATGAGTGCGGGATAGATCACATGTGTTATGGATTTGATTGTGCATTATGATCTTGTCTAGAACCAATGCATTCCTAGTTCCTACCTCAGTGAAGCTTGATGACTATATCCTTTGATAAATCTCAAAACACTAACTTCAATTTATCGTGTCCATTTCTCCTAGGTTTCTCTAAGAGTCAAAATCTGTTACTTGTATGTTCCTAAAGAATTGGTCTACCTTCATTACCTTTGCTTAATGATTGCTTAGACATTTAATTTTTAGTGCATAAGTGTTATTATTGAAGAGATTTTAAGTCTTCTCATCAATTTAGGTGATCTTAATGACTGTGATTGTTGGGGAAATGCTTGAATAAAGCAATAGGTGAATTTCTAGAGACCTTAGATTTTTAAAGCAACCTTTTGTAGTTTTCCACAAATTAAGATGAGAATTAGAAGCATGACACACATCTATTATCTTAATGGTGATGTTATTGTTGGTCTTCTTTCTCCCTCACCTAAGGTGCAAGGCAAATGATATTATCTGCTTTAGTCAAATAATTCTTTTTTTTCCTAGTTGCAATAGAAACCATACGCGCAATAGCTATGGTATGTCTAGCAGGTGTGAGTATGCCCTATGTACTCAGTTAGGTTTTAATACTTTGGCATATGTTGGTGGTGGGATGAATCTATTGGATAGATTTGTTCCTTTATATGCATTTCTTGAAGGAGTTACCACCCTTCACCATAACGAGTCACCACCTTCATAGTAAATGAATCACCATCCTTCGTTATAAAGGAGTCATAGTCCTTTATATTTGGAGTGTCACAACTTTTCTCACATCATAACTATTCTTGAGAACCTAATTTAATTTATTTCCAAAATCACTTAAGTTTCTATTCCTAATTGAATTCTTTAGTGATGTTATGTATGGTCTTTCTCAATTGAAATGCTCTCCCTTTTATATCACAAGTTTGAGGGAGTCACACCTTTCACTTCAATAGTTACAACTCTTTATTATTGCATTTCAATTTTAGATAAGTTAACTTGTTAGTGCTTCTCAACCCAATAAACATTTTGGCAGACAACGTTTTTAACACTTCAATAATTTTTAAGCATAAAGTAGTCATAAACACATGGAGTAATCTTGTTGAAGACACACCCGGCATGAAGCAAACACATAGATATACGCAATACACAAAGTATACATGTAAATACACATAAGACACGAAGCATGAAGCATACACGTGAATACATGTAATACACGAAGTATACACATGAAGCGTGAAGCATACACATAATACACTAAGTATACATAAGACATGAAGCATGAAGCATACACGAGAATACACGTAATATAGGAAGCATGAAGCATATGTGTGAATACACGTAAGTTGCAAAGTATACATTTGAATACATGTATGTCACAAAATATACACATGAATACACGTAAGTCGAAAGGTATACACATAAATGCACGTAAGTCACAAAGTATACACACGAGTACATGTAAGTCACAAAATATTTACATGAATACATGTAAGTTGCCAAGTATACACTTGAATATACATTAGTCACAAAGTACATACTTGAATATATGTAAGTCACAAAGTACACTCATGGATACACTGTCATGAATACACGTAAGTCATGAAGTATACATACGAATACACGTAAGGCACAAAACATTCACATGAGTATGTAAGTCATGAAGTATACAAACAAAAGGCACATGCATATAGAAATGCATTATTTGCCTACTTAAGAAAGAGGTTGAATAGTTAATTCTAATTGAATGGCGGTTAAAGTAGGTATGTCCCATAGGCAGGCAGGAACATGCTTTGATACCAATTGTAATGTCCCCTTTTGGGATAACCCTAATTCTTGCCCTAGAAGCACAAGGGGTTACAACTTACCGATTAAATGCTTTAAGTCGGATAAATCTTGGTCTAGGTCCTGCAGTCATGTTAGATAATATTGGAATATAATTCATATAATCCAACATATATAATAAATGTTTTATCTATTTAAATCATGTAAATTTCTAACTATTTCAAATAATATAAGTCACACAATATCGTAATGCACATTTAGAAGTTGGATCATAATGGGACTAGGATGAGGAGCATGATAGGTCTGCCCGAAGCTATCCACACCAAGCCCAAGAGCGGATATACCATCCCTCTTGGCCCTCAAGTGGCATACACAGTCATCCAATGTGGGGTGGCGTACTTGGTGGACAACTTGTATCTGCATTCTCTACCCTTGCTGCCTTATCCATCCCTCTTATGATTGAAACCCCTCAAATTCATCTCAACAACCAATCCATGTAGAGGTTGGGGAAAAGGCTACCATAGGAGGCCCATAGACATCCTCTCCTTAAGCCCAAGGGCAAATATCACCCCCCTTGGATCCAAGTGGCACACACAGTCATCCACCATGGAGTGGCGTACTTAGAAAGAAGTCTAGTATCTGCTCAACCTACTGCTATCTCCTTCGTTCCTCCTCATGAGAAATATATCATTACATACAAATAACATGATAGAGCATACCACAATATTTATCAACACTTAAGATGGCTATGCTCACAGCAGTGATTGTAATAACTACTAATTCTGCCCTTGATTGCAGATAATTAACATCAGATCTGCTCAATTGCCTTTTGTTGATCCCTTCTAATATTTTGCAATATTTGTTGCCTGAATAATGAATGTATTTCTGAAGATGATTGCTGATTTAATATTCAGAAGATATTAGTGTTTTTGCTGATTCGATTCTGCTTTAATACTCAGAAGATGTTCATTCCTTTCTCTCCAAAACCTCACATCTTCACCCTTTTTTAAATAACATCTAATTTGCCTCTTCATAAAGGAGGCATCTCATTACAAGAGGGGACGTCTTTCTCCAAAGGTTGCAGCATTTAATTTCCTTATCTTTTCAAAGTAGGCGCATCATTGAGGGGGTTGGCCTTGCTATAATTTATCCCACTTAGTAATAGGTCAGGCAGCAATCAGTCTACCGGATTACATAATAATTATTCTCCAACTTTTGTCTAGAATTAGCAGGTCGGTCCATATTCAATCTATTTATTAATGAGTCAAACATCAAAGGGAGTCGGCCAGGCTTATTTAATTCCAGCGCCACCCTTATTCAATGAGTTGGCCAATACAACGGGACATTTTGGTACTATTAACTGTTTATTATTTATCCAAGTGTTTGGCTAGCTTCTTTATATTTGTTTATTTATCTGTATTAAATCTATTGTTGTGATTTTTCTGCCTGCTCCTTCCTTATGGGTATGAAGAATTGTGCTTAATATACATGGGACATCACATGGACCTTGGTATTGACACAAAGTACATGATAGGACTTTCTTAGACACACTTGATAACTTAACATTATGATCATTGTTACAAGTCTGGACTCGCCTCGGACTTGGCAAGCTGATTTTCAACTTGGACTCGGTGGCCAAACTTGGCAAATTGAAAAAACATTGAAATATAGAGATTTTTAAGGATTTAAAACTTGTCTTATGCACCCTTTAATAAATAAACTTTAAAGACAATAAACTAATCAAATAAAAGCTACTTTGACCATATACACAAGTATACATCGACCCAAAACAAATATTAAAACTAAAAATATGAGTCTATGGCTTTGGAGTTTGGACCACTTGTCCCAACATCATGACAAGTACTGTGTTGGCATCTAAGATAGGTCTTGGATGATGATACAACGATGATATTTTCTTGTGTCTCAGCAACACCAACATCCAAGGGGTATCCTCATGCTCTATCATCACCCTTTGGCATGGCTACTGCCTCTGCCTCTCGATCCACCTAATCAACCCATACAAGGTCCTCATTGTTGAAGACATGATCGCCAACCTTGGCGATCCAATTTGACTGTGGATCAACCTACTCTAGATTGATGAGAGATAAACCAATACTCGAGATTTGTTTGAAGGTTGTAATGAACATACACAAGATCATTCAACCTTTACATTTACAACCTATTGCACTTCTTGGAGTGTATGTGCTAAAACATACTACAATTGTGCTCAATCCTAAATCATTGCATTGTTTACTCAAGACACGAACTACAATCATCTAAAGATTTGGCACCTTAGCACCAAACCTTTCCCACCATTCATTTGAAATGAGAAGAAATAAAAATCAATCCGATTGTCTAATTTTGAGTTTCACTGTCAATATTAATGTAAAAGAGAGAAAAGTTTTGATTTTTAAACTTAAATTATTCCTTTAATAGATTTTTACTTGGTTATATCATCTGAGTTGCGTTGCTTGTCTTGTGAGAAGAGGTCTCCTTGTGCAAGCGCGAAGATCTCTATTTCAATGATTATCTTCGCTCCAACCAAAGAATTAGGTGCCATTTGCTTTGCGACTATGTAGAGCCCACTACAAACCTCTTCATTGGCCTTGAATATTAAAATAATATTTATTTTTTAATTAATGCTCAACAATGTTGTATTATATTGTTGATAAGATCGTTTTCGATCTTCTTTCAATTTCTTTTAGAAACTTGCTATATTTGTAAATCTGTGTAAATTATTTATTGAAGCTTTCGCTTCATTGTAAAGAAATCAAGTAACTTTTTACCAATTACTTTCGTAATATGGTATCAGAGTATACAATTGTCGGTAAGGGTATTGTTTAGATTCAATTTGGTGGGAGGAATCTAATATTCCTCAATGTATACTACGTTCTTGGCATGAAACTAAACCTTCTCTCTGTTAGTCAGATTATACAACATTCTACTCAGTTGGATGTGGTATTCAGTGCACACAAATATTCAATTGCTGATCGGGAGACTCGCACCACTGTGGCTGTTGGTATTGAGGATCATGGTCTTTACAGACTTGTGGATACAGGTGATTCTCTAAAGTTAGCCATGGCAGCCAGAAACTCTGCTATTACCGGTCTTTGGCATCAATGGTATGGGCACTTAAATGTGCACTATCTCTCTCAGCTAGCTCGGGAGGGACTTGTAGCTGGTTTACCTGAGATCCAGACTCAGCATCATGGCGTTTGTGGAGCTTGTCAAGCTGGGAAGCAGTATAGAACATCGTTCACGAATGGTGTCTCATGGCGAGCCTCTAAGGTACTGCAGTTGGTTCACGCTGATGTATGTGGGCCAATGAATACACCTTTTGTTACTGGTTGCAGGTATTTCTTGCTTTTTGTTGATGATTTCAGTCGTAAAATGTGGGTGTTCTTTCTTAGACAGAAATCAGATGTGTTTAATGTATTTCAGAAGTTTAAGGCCTTAGTAGAAAAAGAGTTTGGTTGTTCCATAGTCACTCTTAGGTTAGATAATGGGGGGGGGGGGGGGAGAATTTTGTTTTACTGCTTTCTCCAACTTTTGTGATACACATGACATCAAACACCAGTTAACCACACCCTACACTCCTTATTAAAATGGAGTTGTCGAGCGGCGCAAACGTACAATCACTGAGATGGCCTGCTCTATGTTACAACATAGGAGCGTTCCTAATAAATATTGGGCAAAAGTAGTCTACACTCCAGTCTATCTCCTTAATCGGTCTCCTACATAGGCTATTAAGGGGAAGACTCTTGAGGAAGCTTGGACTGGTTGCAAACCTAGGAGCAGTCATCTGAAAAACTTTGGCTCTTTAGCATATGTATGGATTCCAGATGCCAAGCGCTCCAAATTTGGATTCCAAGAGTCAAAAGCTTATGTTCACAGGGTATAGTGACAACCATAAGGCTTACCGGTTGATTGATGTAGACACTGATCGTCTTGTCTTCAGTTGGGATGTTGTCTTTGATGAAGAACGAGGACCCTTTCACCTTTCCTCGATTGTGCAACATTCCGTGGATCAGCCTTTGAAGGCTTCTGATTTGGGTGTTCGTCTTCCATTAGGTTCACCTGATGGGAGGGATGATGAAGATTTTGTCTTTGATGATGCTCGACTTGATTTTCCTCCAAATGATATTGATCTTCTACCTGATGAACCTGTTCCAGATCTAGCTCCAACTCCTCCTGTTGCATCTGATGTTGGCACCTCTCCACTCTGGCCTAAATGGTGGGCTAAGACTATTGGTGATCTTCATGATGATGAGCTCATTGAGGGGAGGTCATCCAGAAACAAGAGCAAGCAACAACATATAGTTAATTTTGCTCTCATAGCCAACATTCATAGTGTCTATGAGCCTTAGACATATTTAGAGGCTAAAGGAATTCTTGAGTGGGAAAAGGCTATGGAGGCTGAATACCAGAGTCTTCAGAAGAATCACACTTGGGTCCTTTCTAATCTTTCTCCAGGGAAAAACCCCATTAGCTACAAATGGGTGTATAAGGTTAAGTACAAAGCTGACGAAACCCTTGACAAGTACAAAGCTCGTCTCGTTGCTAGGGGGTTCTCATAGAAGGAAGGCATTGACTATGAGGAGACTTTTGCTCCTACAACCAAGATGAGCACCATTCGGCTCATCCTTGCCTTAGCAACCTAGTTTGGTTGGAAAGTCCATCAGATGGATGTTAAGAGTGCTTTCCTCAACGGTGAGTTGAAGGAAGAAGTCTACATGATGTAGCTTCCAGGGTTCAAGGTTGTTGGTAAAGAACACAAGGTGTGCAGACTGGTAAAAACACTCTACGGCCTGAAACAGGCTCCTTGGGCTTGGTACATCAAGATTGACAAGTACCTCACAGATCATGGTTTTCAGAGGAGTCCATCTGATTGTAATCTTTATGTCAAACATACTAGTAGTGATATTCTTATTCTTGTTGTCTATGTGGATGGCTTGATCATTACTGGCAGCTCGACACATTTGATTGCTGAGATCAAACATGATTTGTGCAACACATTTGACATGACAGATTTGGGACTTTTGTATTACTGTTTAGGTGTTGAGGTTTGGCAGACAGAGAGCAATATCTTCATCTTCCAGTCCAAATATGCTCAAACTCTACTGGATAAGTTCCAAATGTAGGATTGCAAATCTGCCTCCACACCCATGGAGAAAGGGCTCAAGTTGTCAGCTAAGTTAGACTCACCTGTAGTGGATGAATCATTGTTCAGGCAACTAGTGGGCAGCCTCATCTATCTCATTGCCACTAGACCTGACCTTAGTTTTGCAGTGAGCTACATTTCATGCTTCATGACAACCCTCAAGGTTGATCATTGGGTAGCAACGAAGCATGTGCTGCATTATGTGAAGGGCACTTTTGATTATGGACTTCTTTACACTAGGAGTCACGATCCTAGACTCTCTGGTTTCACAGACTCAAATTGGGCAGGTTCAGTTGATGACAAAAATCCACATCTGGGTATGTTTTCAGTTTGGGATCTGGTGCAGTCACTTGGACTAGTAAGAAGCAACAGGTAGTGGCTCTCTCATCGACAAAAGCAGAGTATTGGGGAGTAGTTAAGGCAGCTTGTGAGGCAGTTTGGCTTTGCCGGATTCTTGTGGATATGCAAATATCTCAAGTAGGTCCGACTCCCTTGTTCTGTGATAATCAGGGAGTTCTCAAACTTGCCAAAAATCTAGTCTTCCATGAACGAACCAAGCATGTGGAAACTCATTGTCACTTTATTTTGAAGCTTGTTGAAGACGGATCAGTTCAGTTGCTGTATGTTCCAACAAAGGAGCAGACAACAGATATTCTCACCAAGTCGCTCAGTCCAATAAGTTTGTAAAATTCAGAGGGCATCGTGGTGTATTTGACGGATTGAGCATTAAGGGAGGGTATTAAAATAATATTTATTATTTAATTAATGCTCAATAATGTTGTATTATATTGTTGATAAGATTGTTTTCGATCTTCTTTCAGTTTCTTTTAGAAACTTGCTATTTTTTAAAATCTGGGTAAATTATTTATTGAAGCTTTCTCTTCATTGTAAAGACATCAAGTATTTTTTTACCAATTACTTTTGTAATACTGAAATCTGGGTAAAATTGGAATTATGATATTGCTATTAGGATTCAACCGTGTAGTTTTCGAGTCAAACTCATTGACCCATGTTTCATGAGTAGAGGTTCACAAGAACCCATCTCTCATGATAATGAATGGTCCACTTAGCACTCATTGCATCTAGGTGATGCTCATAGAGGTGAAGCACTGGGCCGTCCTGGGAGGTCACCCATCCCAGTATTGCTCCAGCTGAAGTGCGCTTAACCACAAAGTTTTCCCCAAGGTTAAGCCCACTTAGCTTGCAACCCCATTTGCAAAACCTTCAGCAAGTGTTGTGCCTTATGAACCAATCATTATAGAGCCCCTTTAACTCATCAATTGATAAGTAGGAGGTAATCTCCATAGCGTATCAAATTATGATATCACTATCAGGATTCAACCGTGTAGTTTGTGAATGGTTCAGCGTGTCAAATTATGATATTACTATCAGGAGCCAACTCTTTCTTGTTTGTGAATTTCTTGATCAGGTTTAGGACCCAAGTAAGATTACATAGATATTTACAAATATTTTTTGCATACTCTATACATGTTTCGATCCATGGAAGCTTGTTAAGATCCTACAATATGAGGTCAATTAAATGAACAACACAAGGAGTGCAAAGCAAGGGGGTGGCTATTCATGAGAAGTCTACTTGCAACAACATAATTTGCTATATTATCTGTAGCTATTTGCACTACATTCTTCTCACCCACCTTGGCCAAGACTCCCTCTAAAGCCTCACACAGGAATTCAATATTTTTTGTGTTTCCTGAAGCATTAATTGATTTCAAAAACATTGTGCCACCTAAGAAAGAAACAAAATCAACAATTTATTAAATCAGAAATTAAAAATCTTAATCACTAAATCAATGGATTTCATGAAGTAGAATTACCCTAGGAAGAAACTAGAAAATTTCTATTGGTTCAACCATCAATTGTGATGGTGCAACCCTTCTTCGGTATGTCATGTTGCTCGTCAATTTTGGATTTCACATTAGCTGCCTTTTGACTCAAAATGGAGCCCTTTATGTCCTTGTCATTAGGGGCTTTGAACCCCACCCCACAAACAATAATGATATCTATCATATTTTGCCAATAAGGAGACTTAAAACAAATAAATTAAGCAAAATAAGTATTCTAAATTGAGAATTTAACTTTAAAATCTTCAATCGTACATACCCCTAGATGCAAAAATTCAATAGTCATAGAAATGAAACAATATATTTTAAAACAAAAATAATAATAATTACTTGGCTACGTGAAATGGAATGGTGCAATAGAACCAAAAGTCTCCAATTGCACTTTTTGCAGCCTAATGCTTATCCTTGTTTCAACCAATGTTCTCAAGTGATGGTTGGGCATCTGGAGTAGTGTGTGGAACAAAATATGAATCTAAACTAGATGAAGATCCACAAATTCTAGGCCTAATACTTACATACCACTACCATTGTCAATAACACTACCACTACTCATAGATGTAGGAAATTGAGGAATGAAAGAAGTCTCTCCACGAATGGCTGCCATTTCTTCTCTTTGCCTCTTTTTTAAATCTTTTTGTTGTTCAAAAGCGTCTAGTTGACTTTGCATTTCACATATAACTTTAGGAGGTGTTGTTGAGCATGGTTTAACATCACGGCATGGTATGTGTGCAAGGTGAGAGTTCAATCGATTAATACGTCCCCCAAGCATTTTTGTTTTGCAATTGATACATGTTATCTTCCCTTTGTTTTCCCTAGGGGTGGCATCTTTCCAATAAGGATCCTTTCTAACTTAGGTTGACATTGTGCTTGAAAATTTAGAAATGTGTAATTGTTGGAAATATTGTCATTGATGACAAAGGTTGAAGTGGAAATCGTTATAGGCAAAAGGCCATAAATTGCATCATCAAAAGGACAGAAAAAGTGGTCAACTTCATGTATAACTCCTATGCAAAATTGCCAACATCATTCAAGATATGGATCAAGTGTCCCAGGCAGCAATGAGATCAAAATAAGAGCATCAATTCATAAAGGATATTTTATCAGTTGAATACAAGTCGATTTTGAAGAATTAAAATAAAATAATTCCTTGGTGTGGCTGACTACTCATATAACACCACTTTGATGTTAAATTAAATTATTGAAAGGTTGGCCGACTCTATTGAGTGTAAGCATGCCTTGTGGGAGGTGTTTAAAATAAATTGCAATTAAATTATTTGATGAGGCCGACCCCCCTCATAGAGGGGCCCCACTTTGAGGATTTAATAATTAAAATAAAATATTTATGTTTAAAGTTTGGCTAACCTCTTTGGGAGAGTCACATCTCTTGGGTGAAGAGGTATTTGATGGGGTATAAAAGAAGTTAAGTTGGTGGAGTAAGAAGTAAGCACTTAACGGATATCTTTCCTATCAAAAAACAGACTTAAGAGCAGATATAAGGCAGATTTATAGCAGAGCCTGAAGGTGATTTAAGGTAGATTTATAGCAGATCATTCAAGTAATTTAAGGCAGATTTATAGCAGACCTTTCAAGGTGATTTAAGGCAAACTTATAGCAGACCTGTCAAGAAGATTTATAGCAGACTTATAGCAGACATTGTGCCTGATTTGGAGCAGAATTTGGATAAGCAATTGTATCGTTTTGGAGCAGAGATAGGGTGAACTTGAGCAGAGATATAAGGCAGATTTGGAGCCGAGATATAAGGTGAACTTGAGTTGATATATAATGGAGATTTGAAGCAAGATTAAGGCAGAATCAGAGCAGAAATAAGTGAAGTTTTGGAGCAGACATTGGAGAGGTTGGTGCCTTCCAATTTAGAAGAGATTGGTGTCTCTTGCTGAGTTGGTGTTCAGTTGTGGGGATTGGTGTCTCCAGTAGGTTGGTGCCTGCAAATCTTGTAAGTGGGCATTGGTGTCTTCAGTGGGTTGATGCCCATGAAGATTGTAAGAGAAATTTAATATAAGCAATAATTTGCCGTGGTTTTCTCCTATAACGGTTTCCATGTAAATCATGTATTCTACTTGTGTTGCATAATTGTTAGATCTTGTGTGATTGATATTGCTATGGTTGTTAAGTTTTGAAAAAGTAAAAAATTGTCTTATATTGATTGCCTTATTCAAGAGTGTGAGAAGTGCATGTAGTGCCTTTTCAAGGTGAATTTCTCACATGAAGCATAAAAACACAAAATTGCTTAGTCACGACCAAGTTCTCATAAAGGCAAAAGTATCCCACACTTTCATTGAACACATTTGATGCATTCAAAATTAATTGGAGTTGAATTTTCTTTCACTTGCATCGAAAGACCCCGCATTCCTCCCAAATAAAGAGAGAAGGTTCTCAAATCTTATTGAACAAAAAATGAAATATTGGAGAATTTAGGAGCTTGTAAAGATCATTCTTGGATCTTGAAATATCTTTTTGCAATCTCAAGAGCCCGCAAATTGATGATCAAACTTGACTCATCAGATATTATATGGTAGGGTAATCTAGGAGGATTTGGGCCATTAACTCTTACCACACATCTTGAGTGTTGCTCGACAACCCTTGCGGTCTTGTTAGCATGTTCAACATCCTAGTTAGGACTATGTGCCAAATTGCAAGTCTGAACTTAATTTCCATAGTATTGTGAGGCTTAACTCGTCTTCAATAGTTGTGATGGCTGAAATACTAGATGAAACGGTCCAAATTCAACCAATGCTTCATTGTCCTCCCTCTTTGTATAATAATGTATGCAGCTATTCTTTGTAGTTAGAGAGGAGAAAACAAGGCATGACCATCATATGTTTGTTCTCACAGATATTGTATAGAACTAGATAATACAACCTTGCTATTCAATTCTACATATTTTGTCAATTGTCTTCTTTGAATTTCTGTTTTAATTGCACACTGGATGTTCTAACCTTTGTTTTTCATAAATTGTTTCCACGCATAACCTAATTGAATCCATTTGATTGGGTTGTCCATCGAGTCTTTCCTTTGGGCCCAAGATCAATGGTATTAAAGCTTATGCACTTCATATTGTTTCCATGTGGTATTGTAGTAGTATTTGAATTTTACCTCTGTTTATATGTTCGACTCATACAAGGTTTGAATATGGGAAGTTAGAGCTTGATACTGTCACTCTTCATCATACCTTCCTACACATCTTTAGAGGTGAAACAAATTATCAACAACACCAACTTTAGAGATGTTCTAGAAAATAATAGAGGATGTGTTGCAAAGGTAGTAGGAGTAATTGGACTAATGCTATGCATGCAAAAGAGTGGGTATCGTTGGTCAATTATTGGTACTCTTCAAGTAGGTTTAAAACCCTTCCAATTCACAACGTTTGGTGGTCACATGCAATACAAGGTACAAGTCAATCTAGATATCCCTATCTCTGAAGGAAAAATAGATGTGGATGCCCTAGAAAATTTGTTTAACCTAATTTGTTCATATTACATGGTTAATCATTCTTTTGACCAAGAAAATATTGCATTCACTTTTCTGAAAGTTTCTCTCTGAATGAAGAAATGGTGGAATAACTATTGCACAACACACAAGGATGACTAAGACACACTTGAAGACACATGGAATGGTTTTGTAATACTACACGAAGGAACCTATCATCATATTGGTAAGTATGGTGACCAATACATTAAGTTCTTTCAATTGTGCAAGTCTAGGATCAATCGATGAAGGAATACACAAATACTTTTCATAGTTTAGTTTCCAAACTAGTTATTTAGGGTTTAAAGCAAAACATTGTTTTGAAGTATTGGTTAGGATTGAGATTACATATCCTATATATCTCTTCAATTGGAGGAGCCTACAAATTTGCTTGCAAGTTTGAAGCAAAGGCCAAAGTCAAGACCAAACCAAGGAATGACTCTTAGTGCCATCCATAGGAGAAGCAATGATCGCCCAATGACCAAAACAAGTAGTGATTGGCAAGTGGTGTTATGTTCAATGTTGTGCTTTGAAGATACTCTTTGCTCAAGTTGACGTAGTAGGTACTAGCACTACGATACTAGACAAAGGTAAGTAGATCATGAAATTTGAGCCTAGGGCTACGGTCGATACCTCAATATCTCTACTTCTCTTGTAGACAAAGAGGAAGTAGAAAGTTTTTTCCATTCTTAATTGTGGATCAATGGTCAATTAGCACACCTCATTGTTGACAACTGAAGTTAAAAGAACTTGATTTCTCTTGAAATAGTTTGAAAATTGAACTTTTTACTGACGCCTCATCTACAACCACATTTCTTTGAATGGTCTAGTGTAGGATTTGAGAAATGCGTCATTCAATAGTTTTACTTGGTCTACAACATCAACCCTTTTCAAGATATAGCCCTCTTTGATGTCGCTCCATTAGAGGTATCTAATCTTTTACTTGGGGAACCATATCTTTACCATCAACATGTAGTGTATGAAGCAGATCCAAGTAATGCCATAGATGTATGATACTACATATGAGAGGTGAAAAGATAATTGATATTCATAATTGCTTGTCTACAAAAGGAGACGAAGCTCCTTATAAAGAAAATTACAAGACGATGCTTCTAAAAAGAAACAATCATTAATTGAAGTGAACTAAAATAGAAATAAAAAAGATGCTAAAACAACTAAAGCGTAAACATAAGTTACTAAAAACTGACTAAGTTAACTAAAGACTACCTAATGGCTAATAAAAGCTAAGATGACCATTAATATTACATTTAATAATTTAATACCCTCCCTTAATGGTCATCGTACAAACAAAAACTAAGTCTACCCATAATCTTCTGGAAACATATCATCGACGATTGATAACTGGATAGGCATAACCGCCTTGTGATTACTGATCCTTTCCCGCAAATCAACCAAATCTAGACACTGACATTCGAAAACCGAGTATCTTTTGCTTCCAGGTAGTAGAACTCTTTCCATTGAATCTTTGTGTACTTTCCAACATGACGTTGGACAAAGCAACCATCCCTCCGGTTTTCCAATGCACGAAAAATGAGATAACTTTGTGATCAGTTGGCACAAACTCTGGACAATCAGTTGGCACAACTCATGAACTGTAAAATTTTTCAGAAAAACCTTCAAAAACTCTAAAAAAGTAAGATTTTTTCAAAAAATATCCTCAAAAAACTGCAAAATTTTTATAGAATTTTTTTCAAAAACTCTTGTAGCAAAAAATTTCAAAAAACTCTTTGTAGAATTTTTTTTTTTTCTGTCAAAACTAGCTAAAAACCAACCCTTCAGGTTGCCATGAAAATACGATTTTTGCAAAATTGCCTAGAAACATTGATGAAGATGCCTAGTAAATCTGAAAATACCCTTTCACAAACTGGCGCAAGCACAAACTTCAATCAACAACCCAAAAATCTGGAGAAAAACTCCACGATTTTTAGGTAAACACAACCAAGAAAAGAAAATGCCTTGTAGCCACGAACTAGAACCCATCACAATTTGCCATGAAAAGAGAATAGGTCGCCCACGATCTTCAACGAACAACACCCAAAAATAATGTAGATCTGCACAACTAGAGAAGATAGGATCGCGCCAAACAGCAGACTAGAATCACAAAATCTCCAAAAAACACTTCAAAACCTGTCATACAAAAACCCTAGCCAAAATGTAAGACATGTTTTCATAGTCTCACATCCAAAAAATCACCAAAAAGATCACCCAGGTCGTGTGATTTATACGAGTCGTGGCAAAAGAAACCCTTCGAACAAAAAATAATGCACATCAAGAAGAAAAGCCGTCAAAAAATTCACAGACCCATCACAATTTTTTTTTTTTTTTTTCTAAACCCTCGAAAATTTTCTTCGATTTTCTTTTTATTAACAAAAAAAATCGGTTAAAAGAAAACATCTAAGAAATTTTGAAAAACTAATAAGGTTCAAGCTTGAGCTTTGATAACATGAAAAGATAATTGATATTCATAATTGCTTGTTTACAAAAGGAGATGAAAGCTCATTATACAGAAAATTACAAGACGATGTTTCTAAAAAGAAACAATCGTTAATAGAAGCGAACTAAAACAAAAATCAGAATGATGCTAAAACAACTAAAGCGTAAATTGAAGTTATTAAAAACCGACTAAGTTAACTAAAGACTACCTAACGACTAATAAAGCTAAGATGACCATTAATATTACATTTAATATTTTAATATGAGGTAGTTCCTAAGTTATTGCTCATTAGCACCAAACAATGTAAGAAGCAAGTCACTTCTAGTAAGAAGTTTGTGCTTTGAATGGTAATATTTGAATGCGAGAATGCCCTTGTAGCATCATCACCAAAGTTAGTGCAAGTTAGTAGAATACAAAGATATCTTTCAGCCACCAAAGTTAGTGCCTTCATAATTTTTAGGAAGGCATATTATTGATTTGATTCCTAGACTACCTCTACCGAGTGCCTCTTTAGATTGTAGAGCATTTTTTGAGAATGAAGAGATCAAGTGATAGATTCATACACTTGTGGATAAAGGACAAATCAGGCCTAGCTCATTGTCTTGTGAGAACACAATTGTGCTTAACAAAAGAAAGATGACAAATGAAGGTTGTGCATCGATCAGAGAGTTCTCGAGTTCTCAACTATTGAGTTTTTTAGGTCAGTTTGGAACTTCTGCATAGGTTCAATGCAAACGCGCAAGTAGTTCAAGTTATTTCTATTTTGTAATTCACTTAAGTGATAAATTGATAAAGTCTAATAAAGTGCATATAAGCACTAATGATTTAGACTTATCTTCCAAGTCATCTCTTGCGTGAGATAAGGTTTCTTTCTTTTTGTGAGATGAGAATGCTATTTTTGGAAGATTAGATTTTTAGCTGAATAGTATAAAGATAGATGCAAGATAAAAATGTAATAACGTAGTACAGTGTAAAAACTCCATGCAGCTATTAGTTTGACAGTTGTGGAGGTTTCCTTGTAAGCATCTCAAAGGAATGTAAAGCAGATTTCAAGGTGTAAATGGTTTGTGTAATTGTGTTCATTTCCACAGTTAAAATTTCAATAATTTGTATGATTAATTCAATATTTTCAAAGCATTAGGTAATTAGTCATCATGATTGGAATATCAATATTGACAAGATCATTGTGAAGAATCGCTACCCTATTCTAAGGATCGAGGACTTGTTGGAGCAGCTTTGTGGTGCAAAGTTCTACCTGAAATCGATCTTAACTCTGGGTATCATCAGATTTCTATTGAACCTACAAACATTTGTAAGACAAACTTCAAGGCAAGAGAAGATTTGTTTGAATGGTTAGCCATGCCCTTCAACTTAACCAGCACTCTAGCTATGTTTATGCAGATGATGAATGACATGCTTAGTTCATTCACCAGTTTATTTGTTGTAGCCTACCTTGACAACATCCTAATCTTTAGCAGAACTTAGGATGGACATATGTGCCATAAAGAGCAAGTGCTTGACAATTTGTGGAAACATAAGCTATATGTAAATATGAAGAAATGTTCATTTGCTAAGTGGGACATAAAGTATTTGGGAAACATAGTAGATGTGTAGGGAGTGATGTGGACTTGACCAAAATTCTCATAGAATGGAGATATAGGATCCAGGAATGGCCACAATCAAAAAATCTCATAGAGCTCTATAGCTTCTTGTGATTGGCAAATTTCAATAAGAGATTTGCACTTGGTTTTTCTCATGTGATTTGGTTGTTGAACTGAGTTACCAAAGGTGGTGCCAAAGCAAAATTCATCTGGTCAACTGAACAATAGAAAGCATTCAAAGAGTTGAAATTCGGATTTTGTTTATTGCACTGATTCTTGTGCTTCTGAATCTTCAACAACCATTTGAGATTTAGATTGATGCATCACAATATGCACTTGGAGCAGTCCTCACTCAACATGGTCGTTGAATTACATACCATAGTGAGACATTTCCTACACTAGTAAGGAACTAACCAACATATGATTGTGAGCTTTATGCTATTGTTCAGGCATTTAAGCATTATTTCTTGGACAAGGAGACTTTGATCCACATAGGTCGCAAGCCACTTTAGTTCTTATAGACTTTGCACAAGCTACAACAAGAGCAACATCAATAATGGTATTCTTGTCTTCATCAACTCCATTTGAGAATCAATCATAAGAATGGAAGTGCCAATCTAGTTCATTTCAATTGAGCCATTTGTTAGTTCAAGCTCTCCTTTCTATTCTTGATGCACGTGGACATGAAGTCAATGCATGGTGATAATTATGTCCCCTTGATAAGGATTTTACATATATCTAGCGAAAGTTGCTTTGTGGTAATTCAGTTCTAGATATGTACTTGCAAGATGGACTCCTATACCACCTTGGGCACTTGTGCATTTCACACGAGGTAGAGAGACATAAGCTAGTTTTAGAGGTGCATTTCAACAAGACTGTAGAACGCTTTGGAGTTAAAGCGACAGTTGTGGTGTTGCAAAAGTATTTCTTTTGGTCACACCTTAGGTCAGATGTAGCCAACATCAAGTGTTGCATAGTATGTGTGATTGCTAAATTAGTTAATAAGAAGCAAAGTTGTGCACACCTTTACCGGTTCCAAAGAGACTGTGGGAATTAATTTCCATAGACTTCCTCTTAGGCTACCCTACCATCAAACATGGTTATGATTGTCGTTTTGTATTAGTTGATAGATTCTCAAAGATGACAATTTTGATTCCTTTCAAGAAATCGATTTCAACTCTAGAAAAAACTCAATTGTATTTTTGGCATGCCTATATCCACTTTGGAATTTTAGAGACTATCTTTTCAGAGGGAGACAAGGTTCTTGAGCACTATCTAGAAAGTGCTTTGTTCTATGCTAGACACGAAGTTGAACAAGTACTGCATTCCATCCCTTGAGTGATGGATAGATGAAAGTGGTAAACATGATGATAGTACATCTTCTCAAGGTGTACAATTGGAAGAAACATCTTACTTCGGATGAAAGCCTATCTTTCATTCAACATAGCTCCAATAGAGATATGCACAACTCTACCACACACATTCCTTTTCAAGTTTGCTTGGGTTTCCAACCTCTGGCACCCATTGATGTAGCTTAGCCTATTTTTCCATCAACAACTCCTTAAGCTCAAAAGGAACTTGATAGAGATGTTCAATTCAATGAACACATTTAATACATTGAACATAAGGCTAATGCAAAGTATAAGTAACTCAATAACAAGCATTAGGTATCACACAACTTTTAGGGTGGTGATCAAGTCTAGCTACACTTGTAGAATGAAAGACTAACATGATTTCACTGCAAGAATCGCCTACTTTGGTATGGGCTTTACACCATCATCTAGCAAGTAAGAGACAAGGCTTTCAAGCTTAATCCGCCTTCTTACAATGGGTTGCATCTAGTCTTCAACATAGAGTTCTTGAGCCATTACTTTCCTCCTCTATTGGATACATTAGACGTTGCAAAGGCATTTTGTGTCATGTCCCCACAATTGTAACACATTGAAATACATCGAAATACAAATAAATAACAAAATACATATTAACAACCTAATGCTATTATATTTTAGTATTAAAATGTGAAGTACTGAAATACAAATAACTAAATATCAAAAATATAAATATAAATATAAATAATGGCAATCTAAATATTAGAATTATAATTATTGTAGGTAATATTATAATTATTATACATTATAAAACAGATCAAATTGATATTGTTAACTAAAATCATTATAATAATAAAATAATATCCACAAGAAATAAATCTGAATATGACAACACTTTAATAAACAAGCAATAATCACAAACATGTGTATCGGTACCTAATAATAGTACTTCAGCCAGCAATTAGAAGTCACGATTAAAGGAGCAAGGATGGTCATGATAATTACTAAAGGACACATCCCTTACAATCGAATGATTGCAACTGTTGACAAGTCAAACTATATAAAAAAAGTCATTTAAAACCGATTAAGAGAATAAGAAAGGAATGGAGGAATAAAAGAAGACAGAATATATTTTATATTCTCTGAGATCCGATCACAAATAGAGAGCAGCAACTAAGGTAAGCGTTATCATAAGTTTAAAATAAAAGATAACTATCTACGTATTTAGAAAATAAGAACTGTTAAATGTAATTGTGAATTTAGTTATTGATGACTGTCAAATATATTAGTAATTTAAATGACAGCTGAGGCCTTATAAATATATTTAAATATATTATGATTTACAAATACATTTTAATATATTATGATTTACAAATACATTCTGATATATTATGATGGATAAATATATTAAGATTTAAATGGCATACCAATAGTTGATAAATATATTTAAGTATATATATATAGTGATTCATATATATATCATAGATGATTGACAAAAATAATATATACATAATAATATACATATATATATTCATGCAAAGTAATTATTGACTCAATTAGGAATAATGATTTATATTTTATAAAATATATATATATATATATATATATATATATATATATATATATACACATATATATATTATTTACAATTATCTAATAATGATGCTTGCAACAATTATTGAACCTTATAAGTAATTATGATTCTTTTATGTACATTGTAAATGAATAGATTGTATATATATTTATGATCAATCAAATGTAAGGTTGAAGGGAGCAAGTTAGGAGGATGCTGTTTCCGGGCCTCCCATGCTAAGTACGCCACTCCGAGGGTGGAATTGTCTCGGTTCAGATGTTCCTGCCGCTTGGGGCCAAGGGGTGGGTTGTCTTGGTCAGACGCTCGTGCTCTTGGACTTAGATGGGTTGAGTAGTTTACAAGCACCCCTTTCAAGGTTTCCCTATCAAGCCAAACTATGATTGATTGCTAGGATGGATTCAAGGAGTCTCAATCATGAGGATGGATAAGACAACATGGATAGGAAAAGCAGGTACAAGTGTATCCACTAGGTACACCACTCCAAGGGTGGAATTGTCTTGGGTTGGACTTTCTTGCCGCTTGGGGCCAAGGGGTGGGTTGTCTTGGTCAGACGCTCGTGCCCTTGGGCTTAGATGGATAGCTTTAGGCGGACTTATCATGCGTCTCATCCAAGTCTTATTATGATTAGAGCTCCACAATGCATTATGGATTTTGGTAGTTATGGATAGCTTAAGTAGATAAGACATTTGTAATGTTTTGATCATATAAAGTTATATTTCCAATACTCTCTAACATGATTAAGGACCTAAACCACGATTTATCTTGTTTGAAGGATTTGAGTGGTCAGTTATAACCCTAACTACATCAAGCTTGTCATTCTAGGGCAAGATTTAGGTCATTTCCAAATGGGGACATTACATTTTGGCAATGGAGATCAATCTAGAATATAATTTTCCTGCATAATTAGATCAAGTGTCAAATGAACATGACAACAAGAGATCACTTTCTTCCAAATCATCAAAGCAGGTTAAGTGCCTTTCTAGGGAAAATGGTTTGTAGAGGTGCAGCTTGCCAATTTGTTTCCATATCTTTTGGCACAACTACTAGCAATGGGGACCATTGCTCTTCAAGAAGGGACAACTCATCTAGGAGGATCTGGGCAACTAGATCTTACTGCAAATCCTAGGTGCTGCTTGAGAACCCTTGCAGTCTCGTTAACATGTTCAACATCCTAGTCAAAATCCACGTAACAATCTGTGGTCCAACAAGGCCTGACTCATCTTTCATAGTTGTTGTAATTTAAGCAAGAGATGAAATGGTTTGGTTCCAACCAACATTTCATCTTCTTCCCTGTATAATATTGTACACTACTATTCTTTGTAGGTAGAGAGGAGAAAACAAAGCATAGCCATCATACATCTGTTCTCACAGATATTGTATAGAACTAGCATTATACAACCTTGCTATGCCTTGTTTTCTCCTCTTAAGCATTATATTTGGGAGATATGGGATCTACAAGCATTTTTTTTTCTTTTGGTAATTCAAGTGAGGGATAAGGGCCCTCTTCTATTCTGTTAATAATATGATAGAAAATACATGAAGCTTTTTACTTGACAGTAGGCATGATGAAAACATAACATTCTTTCTGTGTCAAAATGGCTATAAGACAAGCTAGTGAGACATCCTAAGAAAAGATGGCTGAGATATCAAGCCATGAGGACATATCAAAATGGCCAAGAGAAAAAGCCAGCAAAAATGTGACTAAGAACACAAAAAAGAGCTTACATATATGAGCCATAGAGAATGTAGCTATACATAGATTATTAGATGCTGTTTGTATTGATAAAGGTAGAACCATAGGTTCCATCCTCCTTTTTCACTAACCCTACCCTTCATTGTAGAATCTTAGTAGTCTGAACTGCCTTTGCCACGTTACAACTTTCCTTGTGAGGGGAGCTCTTCTCAAGTTCACAGAGCGCCAGTACATCCGTTGTTGGGGTGTAAAAACCAACCAAACCTTTGAGAAAACCTTGAATATTTGCAATTTCTTTAACTAGCGTCACCAATTTGGATTCAATGCCATGACGAGTGAATCAATATAATATCTACCCATGGCCTTGGTAAGTTCCTTGTTGCCAGTGAGGATATATATCTTTGACACAAACATGGAAGAAATGTCTGTGTTGACTCTGTGTCAAACAACTCCTTTGATAAGATCCATTGAGAGATGTCAACATTGCCGGAATCATAGAGAAGAGATAGATAGTGAATGATAATTTTGTGTTGCAAGGAAATGGAAAGCGATTGGCAGAAGATAACTTAAGGCAGGAACCATCTTGAATGAATCCAAATGTGTGGGAAGTACCCTTGCAGCCTGTCGGCATTGATTGTTGATGAAGTTGAGGGATGAAAGTGGAATGATTATAGCCTTACCTAGATATTATGTATTATTAATCCCAAATCTTGTTAAGACTAGGCCAATGGTTGATGTTGTTATTAATGATTAGTTCATTATTATGATTGATCCCATGATTTGATAAGAATTTTACCACCTTATTTCCTTTACAATAGCAATGTGTGACAGAGAAGGATGTTAAGGTATCCAATATTCCCCAAGCTTCGTTTAAAATATTATTATTCTCCAATCAGTTGAATATCTTTTTCGTATAACATAGAATGATCACCATAGATTGCCCTCAATCATTTTTGTGTCAATATTGCAAGATTTAACCAGTAGGAGACTGAGCAGGAAATCATTTGCTTTTGCTTTGTTGTTTGTACCTGGCTGTAGCTTCTTGGAGGCAGCTTTGATCATATTACCTTGAGAATCCTTGATTACACATCCAACACTTGATGACGCTGGATTTCCCTGTGAGGCACCAACGAAATTCAATTTGAATTCACCATTGGGTGGTGGAATACTTTTGATTAGAGTTATGTTGGAAGAGGAATGGTTGAACCTATGAATCCCATGAATAGCGGAATCCACTAGCATTGATGACTATGACATGCACCCAAAATTCTCATAGATATTCAATGCCAAGCTTATGTTGCTATTTGTTGGTGTTTCAACTAGCACCTCTGGAGTGCTTATTGGAAACGGACAGCTATTGGAAGTGTTATAGTACTGATCTTCAAATTATAGAGAGGAAGATCTCTCTTTGCTGATGTTCTACGTAAAAAAGGGTACTAAGGTTCCTATCTTTTTTACTCAGCGGCAGGACACAAGGGTGCATAAACACAATGCGCCATAGCTAAGCTTTTCTCTGGTTTCTACATATCTTAACTACGACTAACTAGCTTCTAAACTATCCTACCTCCTCAAGATAAACAGAGTATGAGGGCGTAGGAGCAAAATGGATGGGTTGGATTACTTGAACCCACCGTCTCCGTAGAAAACGGCCGAGGCTCTAAACTCTCGGATATATGCCAAGATAAGGTTTTATGCAAGTAAACACTCTTTACGGTAGGTTGGATCTGAGACTTGCCAAGGATGAGGAACCCCTGTCCCAGGTATAGGATGGGAAACAACGTACTAGAAACAACAAGGTACAAAGATATGGATATTAGGATTTTTAAGGAGGAACCCCTGTTCGAAGTGTAGACTGAAATCCGGATCTTTAAACATAGTTGCCAGGAGACGTGTCTGCCCCCCTCAGAGACGCGTCTCGGAGACCAGTACCGTCTGTGGAGACGTCTCCAGGAGGTTGGAGACTTCCACCAAGTTTCCCGAGTACCCTGCCATCTCCTATTGCAAAAAAAAAACGTCTCCCGCTAAAATACCTAAAAAACTTTAAAGTTTAAACATTTGAAACTTTAAAAATTAAAGCATAATGTATTTGACGCATCTAAGAGTGATTAAATTATTGTTTTCAAAGTTAAATGTCATCATATTTTCAGATTTTCTATAAATTATTAATTTATATTAAAAAAATGGCGTCTCCAAGTACCCCCGTCTCCTATTTTCAAAAAAAAGCCGTACCGGTATCGGTACCAGTCTCCAGTACCGGTACCAGTCTCGTAGCAACTATGTCTTTAAACAACATCAAACGATAGCAATCGATAACAAAATATCCAAGGAGGAGGAACCCCTGTCTGAGGAGGAGATTGAAACAATAAACTATTGAGAACAAAGACGTTGGATCAACTCAAAAATTAGATCAAATATGCATACACCATCTGACTTTCTTCTTCAAGCTTTACTAAAGAATTACAAATGTTGGGACAACAAAGGCATGAAATCATGCACAATTACGATCAACCAACAAACTCTCATCCAAGAGTGAACAAATACAAACAAACAAACTTTGGCAACAATGGGGCAACAATTTTGCGTAGTAAATAAAGGTTAAACAAATAATGAGCCCAAGGCTCTTATTTATAGAAACTCAAAGGAGTAGGCAACCCTAAAATCTCCTTGAGTTAACAATAAGTTCTTGCCAATCAGCAAGATTTATTCCTATGTCTAAAAGTAGGTGAGCAAGCAGTTAACTGGAAATCTACTTCAGTTAACTGAAACTACACAAAAGTCAAACTGGAAGTCTACCTCAGTTGACTGACACCTAACTAAAAGTGAACTTAAATTACAAATGTGTCTCCAAAATAGACATCCACCTTTAAAGGAGATCTGAGATCCACAAATCGTGGGAGTCAATTAGACATCCTAGATTAGTGGGATCTGACATGCATGATCTGTGGAGATTTGGAGTCAACTTGGAAAGGGGCATCAAGTTGACTTCAGTCATAGTTATTGCTACTTTGGAGGGTAGGACGTCCTTCTTGAGGTGCTTTACACCTCTTCACCACTGGTCAACAGTGCCTCTATCTAGTCGTTGACCTCTTCAGCCCTTGGGTAATTAATGCTTCTTAAGATGACGGCATGACGTCTCAACATCTCTTCACCTGTCACAAGCTGCTACTGATAGTCTAGGTATTTGGCAACTGCTTCATCCAAATTGACAGACATGGCTGCAATTTTGGCTAACTTGCAACCATTTGGGATCATCAAGGAACGTGCTATGAATGACATCTCAGAATTGTTTCTGCACTGTTTCTAGCTTAATGTATTCTCCTCCCTCATGCTGATATCCTATGTGGGAAGGATATTACCAACGTTCTTGCGAAGTTGATAATATCTGCGACAATATGCTTGTAGTCATTCAGCTCCATATAATTGGCATCGTAGGCTTTCACCTTGTATGCCTGTTGTTCCTTCCAATTGAAAAGATGGCGTTTGTTTTCTGTGGTGGTAATTGATTGATATGCCAGTTGTAAATCAGCAACTGTTGCTTCATCTCCTGACCTCCTTTTTGCTGTCCTCAAGTCTGGCTGTTGGATCTCTGTGCGGAGTTCATGTGCTTTATCTCTCAACTGGTATGCCTCTGCCAATTCACATCGTCCTCTGATAACAAACTCATCCACTTGATTTCTCAAGTGTTTGCCATATGTGATCAACTGATGATGGTTTCGCTCTACGGGGAGATATAGCAACTCTTGAGGTAAAGCTGAGGAGCTGGGAGTACCGTGCATTAAGCTTGAAATATACATCCTCAATTGCCGGTTTTCAGCCTTTAAGGCTGCATTATCTTGTCCATCCTTCGTCATCCTCTCTTGGGCGCTCGTTGAGGCAATTCCGAGGTCTGCCTCCACTTGACGAGTGGTCTTTCCAAGGTTCACCTTTGATAGCGTGAAATCCTCAACCCTTACATTATGTATGTCTCTGTCTTCAGGTGGGGCAGCAGTCTCTATGATGACCTCGTTATCCGCATTCTTCCCTACATGTGTTTGCTTCTTCAACTTCTTCGCCAACATGTCTTGAGGGACATGGTTGAACTTTGTGAAGTCGAGCTGATAAGACGACCTTTCTCTCTTCCTTCCAAGGGAACTCTCAAGCCAGATAGAATCCTGACTAGCTTCGCTGGAAGGAGGAATGTGGGCCCCCTGAATGCTGGATGAACAAGACTGTGCCGTGGCGATGTCTCATGGTGGCGAGTCTAAGTCGATGGCACTTTGTGACCATTGTGATGGTGGTGAAGTGGGCGGCTCTGTTTCTATTACAGGCACCGTTTCTGCTGCAACTGCGCCTGCAATGGGTTCCATCTTTGCTGTGACTATCTCAATCACTGGTTGCAATTCGAGTGCAACTGTCTCTACTATCTCGGGTAAATTAGTGGCTGTCTCCACCTGTACCTCTTGCTGATTTGTACTAGAAATCCCTTTTCTTCCCCATGTGCTCCTTGACATCCACATTCCTTCGGGAAGGATGCTCATCTTCTTTTGTTTAGGTTTCTTCCTGGACGTGGAAGGTAGTGTAGACTGAGTCGTTGGTGGCTTTGTTCGGGGAAGTACTACCTTCCTTGTCCTCTTGCTATCAAGGTAGAGTTGACTGTGTCTGACTACTCTACCCATTCTTTCCTCTATAGACGTACTCTCTTTCGCATACCAATCCACTTTGCTGAGTGGCTGTGAATCCATCTGATCCATGAAGGAGGGAAGAATGACTTCTTCCTCATCCTCAGATAAGCCCTCAATGTCTTTTGACATAAAGTCAACAATTTGTGAGAGCTTGAACCTGCTATAGTTCCTTCTTCGCACCTCGAACTCATCGTTGCAGTTGACCCAATAATCTTCTATGGAAGATTCATGTGATGAGCATTGCTCGAGATGCGTTGCATAGAGCCCTCTTGGACCATATGATGATCTCCTCTCAATGAGGTACTTGAGATTAAATCTCACTGTTTCTTGGCTCATCAACCTGGCATCGGCTGTCGTCTTGCATCTATAGAGTCCCATCTGAATGGGAAAGTTTGCAACTGACTTCTACTTTTGGCGCAGATAAGTGTGAACTTCGGCCAACTGCCTCAGGAATTCCATGAACACTACCTTATCTGAAGGGTAGCGTGGCATCATGGCGGGATGACCATTGTAGCCATACACACGTATGTAGGTGAAGGTGGGAAATTGGATGAACCAATCTGTCCAGTCCACCATTGCCTCCTTGGCTGCTGGTGATATACGTACATGCATCTCATGGTCTAGCTCTCACACGGTGTGCATGGTGAAGAGGTCGTTTATCTTCTTGAAGTGTCTTTCTGCTTGAGTAAACTCAAGACGAGGAAAGTATTCCTGGAGCTTCTGCATACCTAAGGTTCCCACAGTGTTTAGTATTCCGAATTCGCCTTGGAAGACAATCAGGTATACCAGGTAGGAACACATGTGGAAACTATGAGCTTCTAGGAACCCGGTAAATTGTTGGTGGAGTTTGTCACTGATTAGAGAAGCCTAGTCGTAATGTTCCTTCTTGCTGATAATTTTACCAATGATATAGAACATCCACGGCTGAAAATGATTGCCCTCGTCCTGTCCAGTGGCTCTGCTGAGTAGAGTGATTAACACTGCGTGCTCATCTCCGAATTCTCCTCGTCCAACCAATTTGGGCAAGCTGGCCTTTTTCACCTTTAACCATTGTTTGGCCATTTTCAGCGAACACTTGTCTTTTGAAGCCTCGAATGCCTTTCCGCATTCCATCACAGATACGACCTTATTGGTAGGGCATGGTGCAATTGCAAAACATTTTTCGATGTTCTTTGGCTTCAAACTGCAGATCACTCTCCCATCCATTGATAGGATTTCTCCTTGTGGGAGGGTTGTAATGCTTAATGCAAGCAATTACAAGCTCCACACTCTGTAACGTGATAGGAATTGATGTAGCTTGAAACAACCCAGATTCTTCTATGTTTTGCAATGTAATTGATTCATGCCCTCCAAATCCTCAGAATCGACCTTTGGGTTCTTGTGTCATAAGTTCGTGTCAGTCGTTTTTCAGATAATCATGGTACAAGACCGTCCAGGTCTTGTAATGTACCTAGGAGTACTACATTCTGAAAGACTTAAAGATAGATTGTGCACTTGACCCTGTTTTGACACTTTCCAGAAACCCTTAAAAATAGCGCCTGTGGAGAAGTATTTTTCTGGAAAAATATGGCACATGGGTTTTGTTTGTGCTTCAAAGTTGAGCAAACCCAGTTCCTTGGATTTTTGATTTGGAGACTTTTCTGAAAAGATCCCTAAAAATAGGGGCAACAAGTTTGCTGATTCTAGCAGATCTGAAAATAAGGGTTTCACTGGAAAATTACGTTGATCATACCCAGTTGGCCAGATCTGAGGTGGCCTGCTATTTTCTGTGACATGCAAAGAATTTTTAGATAGAAGAGAGGAAGTAGACAAGAGGTGGATTGGAAGTTATTATCTGCCTTTTTGCAAAAACTATCTTTGGAATCAACCTCAGAGAAGAAAACCCTTACTACCATTGATCTTCAAAAAATATCGAAGAATTGTTCAAAACCTCTCCCAGAGCTTGAAAATATGCTCTTGGGAGCAATTTGCTGTTTTATACTTCAACCTGCAAAAGAATAAGTGAAAATGGGACGCCTAGCTTGAATATATAATGATTCAATTTGAGATCCACAAGTATGGGCACCAACTCATGATTTAGGCCTGATTTGGAGTTCAAAAGCTGATTTCCACTGATTGTGGAGTGTTTGGCCTCTTTCTGCCTCCAAATTTCCTTAACTCAAGTCAACATATTGCTTTTGACTTTTTAGGCATCCCTCCTTGAGTTTGACCATTTTTCATCATTTTTTCAGGTTGAATTGCCTCCGTTTGATCATGGTTCCTGGTTGTTCTGTTGATCTTTGACAGCTGCTCTTGGATCTGTTGTCGAGATGGGACCATACTAAAGAGATATGCTTGGGAGTCATTAACTTAGAAAACCGAGTTTGAGCCTTCAGATAAAAGGGCGCCTTTCTCCAAGAGGGGCGCTTTTGGCTTTGCCTTAGTCAATTTTGATTGACCATTCTTCGTTTTGGCCTTTTTAGACCCTTCGTGCTTTGATCTGACGTTAATGTTGATTGATGAGTTGGATAACCCTGCTTGATCGTGCATCAGGTAACCAGCTTAGTCCTGGAAAGAATGGCTGACTTCTTAGCTTTCTGACAGCCAGTTTATGCCCTTCAAGTCCAAGGGCGCCCCTTGCCAACAGGTGCGCTTTTGGCTTGTTGACTGATAGTTCTATGCTTCAAACTGTTTTGGTTTGATCTCTATCATTAGATGACTCAGTTGTCAGATTCCTTTGCTGACAGTCTCATTGGAGGTCAGTGAGCAATTAGGCTGCATCTACATGTTCCAAAGAAAGGGTGCCTTTCTTCAAGAGGGGCGCTTTTCTTCTGTACTTGGCCAATTTCTTGGCATGTCCTTTCAGTCTTCTCCTTTGGCATTTTCTACTTGATCTCAGCATCCAACTGTTTGGCGTGTCTTGTGAACGTGCTGTCAGATTGATCACGTAGCTAGGAGAGAGCTGAACAAATGTCATGTATAGAGCAACTGTTGATAGATTCATTAGATGCCTTGAACTAAGGGACGCCCCTGGCCAGTAGGGGCACTTTTTCCATGAAGTTCTCTGATTTGCCTTGTTCATTGCTTGCAGACTCTCCATACTCTCCATGCATTCCCTTCGGTTCGTGTCTCTTGTCCCACAACAGGACTTTGTCTCCAATTTCGAAGTCCCGTTGCCGAGCCTTCTTGTCGAAGATCTTCACTCTTTCTTGATGCTGAGTGATCTTATCAACAACCTCCACCCTCTCCTCTTGTAGTTGTGTCAGACACAAGATGCGTTTTTGGATTGGATCCTTGAACTCTTCATCTTTTACTGCGGATGCCAGCTACAAAGCTGACAACTCCAAAGTGATGGGTAGCATCACTTCAGTGCCATACATGATAACGAAGGGGGAAGTGCCGATAGCTCTCTTGGGCATGATCCTATCAGCCCAAAGAGCGTTGTAGAGCTTAGTGTGCCAAGCCCGTTGATTAAATTCAACCATTGTGCGCACGATCGTGACTATGTTCTTGTTAGATGACTTGGCCTGCCCGTTGCCTTGTGGGTAGTAATCTGAAGAATGGGACAGTGTGATGCCATAGTCAAAACAAAAAATTCTACTAACTCCTCTGATGAGAAGCTGGTAGCATTGTCGGTCACGATCTTTCTTGGTACTCTGAAACGTGTGATGATATTTTCTTTGAGGAAACTGCACACAACCTCGGAAGTAGCATTCTTCGTAGGAACTGCTTCAACCCATTTGGTAAAATAATCTGTTGCCATAAGGACATAGACATGTCCCTTACTGGAATGTGGGTTTATTGGACCTACGAAGTCGATACCCCATTGCTGAAATGGAGCATCTATGATTACTGGCCTCAGCGGAATGGCTGCTAGCTTGAGTTTGCCAACAAAATGTTGGCACTGCTGACACTTGCACACCCATTTATATGCGTTGTGGAACAAAGTTGGCTAGAAGAACTATACCCGCAGAATATTGAACGCTGTGACCCTTATGAAAAGTGGCCACCACACGCCTCATTGTGAAATGCTTCCAACAATTGCCATTGTTGGTCTCTACTGACGCAAAGCAAGAACGTCCCATCAAGCCCACACTTATATAGAACGTTGCCTTGCAGCACATAGTTTTGTGCTCTTGTATAGTTTTGAACAACAGGCCATAGGTTTTTCTATTGGTAGAGACCTTACAAGTTTAGTGCTTGAGGTGAAGTATAGGATTGGACAGGCAGAAGGTTTGACTGGGGCTAAATAGCTGGAAGGGATGGGAGGGTGATTAAACCAAATACTTACATGGTTTCCAATGAATGCTATGTCTGCTAGCTGAGAACTCTTTTTGATTTTCTTTTACAAAACTGTACTGATGTAAATGCCCCAAAATTCCTGAAGGATTTGAATAGATTTTATTACAGGTGGTTGAGGTTGCCAACAATAGATCTACTGAGAACAGAATTGTGACTATTAGAAATAATCTTTTATGGCATAGTTTCACTTAGAGTTGAAGAGTCTTCACAGTTGTAGCCTTCCCTGCACTGCAGGATTTTGCTACTAAAATCACTGCTCTCATACCCCTTGTTATGATATTAGTATAATCTCTATACTTATAGTAAAAGGAAAAGATTCCAATAGCCATAATCATTCTAATCTAGTATTGAATATACTATCAAACATTCAGAATAATAACAGTGATCTGGTCCAAGAGTGAACAGCATTTAGAATAGTAAAAGTAATTCAATCCATTTCAAATGCAAACAGATATTCATAAATTGTAATAATGCAAATCAGATAGTGCCCAGCTGGAGATATCAGTTGACAGAAGTATTAGATCAGAGCCACTTTGAGGGGGCAACCTTCAAGAAGCAAAGATGTAAAGAATGAAAAATTGAATCCTACACTCGATGCTGTATAATGGACTAACTAATATTTATTTGTAGATAATATTAGGTTGGGGCATCGTCTAAGTACTAGTGCCCAGCTGGAGATATCAATTGACAGAAGTATTCAAGCAAAGTCACTTTGAGGGGGCAACCTTCAAGAAGCAAAAATGTAAACAATGAAAAAGTGAATCGTGCACTTGATGCTGTATAATGGACTAACTACCATTTATTTGTAGATGCTATTAGGTTAGGGCATTGTCAAAGTATTAGTGCCCAGCTGGCGAGATCAATTGACAGAAGTATTAGAGCAGAGCCACTTTGAGGGGGCAACCTTCAAGAAGCAAAAATGTAAAGAATGAACAAGTGAATCCCACACTTGATGCTGGATGATGCAGTAACTACCATTTATTTGTAGACAATATTAGGTTGGGGCATCGTCTAAGTACTAGTGCCCAGCTGGAGATATCAATTGACAGAAGTATTAGAGCAGGACCACTTTGAGGGGGCAACCTTTAAGAAGCAAAAATGTAAAGAATGAACAAGTGAATCCCATACTTGATGCTGTAAAATGGACTAACTACCTTTTATTTCTGAACAATATTAAGTTGGGGCATCCTCAAAGTACTAGTGAGTCAACCACCTAGAAAATAGAAAATCTAGCATCTCTGGAATAACTTGACAATTCATTGTGATGGTAATTGAATGTCTAGTGGTGTAATAATATTTTTCTTGCTGGTATCTTGTGGAGCTGTGGACACTTGAACCCATGCTGGCTAATCAAAACCTCTTTAAGAAATAGGTTTACTTTTGATGAAGTCTTTAATAGCAAATTATGGAAGACTGTCATGTCCCCAGAATCGCAACACTAAGATAACAATTGAAATAAGTAAATTAAGATAAAAACATAGTAAAAGTATAAACACTAGTAATTTAATTATAATTATCACAAGATAATATTATAATTAAATTATCAAAGATAATATCGTAAATATTAAAATATGAATTCTAATATTAATAATAACAAATATATTTTATAATTATAATAATCAAGTATAATATTAGAATTATAAATAGTAAAATAATATTCTAATTACCAAAATATAAATAAATAAGTGACAAATTACGTATTTACAAATATTGACAATTTAATATTGCTATATCTATAATCATAATATATTAAATATTAACAGAATAAATATGAGCAATTTAAATATTATAATTATAATTATCATAATGGATGAAACATTATTTGTAAACCTAATAAACATAATAATAATAATAATAATAACTCGATAATATTATTATCATGCAAACATAATATTATTTTGACAATATATGTTATCAGCATAAACATTCTGTAATGCTATTATAATAATTAAGAATTGAACCACTCCTACGCTCAAAGTTAATGATCACTAAAAGCAGAAATTACAAAGTGAAAAGGCATTGGTCAACCCTCTTAATCACAGCAAATAGACTTAAGGAAAAGCAGCGATCATAATCATTCATGAATCGGCTTCAACAAAGGAAAGTCACGTCCTTCCAAAAAGACACTATCACCCATAACAATTGCATCTCTCCTCCAAGTGGGAAGATATAAAGGGGAACGTATGAGAAGAGGAGAGGGGGGAAAAAGAATAGAAAGAAAAAAGATACCAGTCAGGGACCAGTAAGTACAGAACTGCCATCGGGAATATATGTTTTACGTTGGTAATTTACTTATATAATTGGAAGGTAAGAACAACAGATATCAAATATATAATTTAAATTTCAGTTGATACTTATAAATATATTTAAATATATTCTGAGGGATAAATATATTTAGAAATTGAATGACATGTTAATAATTTTTTTTTTTTATAGGTAACAAGTCATTTTATTAATATTAAAAAAGATTACATATGTAAGATATTAGATTACAAAATCTTCACAAAACTCCAGCATATAACATGTGTAGGCAAAACTACCAGCTCCCTCCCAATTGATTCTTCAACTTGACATCCCAAACACCATCGCCACTACCTGCAGGTAGCACCCCTTCATCTTCTGCTTGTTCCTTGACCTTCTTCGTCAGCCTGATAAGCCTATCCGGCTTCTTTCACACCCATTACATTGCTATTCAAAAATTAAAACACACCGAATACCCATTAGTTTGGCCGACTGTTAATTTACTATAGCATATCATCACTGCCTTACCCAACCTGTTCCAGCTATTCCACGCTGCAAAAAGAACTTCCATCAAAAAGAGCCCTATACCCACCATCCCTTCTGCGATTTCCTAGCACATTTACTCCCTTCCACGCCCACTTCTTGTTGGAGCCGACCGTTTCTTCTTCGGGTAGCTATTTGGTACTTCGGCAGCTTTCCCGCGCCACTCTTCTTCAGCTCGTCGAATCTCCACTTTCAGATTTTCCCACGCATAAAGGATGTTCAACTTATATGCTTCTCTATCCGTCGATTTTCGCCACCTTATGAACGGGATTAACCCATCCTCGGTTTCTTCATCAACCTCCTCAATCCCTTCCGAGACATCAAAGCCATAACCAGGCACTGCCCACTCCATTAAAGATTCAAACTTACCCAATAAATCTTCCTGAAACAGGGTGAACATAACTCTTTTCGTTTCCTGCGGCTTTTCCCCTAACTCCATTGCCCATGCGAAAATCATGGGAGCAATGTCCGCGTTTTGTCGCCCCCTGTGTGTTGCCTCACGAAAATGAGGCCCTAGTGTTTCAAGGACCGCCTTCACTACCCCATCATCTGGCACTAACAATAGTTGTTTTAGTCTTCTCGTTGATGGTTGCCCGAAAAAGCCTTCTGCTGTAGGCTGGTTGAGAAGCCCATCATCGCCTCCATTATTTTCTTCCAACACTCGCTCCAACCTAAACACCAAAGCACGATGATTAATTAAGCCCTGCTAGCACTTCTTAACTACTAATACCATGATGACACTTCCATCCATACTGCCGAATTTCATCTTGCATGAAATTAAATTCTCTGTCATCTCCTGCGTCGTCATCGTCCTCATATTGTCCTTGTCTTAATTGCAGTTTGGCCTCTCCCATACGCTTCCCCACTCACCTAGTAAACTGTGCCAATCCACACACTTCTTGTCTTATCCCGAAATAAATTCCTCTACTCCTAAATGGCCGCCAGCTCATACTGTCCAAACCCCACAAGGTGCATCACCCTGTCCTTCACTGACGTTCACCCTTCCCACTGTAACCCTTTATTACATGTAGCGCCTGCCAACTTGTCGCTTCAAAAAGTAGCCGTTATTCCTTATTTCAATTGGAGATTTCTGAGATCTTCAATAACTATCACCTCCTCCTCTTTAAAGGATATTGCCCATTTAGACAGTGCATCCGCTTCCTTATTGCCCTCTCTCCTAATATGCCTTACGACAAAATTCTCAAAGGTTCCTAACTCCCTTTTAATTTCTTTTAAAATATTTTGTAGATGCCATGCTCTTACTCCTGAATCCACAATTGCTTGAATGATAACTAGAGAGTCCCCTTCCAGCTGTAGTTTTTCCACTCCAAAACTCTTGGCCAGCTTAACTGCAAGCAATGCAGCATTGGCCTCAGCCACATTATTCGTACCTGGTTTCAATTTCCTTGCAGCCAAGGCAATAGTGTTGCCCTGATGATCCCTCACTATTGCCCCTACTCCTGATGGGCCCGGATTACCACTAGCTGCGCCATCAAAGTTTACCTTGATCCAACCCTCTTCCGGTTTGCACCAAACCACCTTTGAACCTTCTGAACCTTTGGTTTGCTTCCTCATTTGACTAGTAGCTGCTCTGAGTCGAATTCCAGGCCAGGCTCTTTGCACGAGTGTATCTCCCAAAGAGAAAGGTTTAAGCCAATTCCATGATTGTGAAGCAACATTACTAACCACCTCCTCTATACTATGGTCCATTCTACAAATCAACCTCGTTAAGGTTTCATATTTATCTAGAAAAATTCTACGGTTCCTTTCTTTCCAGAGCTCCCAGATGATTAAAGAGGGAGTGGAAATCCAAACACTTGATAAAAGGGTCTTCTTTGGCCTCCCCGGCCAACTCTCAAACAACTCTTTAAGGGTCCAAGGTAAAGGACTTTGCCAATTTAGTTTCCTTCTCACATGATTCCAACACATACCTGCCACCTCACATTGAAGGAGTAGATGATCCACCGTTTCCTCCTCCACCCCACACATAACACACTTCGTGGGGCCTACAAACCCCAAACGCTTCCTCCTTTCCCCCGTGAGAACTCGACCTCTGGCTGCTAACCATGCAAAGGTGCCAGCTTTGGGTAGGCAATCCTTATTCCAACATAACTCCTTTGCCCAAAACCTATCTCTTTCCTCTGCATCCAATAATTGATAGCCAACCTTCACTGAATATTTACCAAAGGTTGAGCCACACCAAATGATTTTATCTTCAGCCTCTGAGATTTGAATCCTGCGGTCCTTAAGAAGATCACTCATTAAAAGAGTTTGCTGAGGGGTCAAAGCCTCCACTAACACATCCTTCCATACCCACTCTTGCCCTAAAGGGCCCTCCTTTGGGGTTACATAGTCCTTTACTTTGGTCCCCCACCTCTGGGATAAAATGATTTTAAGATCAGTCAGGTCTTGTCTATCTCCCAAGTTTGGCAGCCCATTCCAAGAGTCCTCCCAAAAACTCGCCTGGCCACCATCCCCAATCTGCCATGTGAGATGATTTGTTACCACTGGCCTACAAGAGACAATAAAGTTCCATATTGCTGAACCTTTCGGGGGATTACGGACTGTGAAGATCCGATGATCCACATTTGAATCCAGATATTTTGCTTTCAACACCTTTACCCACAGTAAATCCGGATTAGCATACATACTCCAGACAAGTTTAGCTCCCAGAGCTTCATTCAAGAGTTGCCAATCTCTCAGGCCAGCACCACCTTTGTCTTTTGCTTTACACACTTTTTCCCAAGCCAACAGAGGGATCTTGTCCTCTGAGCTAGCCCCATTTCAGAAAAATTTCCTCATACGTTGCCCAATTGTATGTATTACTTTTTTGGGCACCTTCAAGCACATCATTGAGAAGATTGGAATAGCAGAAATCACAGACTTTAGCATTAGAATTCTCCCAGCTGAGGTAAGCCATTTACTCTTCCAGCCATCCATTCGTTTGAGGCAAGAATCGATTAGATCCTTCCATAAATCGGCTTTGTTTGCCCCTTCGAATAGTGGTATACCCAAAAATTTACTTGGGAGCTTACCTACCCTCATACCCAAGATTCGGCATATATCTACTTGCCTTTGCTTAGGAGTATTAAAGAAGAAAATTTCAGACTTATTCCAATTGATGTGTTGGCCTGAAGCCTGTCCATAGCTGTTCAAAGTGCCCTTCATCACCCGAGCTTCTTGAAGAGTGGAGTCCCCCATTAGAAAGGTATCATCTGCAAACTGTAGGTGAGAAATTGGGGCTATCCCCTCTGCCACTTTTATCCCCTTCCATTGCCCTTCACTACATTTCTGTGCAATAAGCCTACCAAGCACCTTAGCTAGGATGATAAACAGAAACGTTGAGATTGGATCACCTTGTCTAATCCCTTTTGTGGACTCAAAAAAACCCTGTGGACTCCCATTCACTAAAACAGAAAAACGGGGTGTCCTTATACACCCTTCCACCCACCATATCCACTTAGAGCTAAACCCAAACTGATCTAAGACTTGCAGCAAAAAATCTCTATCCACCTCATCATAAGCCCTCTTTATATCTAGCTTAACCATCATCCTCTCCACCTTCGCCACTCTTACTGTATGAATTGACTCATGGGCTACTATTACCCCTTCAAAGATAGATCTGTTGGGTGAAAAGCCACTCTGCTCTAAAGATATCACCGAATCCAAAACTGATTTCAGTCTGTTAGCCATTACTTTGGAAATGATCTTATACACCGTATTACATAGAGAGATGGGCTGAAAGTCCTCAAAGGAATTTACATTCTCCTGTTTCAGTATAAGGGCTATGAATGTGTTATTCATGTCTTTTAAGATAAAACCCTCTCTTCTTGATTCCTCCACCAATCCCCACAAGTCCTGAGCAAACACATCCCACATTTTTTGAAAAATCATTGCCAGAAAGCCATTCGGACCACGAGCTTTGTCTCCTCCCATAGCAAAAAGAGCTCGTTTTACTTCCTCTAGAGTAACTCTCTCCATCAACATCTTATTTTGGTTTTCTGATATGCACCTCAGAATCACCTCCAATACCTCCGGATGCTGGCCAAGCTGTACTGGTTGCTTAGTACAACTAGCAGAGAAAAAACTTATCGCCTCCCTGTTAATCTGATCAATATCTTGTAATAATTCACCCATGCTGTTATTTATTGAAAGAATTTTGTTATTGGATCTGCGCACTTTAACCAAATTATGGAAGAACTTTGAATTCCGATCACCCTCTTTCAGCCATGTTTCTTTGGATTTCTGTCGCCAGAACACTTCTTCCCGAGCTAGAGTTTCAGAGTAGGCTTTATTTAACTCCTTTTCCTGTGAGTAGTCACTTTCCGTCATTCCAAATTCAATAATTTTAGAATGCAACAAGTTGAGATCCCGCTCCAACCTTTTCTTCTCCACAAAAATATTTTTAAACGACTCTCGGTTCCAAAGCTTCAGCTGTTCTTTAAGATATTGTAACTTTTTGAAAAAGACAAAGGCTTTATTTCCTTCCCATTGTGGGGCATTCGTCCACCAAGCTTGCACTAGACCTTTGAAATTATCAGCCCTTAGCCACATTTTTTCAAATTTAAAGGGGCACCTATCCGGAGTTGCTTCATCTTGGAGCCTTAGCGAGATTGGGTAATGATCTGACCTTGTGATGGGAAGGATTTCTGCTTCACATTGCCATCGTTGCTCAGCCCATTCACCTGCTATGAAAAACCTATCCAACTTCTCTGCTATATTTAAAAAACCCCCACGTCTGTTCGTCCACGTGAAATCCCCTTTCTTAAAAGGTAATTCAAATAAGCCATTATTTGAAACAAAATCACAAAAGTCTTGCCGACTCCTTCCAGCCCAGCATAGGCCCCCAAATTTATCTGAGGGTCTCATGACAGCATTAAAGTCCCCTCCAAGAAGGCATAAACCCCCCAACATTTCCTTCAAAATGTCAGAAAGCTCTTGCCAAAGCATCCTCTTTTGAGCTAGATTGTTAGGACCATAAATGTTAAGAATCCAAAAATTTGTAGACAGCTGCTTCGAAACCACTTTACCCCATTGCCAATGCCTTTCTTGTCTGATTATTTGAACATTGACTAGAGTTTCATTCCACAAACAGCCTAAACCACCAGAAGCACCCAGTGCTCCAGACATAGAACACCGCCAACGTCCAAACCCTTTTGCAAAAGCTTCCATCTCACTTTCCTTAATCTTCGTTTCTTGTAATAAAACTATAGCTGGCCTCGTTTGATCAAAGCATCTTTTGATCAAACGAATTTTGTCAGGGGCATTGCAGCCCCTGACGTTCCACGAGAGAATCTTCATGATCGTCGGGAAAAGGCATAGCCTTTTCTCGATCTCAACTTGCTTTGTCCCGCCGCATTCCCTGCCATCTCAAGACGCATCCTATTTGTTTTAGGACCCCTTCTACACTTCTCACCAATCTTGGCCTTATTGTTTAAGGCAGCAGATTGGTTAATGTTACGCTTTTCCACAATTGCTAAGTTGTCCTGAAGACCCAAAAAGTCCTCAACATCTTGAAGTTCTTCCGTATCTAAATCTGAGGAAGTGAAATCCAAATTTCCACCAGTATCACAAACCCCATCAAAGTCTGTGTCAAGGTTTCTTATGGGGGATATGGGTATATCCTTGAAGGTGGTATCAACCCCTGGGGATTTACAGTTCATCAATTGAATTAAAGAATTTGTGTTACCCTTATTGGTAGACCCCAGACAGGGCATACCAGGCTTTTCTGCTCGATTATGAGAAACCGACTCTTGGAATTGATTAGCCATTCTTTGGCTATGCCCATTATCCACACTCTAGCCAGTGTTCTGGTGAATCCCATGTAGTGAAACTTTCTGTGGTGATTGCCAATCCTCCCCCCCCCTTTAACTCCATTTGTTACAACTTCCAGGCATCTCAACTGTCTTCCTTGCAGGCTTCCCACACCCGTCACTATATCAGTAGGGATTGACATGGAAACTTGACCTCTATCAGCCCATAGTTGACACTCTTGCGGCCCCTTCCCATAGCTATTTCCAAAGATAAAATTTGCTTCCTGACGATTTACTAGCCACCCACCACCTTCCAAACCATTGATTTCCTGAGAGACATTTCGGTTCTGAACTCCCCATTCTACCCCAGCATTGGAGTTTTCCTTTTGTGATCCCTCTGACAAATTTATGATAATCTCCGATAGACTATTATGACAGGGGAGTTTTTCCTTACCCCTCGAATTACCTTTTTCTTTGGAATTTGATTTCCCAATACATCCCAGACATTCAAAGGAGGCGTCTTCAATTTCCTGCTTCTGAACCCATATCCCCTCCCCAGATTTGATTTCTAGTTTTTCTGGTAAGGAATGAATCCCTTGCCTGAGTACATATATTCTGGGATAAAAACTCAGATCTGTGGTGTCAACCACCTCCTCCGTTTTTACAAATGTTCCAAACCGATTCCCAATCATGTTAAGAGTTTCCTGATCCCTATACTCATGTGGGAGATTTTTTAACCTAATCCAGATAGGGATGTCATCAACTATAGTTTCATTTGGATTGAAGTTGGGTGTCCAGTCTTTAATATGAAAACCTAGTCCTTCCATAACAAAGGGTCCACTATTGACGATCCATTCCTTATCCATCATAGTCTTACAGATGACCATATAAAAGCCATTCTCGAGCGTTTTTAGCTCACACTCAAGGCCCCAATGTCTATCACACCAGGCTCTAAGTTTCGAGTAGGCCGGCCATCTCCCACCCCATTTCAAAAAGAAAGCTTTAGCTTTTAAAAAACTAACAGAGTTTTTCCATTCATTATTTTCCACAAGCACAATATTCACAGTAGCGTGGGAGATTTTTGGGAATACTTGACTCGGGCCAACTCGCTTAGCTTGTTGCTTCGGATGCCAGAACTTTGGCTCTATGGTCTGAAAATTGAAACGCTTCGGGGGACTCCTAGCTCCGAATCGATCACCCCATTCTGATTGTGTTCCCTTTCCTGGGTTAAGTTTGCCCACAACTCCACCCATTTTCTCCGGAGCCTGCCAAGCCCTGTTTGGAAAAGCCCGTCGTGGCCGTGTGTTAAACCTCTCATTCCGCTGGTTGAAAGGCCATCTTCCCTGTCGGTTCGGGCCATATTGTAGGTTGCCATGCTTGCGGAAATCCTGTCTTCGCTGGTGCTCCACCATCAATTTGTGTAAAAATTCCACATGTTAATAATTGGTAATCATATATTTAGATATATACATTGTGGTGATTGACAAATACAATGCATACATAATAAAATATATATATATATAATTTGGGGTATCTATATTATGTGTTACTTTTTATTAGGAATAAGAAAGATTAGATGCATGATGTTTAGAATATCTTGAGAATAATATCATTCCATTAATAGGAATAAGAGAATATTAGATGCATAATATTTTCATTATGGTAATGTCATAAATAAGGTAAAATGAGGATGCGTATTTGTAGTATACAGTGATGTTGTTGATGTTCTTACTAATTCTGTTCAGGAGTGAATATATTTTATACTAATCATAGGAATGATAATTATATGTTATATATATATATATATGCGAAGAAATTATTGTAAACTGAAGTCAGCTGGAAATAAAATAATGATATATATATATATGTATACCTGATTTACGATTACCCAATAATGATGCTTGCAGCAATTATTGAGCCTTACAAGTAATTGTGATTATTTGATAGAAAAATGAAGAGATTTCTGAATGTCTTTATCTTGTGATCGATCAGGAAAGGAATTCTATTTTCAATATTATCCAACATGTTTGCAGGGCCTAAAGCCAAGACTTATCCTGTTTAAAGACTTAAGTGGTAAGTTACAGCCTAACTACATTGAGCTTGTGATTCTAGGGAAAGATTTAGGACAGTCCCCAAAGCGGGACATTACAAAGACAAAAATATATTGGCTTGACCTTACATTATTAATACTATGGAGATTCTATGCATCTTTAGGAATTTGGTGTGCAAGATCTATTTAATTTAGTGATTTATGATAATGGCTGTTAGGACCTATCACTCAAAGTAAACTTTTTAATGGACACATTGCATTATAACATGTGAAAATTCAAAATAACTACAAAAGCAGAATAATGAAAGGATTGAATATGATGGGTTCACTTTCATCACTAATTTATGATATCCTGTAACAAAGGTCAATATGTCATTGATCTGGATCGAGAAGAATCTCAGACATGGAAATGAATCTATAACTATTAATTAACGTCACAAGAAAACAATATTCAACGGGAACCAGAAAATTAGATTCAACTTGAAACAAGAGGAGGCAACAAGAAGTTTGCAAAAAAACTACAAGAATAAAAATCTGAAGCAGGAAAAGTTTTTGAGGATATAAGATATATTGATATCTGAGAAGAATAGATGCATCTTGGAGTATCACTGTTTAGGAAGAAGGGCATAAGGTCACACCCAAGAAAACCTGTAGCAGGAAACTATTGGAGCTAGATCTCTAACTTGTGGAAAGGTAAGCAGGTAAATAAAGTCATTTGAATTCTAACCAGATATATTTGTAAATGGAGTAATTTTCAACTGTTCTCATGGATCTGTAGATTCTTATTGAACTGATTGCTAACTGTTTTTATTCAATGTTTGGAATTTGGAGCCTTGGATTCTCCCTCCTTGTACGAATTGTATGATTTAACCACTCTTATGGGTGCTAAGCAACTGATAAATTATATGCTTATACTGATACATTGTCCTTATTGCATTTGAATCAAATGCACATCACCTTTCAACACAGTTCCTACTGATGCACTCAAATTTTTCTCTTTGTTTTGTTCACTTGTGCTAGTGGATTTCCTTGGAACTTGTCACTGTTCTAAGGGTTGCTCAACAGTGCCCAGTATCTGCTGTCTGTGGCCCAGGTTGTTTTTCTTTATGCATTATAAAGTCACAAGAACATATTTATGATAAAAACAGTGAATTCAACAATGGCAATGTGATTTGTCTGGAATTAATATATTCAGTTTTCAATTTCAGGTTCATACAATACATGAGTGGGCATGGGCGGGGACACCCCAAGAAGGTGCTGCTTGGTTTCGAATACAGAGACTTGCTGATACCTGGCACCGTATATTGCTGATTCCTTTAACTGGTGGAGTTATTGTTGGTGTTATGCATGGTTTACTGGAAATCATTGACCAGATTAAACAGTCAAGGCCTCCTCAAAGGCGGAGCTTTGATTTAGTATCAGGCTTGTGCCCAACAATTAAGGCAATCCAAGCTGCTGTCACTCTAGGAACAGGATGCTCGTTAGGGCCAGAAGGCCCTAGTGTGGACATTGGTAAATCATGTGCTTATGGATGTTCTGAAATGATGCATAACAACAGGGAAAGAAGAATAGCTCTTGTTGCAGCTGGTGCAGCTGCTGGAATCTCATCAGGTACAGTAACTACCTTCTCTTATCTTCTGATTTTTCTGCTGGAACAAGAATTTTCATTTGGCTATGAATAAAATTAGCTGATTTTGACTTCAAAATGCATTTACTACAGTTTGCATATCAACTTTTATAATGATTGGCATAATATCTTGTGCCTAAAGAATAAATTCAATCCAGCCGTCTGCGTGTGCACACGTATTTGATATTTGTTGTCTTAATGGATGGAGTTATCTTTTGCATTTCAGTATTTTGGTATAGCAAATCAGGCAACATTGTTATTATGTCCAATTAAAAGTTTACTCAACTGGTCTAAAATTTCTTGGCATCAATATGCTTCATGGTAACCATTGTATTGTATTTGGAAGTAGCTTAAATATACCATGATAATGTTGGTATTTATAATTATAAATTATGTAATAATGATATTGTAATCAAGTTACATTTTACATGTATAACATTTGGATTAAGTAGACGAGTATTGATTATAGGTTACAAATGTACCAGTTATCAGATAGCAACTAAGAAAATGATGATTAAAATTTAAGTTCTTAGAAGTTGAAAAGCGGTTTACATTACACAAGTCCCCAACAACTGAAACAAGTTTCCAGGATTATGCATGAACTATTTCGTAGTATCATTATATTTTCTTGCAATTTTGGTATTCTTGTTTATTATACATTGTTGCTTCCTTAAACTCTATAATTAAGTTGTAAGTTATATTCTATTAAACACATCTCACTTGACTGGTATTGCTATACTCAATAATATATTGGCAGGTAAATGCAGTGTTGAAAAAGAGATAAGGTCAATAGGATACTCAAGGAATATTTGAAACTTATTTTATATCATTATATACAATTTTATGCATATCACTTGTCAAATTGTTGATTTTTCAATGAATATTTTACAATACAGGCATATAAATTTCAAATGTAAAATGGTGGAGAGAAATTGGTTATGAGTACACAATTTTGATTTGAGAAAACTCCAGTGACTGCTTTGCATAAGAGTTAGTTTATATTGAGAAGAATTAACTTGGAGTTAAATGAGGGCTAGAGACTTCAAGGTATGGTATGCAGATTACAGAACTAAATCATAGTTGTATCTTTAAACAAGTAGGTGGGTAATGTTTACTAAATCTAAGGTAGATGTTATAATCCCTTGCATGCCTTGTTGGCCTAGGACCCTTACAAAGAGGAGAGGATAATATGAACTGTGATCTGAAGATCTATATGAGCTATCTGAATATTTGAGCATTACCTAAAATGACATTTGATGAACAGATATTGACATAATACGACACTTTATTGATTATTTAATGTGCCTTCATGCAAATAAAATGTTCAAGTGTGAATTATAATTATGTGTATCAACTTGTCAAACAATCCATGGTCCAGTGATAAGGTGGAGTAATTGCTATGCTGATGACCTGGGTTTGATTCCTTTGCATGCTACCTTATTGTGGCAAACCCAAAAGATGGAGAGCATGAACTGTGACTAGAAGATGAAGTGGGTCCTCATCACGAGGAAGGATCTTTAAAGTCTAAAGATGATATTCTTGAAGAATATCATACAAGCATTCGGAAATTTGAGTTCAGATATCTTGAAAATAAAATGATCTTGTTGTCAAAGCCTTACCAAGAAACTGTATAAATGTATACTCAATCCCTAAGTAGCCGAATCGCTCCATTTCCTCTACGATTCTGGATTCGAAACGTACCAGAATCGGAATCGGAATTGAATCGCTCTTGGTACGCATAGGGTTCGATTTTTTTCCTGCAGAAACGATTCCATGAATGGTGCTTCAATTCCGACCGTTTTTAAACGTGACGCGACAAATCTGGATCGATTCTGAGCATCATTTTCCTCATCGTTTTTTCCCTCCGCCGCCAATGTCAGTGCGATTAGGGGCACGAAAGAAAGGGAGGACAAAAAGAGAGAATGATGCGATGAATTGTTTCTCCATTTCGCGTCATGAGGGAAGAGTTTAGGGCACAATAGGCAGAGCAGAAGGCGTGACAGACAAAGAACACATTTTTTTTTTTCTGCATTTTTTAACCTACGTTTCAATTCGAATATTTAAATATTTTAATTTATTGATTAAAACTAAAAAAATTAAATATTACATTTATAATATAAATTATATATTAATATATATAAATTAATTAATAATAAATCCATTAAATTGTATATTATATTTCAAATTTGAAATATATTTAAATCATATATATAAATAAATAATTTATATTAATTTCTTTATATGTATTAATATTAATGTACTTATTTATATCAAATTATGAGTATATAATTTAATAAATTTATTTATAATATAAATTATATAATAATATATAACCAGCCAAATATATATATATATATATATATACATAAAAATAAAAATAAAAATTAACAATAAATGACAAAATGTATTATATTATATATTAGTTATTACTATTAGAAATTATAAATTTAGAAATAATATATTTATATTAAATTATATATTTCATTGTTCAATGTTCTATTAATTTCTAAAATAATAATTATAAATATATTAATAATTTAATTAATATAATTTAAATTAATTTTTATATTTCATTGTTTTATAATTTTATTAATTTTAGTAAAATATTACTTATACATGTAACATACATTAATTATCATAATTAATTTATATGTTTCAAAATGTTATTAATTTCTAAATTTGTATATTATTATACTATTAATATATTATACAATTATTATATTTATATTATTAAGGAATATGTATATATTTATTGTTTTTATATGTTTTTTGTATGGACGTACCCGTACCCGTACCCAACCCCCAATTTTTTTTGCCGTACCAACGTACTGTACCCACATACCCGATTCCGATTCCGATTCCGATTCGGTAACTTAGCTCAATCCTTTAATAAGAGGAAATGCACTAGTGTTTGAGCTCTCTTGGTGCTGCCTACATGTTAAAGTCTGTTTCACCAATTCACAATGTTCAAGTAGTGCAACAATGTCACCAATGTGCATTTATACCTCAAAATCATAAATGTTAAAAAATTCTATAATTGCTTGGGATTTTAGTCTGCTCCCTGATTTGTTGAATTTAGAAATTTCCCACAGCTTAGTAAAAATGATATTTTGAGGCAAATCAATTGCGCTCTTGACACTATGGTTGACATTGATAAGGACTGAAAATAATTGATTTTGTTTTTCATTTGTGTCTGTTCGGATGGTAAACACACTAAAACCAATTTAGATGTGAAGTGGAGCTATCCCAGAACATATAAGCTCAGGCATGCTTGTGTGGTAGCAAAGATCTTTTAAGTCTTCCGTTTGTTATCCACATTGTTACTTAGACTGATCGATAAAATCATGAACATTATTATGATTTCTGGCAGTTATTGCAAGATTGAACACAAGATGCAAGCAAATGGACATTGCTTTCATAGTGTTCTCAAACTTTGTTTTTTTAGTTTCTTTACCTGGCCTGTTACTAGATTAGTATTATAATTCTATCTCCTGCAGCATTTCTGATTTCTTCATTCAAATTGGCAGGATTCAATGCAGCAGTTGCAGGTTGCTTCTTTGCTATAGAAACAGTTTTGAGGCCGCTTCGTGCGGAAAATTCACCTCCTTTTACAACTGCTATGATAATTTTGGCATCTGTTTTATCATCAACTGTATCTAATGTTATAATTGGTGGACGGTCAGCATTTACGGTGCCTGCATATGAGCTTAAATCTGCTGCAGGTATTTATTCTATGGTTTTGAGTCACATTTGTATTCATTGTTTATTGAAAAGTGATATCGTGTATTCCTTGAGATTGTGCTTTTCATTATCATCATTGCAGGCCATTTTGATCACCTGCTTTGATTTTGTGTTGAATTTTTGAAATCCACATGATGTTTTTTAAGACCATTGTTAGGCATGCCTATGACAGACGGTGTCGTAATTGACATACATATATTTCTTTGAACATTTTACTGAAGCATAGTAAACATATGCATGAGCAATATGTTTAATTCTCCTGTAGCTGCATCCAACATTTTCATTAACTTATTTGAAAGTAATTATTAAAACATGGGCATAAACAGTATTTCTTTCACATCACTTTCAATATCACTTCCAACAATTTGTTGACCTAAGATCACATCTAACAATTCATTGAAATTGTCAATCACATAATAATTAGCATAACCATAGAACAATTCTGTCTGCCAAAGACACAAAACTGCATCTTAAAAGTTAGTAAGATTATCTTTCTAGGTCACTATTATCATTCATTAGTCAAATTTACTATGTGACTTGAAAACCCTCTCATTATGATAAATTTCATTCAAAAACAAAGTACACAAAATGTACAGGAGGTCTACAGATATTGCAGAAGGTTTTGAAGTTGATCTGGACACCTTTGGGTAAAACAGAACTGAAGCATATGCTTGAGGAAAATGAGAAAAACAGGTTTCAGTTCTACCAGTGACAAAACTGCCAGTTGTAGCAGGGTTGTGGTTGTGAAACTGCCAACTGGAGTAGATGGTGGCTAAGCATGTGCCATCATATTGCAGAATCACCTTGGCAGTTGCATATGTGTTATAGAATTGCCATGGTATGTTTACCCACTGCAACAGCTAATGCATTTGAATGATGATGTTTGTGGAACTGCCATGACAGGTTTGCTCACCACCATAAGTGTTGTGTTTGTGTGATGGTGCTTGCAGAACTGCTCAAGTGGTTTTGCCCATATGTGGCATTTTTGTTTTGCCTGCAAATGGCAGTTTTTCCTTTGTCTCACGTGGTGGTTTTGCTTTCATGTGGCAATTTCACCCTATTTTATGTGACAGTTTTTCCGGAGAGAAATTAACAGACAAGCTATTTGTAAATAGGCAAAGAGACACTGATAAAGTTACCCCCCTTAATTTATAATATTATCACATAATCAGCATCTATCATAATGGTTGACAGCTTTGTATAGCCTGCCTAAGCAATGAGTAGAATATGACTTTCACACAGTAAAATGATTAATCATCATCTCACAATTAATACTCCTACCCCAAAATATACATTAACATATTTATCAAATATTGAAATATCTGCCCCTACAGAAAAATGATTGTTACCCAACAGCTCAATACATAGAAGAGAATAATGGTGAAACAAGTGTAAATCAAATGTGAGCATGTTTGTATCCAAACAAGAAAACCCTTTAATGCTGAGAGATGATTATTCATTAATGTAAACCAGTTTATCAGATCTAAGTAGTTGCAGTTATTTTGTGACAAAATTAATATTTTTGTGATTGGTATGCGCCCAAGGTATACACAAATTAATGAAGAGAAATTGTTAAGTTTTTGCTTTGATTGCTAATAAAGTTATTTAAGTGCTTTTTAATTATGGCATAGGTTGCTAGTAGATCTCTTTTAAGCGCTTTTCAATTATGCCATACGTGCATGAAAAGTGAACTGCTTCACATTCTAAAGCAATCAATTGGTCTGAGTCTTGTTTTAAGTTGATCACCACTTTAAGTTGAAGAGTGATGCCCAGTGCTTTACCTTGGGAGGGTCAGTCTGAGATGCCAAGCACTTTAGGGGACTTCTTAAGGCCAATAGGTTGATCATTTAGTTTTCTCAGTTTCAGTCTATTACTTGTGTTGGTAGCATTAAGCATCCATTCAATGCAGCTGTTTTACTGGATGACATTAGCAGGTTTGTGTAATGACATCCACCTCCACTATTCAATGTATAGAACAGTTTAGTTCCACTTCATCCACAACCCTGCCATGAAGACAAGCATGTATTGCCAATTTCCTCGAGTGTGTCCCCAGGGTTTTCCCAATGTTCCCTTGTCTGAGGACATTTTGGGGATGAGGGGACAGGGACAAGATGCCCTTAACCTGTCCTTATTCTTTAAAAAATTTAGGGACCAACTAGAACTTTTCCACAATCTGTGGGACATATTTTGAGATGTTCCTTTGTGATGCAACATTTTAGGGATGGCCTGCTGTCTCCAAAATCTCTATGAGATCTGAAGGATGTCAAGATGTTAAGATGCCCCTTAGCTATCATAGTTTAAAAACCAATGAAAAAGATGATAGATCTTAAAGAAAAATAAAAAACCCTAACCTTGTATGGGAGCCCATATTTACACCAAAAAGTGGCATGTGCGACAAAAGTTTTTGTGGCATTGAAGGCCTTAATTTGGGCTTGGTGGTGCTACCCCCTGGCTCTGCTGGGGACTTAAAATGTAGCAATTAAAGTACATTGGAATAAAATAAGTTAGATAATGCATCTACTAATATGTGTTGCAGCAGGAAACCTGCAGCACTATTTTGCACAGGTTGTACTTACATGGTCCATGTTAATATTCTTTGTCATAAAAGTTATTGACTATTGGTTTTGGAAGTGCACTGGAATATATTTATTAAAATTAGATGGATAAGATATATGGTAATATATGTGACAAGAAGCAACCCATGGTTCTGTTATCCTGCTATGTTTGTTGGTCTGACTATTCAAAATCTAGTTTGGGACATGTTTCAAATATATATTTTTCTATTAAATTAGATTTATTCTGGGGAGTTTTCTTTTGTATCCTATATTTATTTGTCCTGTTATGTTTGTTGGTCTGACTATTTAAAATCTAGTTTGGGACATGTTTCAAATAATATTTTTCTTATTAAATTATATTTAAATTCTGCAGAGCTTCCTTTGTATCTTATATTGGGAATGATCTGTGGAGTGGTAAGTGTGGTCTTCTCTCGTCTAGTGTCATGGTTCTTAAAGTTATTTGAATTCTTTAAGGAGCGATTGGGGATACCTGCAGTTATCCATCCTGCTTTAGGTGGCTTGGGAGCCGGATTAATAGCTTTAAAATATCCTGGGATATTATATTGGGGCTTCACAAATGTTGATGAAATATTGCATACTGGAAAGAACGCAACAGCACCTGGAATATGGCTGCTAACTCAGTTAGTTGGTGCAAAAGTAGTGGCTACAGCCCTTTGCAAGGGATCTGGACTTGTAGGAGGTTTATATGCCCCCAGTTTGATGATTGGTGCTGCAGTTGGTGCTGTGTTTGGTGGCTCAGCAGCTGAGCTAATTAATGCAGCAATTCCAGGCAATGGAGCAGTTGCACATCCGCAAGCTTATGCTCTGGTAAGCTGCTCCTCTTCTGCCATATTTATAGTAGTGAATTTTGTTCATCTTTACCAAGATTTTACTAAATATCAATATGCAAAAGCACTTACTTTGTTTATTTTATAGAACTACACTCAACAACCATGATCTTGGGTTTGCTCTCAATGTAAAACTAATTTTACTATTTTCTTGTCTATTTCTCTTACAGGTTGGAATGGCAGCTACTTTAGCATCTGTTTGCTCAGTTCCTCTTACTTCAGTACTCCTTTTGTTTGAACTGACTAAAGATTATCGGATCTTGCTTCCACTTATGGTATGTCTTAGAGGTTGCTCACATTATATCAAGTTAGATATATACTCTTATTAATATTTACATCCAGTAAAAGTTTTCCTATTGATCATATCAATAGAATTCAAGGAGTTTCCATTGAGTATGACTTGTATCAAGTGCAAGTTAAGCAGATGCAAATCAGGACATATACTCTATGTACATGAGATGAAAGAAAGAAACTTATGAAATCATGTAGACAACGTAGAATGAATGATGCCTTAATTAAGGAGCTCAGCATGTTCTTAAAGGACTCAAATGATAGCTCAAACATAAGGTGCAGTCCTCGACACCTGTGATGAAAAAACACTTTTTTAGGAGGGCATGTTTGTCAATTTGTAGTCTTCGCTTAAAAGAATTGACCTTGAGATTATTACATGAATTCATGATCAATGAGATTGTCAGCTAAGGATATAATATACACATGTTATTCTAGCTGCAACATAAATAACACCAACAAGCTCTACCAAGTACAAGATATACATAAGATAATGATGGGATATCACCTGCACCCTATAGAGGGAAAAACCTTGACTCTGTGTGTGTATTGAGATAGGGTTGGAGGTGATCAAACAATTTCCTATCACTACTCAAACTGTTCATGCCTAAATAGGGACATCATACATACATGTAATTCTAGTCACAACATAAATGACACCAATAAGTTCCACCAAGTACAAGATATACAAAAGACATAAGATATCACCTGCACCCTGTAGAGTGAAAAACCTTGACTATGTGTGCTTGTATTGAGATAGGAGTGGGGTAGATTAATCAAATACCTATCAGTTATCACTACTCAAAACGTTCATCCTAACCAGTAGGAACTATTCCAGTTTGCCAATTTACACTCCAATTGATTGAGAGTAGGTTATGATCTAATCTTATTTTAATGATTTAGCAAAGGAATATACAATTAATCTAATTTCAATGTTACAAAATAAAGAGCCATGCTATGGACAATAATGAAATCCAACTACTAGGAAGAGAAATTTGCTTGAACTGAAATTTAAACTATCTTAGTATACCAAGCCAAAAAGTGTAACAAGACCTTGCCTTGATTAAAGCAAGTAAATTCTGAGCTGATTGGTGGAAGACAAGAATAAAGGTGCCCTATTGAATGGACAAAGAAGCACAACATTAATCCTTTGGAAGCCCAACTACGAATTTTTTCCAAAGGGAGGGAGGTTGAGCTGAAGAGGGAGAGAGGTCACTTTCACCAGGAAACCTTGGAATGTCCCTTTTTTCGATGTTCCTTATTTGGGCCAGTTTGGTTATTTGACTCACTATTTTTAGTAAGTGCTATGTTTAGTAATTGGTCGCAACAGTAGTGTCATGCAGGGTTTCCAGTTTGGGTAGTGGTTGGTTGTTGTTGGTGTTAGTGTTTTATAGCTTTGGGAGCTATTCCCTCTTAATTAAAGGCAGGTCGGCTTTTGCTTCATAAATAAATTATATTTTTCCAAGGGCCGAACTAGAGAGGAGGTTGCCCAACTTTGTATATAAAGAGGATGGAGTCCTCTCATTTGATTAAGAAATCAATTCACTGCAATTCAAATATCTTTAGCAGCAGTTCGCCTCCGAGCAGCAGATCAGACTTTGAAGAAGTGTTATCATTAGTGCATTTAAGGTTCGCTTCAAGGAGAAGTGCTATTTCTCATTGGATGAGACTCGGCCTATTCTAGGGCCTGATTTTGTATGCAGTGTTCTACACTTTTTTTCTAATATATAAGAGAATATTGTTGCTGTGTTTTTCTCCCTTGAGTAGGAGGGTTTTCCTAGGGTAATCACTATGTTCATTGTTTCATGTGTTGAGTTTTCTGCTTATTGCATTTCTGATCATAAAACTAACATGGTATCAGGGCGGGTTTAGAAAAGATCTGATCAGATTTGTGTAAGCATTCTTCATTAAATATCATTCCATCGGTAGCAGATTTGGAGCATACTTTAGAAGCAGATATAAGGTGTTTTTAAGAGTAGACCTTGAGGCGAATTTTTGCAGACCTAAAAAGGTGAATTGTGGTAGACTTAAGTGCAGATCTTCAAGGGTGAGTTGTTGCAGATTTAAAGACTATCTATTGCAAATTGAAGGACATTTTATGCAGACCTTAAAGGGAAAATACCTGTAGGCCTATGAGTAGAAATTCTTGAGCAAAATTGTAAATAGTTTCAGATTTGATTGGAGAAGAGGGTCAAACATTCATCCGTTGCGTGGATGGGAAAGCAACTGGTGAAGTTTATTTGAGCGACAAAGTCAAATGATGCTTGTGAACGAATCTATATAGATTGTTGCTCTAGTTGGTTGTAGCCGAAATACTCTTGATAGCTATCAAGCATTTGGAAGTCTGGGCAATTATTCAATCAAGGGAAGAAGCGATATAAAATACAGATGGAGAACTGAAGCTTGTTTAGTCTTTTGAAGAAGTTGGACAAAGGTAGCACTTTGGTTAATGCAACATCAATGGTGGATCACGTTGGTGGTGAGTTGGGTGGTACTGTTGGTTTGGCTTCAAGTTGCCCGGGTGATGACAGCTTGGGTGTTGGCAGTAAGGCTATGATGCATGCTCAATGATCACCAACCAAAACATAGTGTCCAACTCCCAACTTTTCCGTTTTTCTTCATGCTATCCTTGCATGTTGGTACGGGTTGTGGAGATCGTCTTGGAGGGGATCGTTATAGTGGTGGTCGATATGGTGAAAGAGACCGTGGTGCTGATAGCAGGGAAATATATGGAGATTGAAATCTGAAAAGGCATCGTTGAATTGATCAACAATAAAGAGATAAGTATTTTATGTTTGTACCTTTGAATAATGATCATGAATTTAAATAATCATGTAGTCAATAATAATTCATGTAATAACATTGGGAATAATGAATCATGTATGCTACTAGCATTGGTCTGTATATTTCTCTTCGGGGTAGTTTGATTTTATGAACTATTATTAATCTCTTTAAAATGCAGGATGCATCAAGGAGCAAATGGATATGGATTCATCCCTCGATTACTCTTCTGCCATTTAGAGGGAGTTAGATTCCAAGAATTCTAGGCACAAGTTGAGATCTTGTCGGGTAGAGGATTAAGGTTTTGAGATCTGTCAATGGAGGGGAGTTCACTTCCTAAGGATTTTTGCAATCTTTGTATTGAGGCAAGGATCTAGACGGAGTTTTGTGTTCAGGAAATGGAGTCCTATGTCTCGAGGAACTAGAGTAACTCATTGAGAAGAAGCAAAGGTGTTAGCTAAGTGGGTTGCAATGTTGCAAGGCCGGTGCTTAAGTCCTTAGAAGACCTCTTCAGCTGCAAAGAACAAAATTGCACAAGACAGTCAATCTGGATTTGACATTGGTAGCTCCACAAACCTATTCAGAATAGGGTGATCTAGGATGAGGTCGAGGAGGACAATCCTGGACTCTTGCAAGTCAATAATGCCGGAGGTGTGCGTTGGAAACCGTTCCTTTAAGGCAAGCATTGTAGGCAATCTTGAACAAGGAGGTTAGGAGGTTGATGCAAGTACTTGGAGCTTTAGAGGGAGTCACATCATCATGAAGATTTGTTGTAATGTATATTTCTCTTAGACGGAGAAATATGAGGTGAAAACCCTTGTAGTGTATATTTCTCTGAAACGGAGAAATATGAGGTGAAAGCTTTTGTGGTGTATATTTTTTTGAGACGGAGAAATATGAGGTGCAAGCCCTTGTTCATCTCTGAGACTGAGATGTGTTTCTTTCCACACATGGGAGTAGCCATCGTGGACGTCATGTTGAGAGACTCCATGACGACATCACGTTGAGAGACTCCGTGATGAACCCTTTTACATCTCTGAGACTGAGATGTGTTTCTTTCCACACATGGGAGTAGCCATTGTGGACGTCATGTTGAGAGACTCCATGACGACATCACGTTGAGAGTCTCTGTGATGAACCCTTGTACATCTTTGAGACTGAGATGTGTTTCTTTCCACACATGGGAGTAGCCATTGTGGACGTCATGTTGAGAGACTCCATGACGACATCATGATGAGAGACTCCACGATGAACCCTTGTACATCTCTAAGATTGAGATGTGTTTTCCACAAATGGGTGTAGCCATTGTGGACATCATGTTGAGAGACTCCATGATGAACTCTTGTACATCTCTAAGACTGAGATGTGGTTTTCCACAAATGGATGTAGCCATTGTGGGCGTCATGTTGAGAGACCATGAGGAAGATATCTGGAAAATACCTCCCTAGCTAAGAGGGAGTGTTAGTGTTTTATAGCTTCGGGAGCTATTTTCTCTTAATTAAAGATAGGTTGACCTTTGCTTCATAAATAAATCATATTTTTCTAAGGGCCAACCTAGAGAGGAGGCTGCCCAGCTTGTATATAAAGGGGATGAAGTCCTCTCATTTGATCAAGAAATCAATTCACTCCAATTCGAATATCTTCGTAGCAGTTCGCCTCCTAGCAGCAGATCAGACTTTGAAGAAGTGTTATCATTAGTGCATTTAAGGTTTGCTTCAAGGAGAAGTGCTATTTCCATTGTATGAGACTCGGCCTATTCTAGGGCCTTATTTTGTATGCACTTTTCTGCACTTTTCTTCTAATATATAAGAGAATATTGTTGTTGGGTTTTTCTCCCTCGAGTAGGAGGGTTTTCCCAGGGTAATCACTATGTGTATTGTTTCATTTATTGAGTTTTCTGTGTATTACATTTCTGATCGTAAAACTAATAGTTGCGTGGGTTCTAATGTTTTGGCATATTATTCACTAAACTCTTCAAAAGGTGATTTTATGACTTATAACGTTGTAAGACCCCCTTGGCCTAGTAGTGCAACGTTATTTTAAAAGGGGAACAATGTATTTCAAGTGGATGCCTAGAAAAGAGGTTTATTTATCATTTTTTAAGGCTCATGTTATGCCTCATAAGGTGGGATGTCTAGTTTGGGCTTAATGTCAATTTTAAATAAAAAATCAAAAGTGGAACTTTGGAGGCATAAAGTTGGACGCCCCTCTTAGAGTAATTTCATGTTATTTCATAAAGTGAAATGAGAGGGAAAATATATTCAAATTCAAATGCAAGTTGCTTTAATTCTTCCCTCACTTTATAAATATGAGTTTGAGCTCTCATTTGCATATGGAGGATTTGACAACTTAAGGAGAATCTGCTGGATTGTTTGCAAAACTTATACATTGCTGGTTTCGGTGGTGAAAGACCCGCCCTAGCTGGTTGGAGTGATTCTACCTCGGGAATCATGATTGTTTTCAGAAGATTGATCATTCTAGGGTTTCTAATATGAAGATTTTCTAGTGTTTTGATGTTAGTTCGAAGATTTTTGGTATGCTTGTTGATTTGCTTTATTTGGTTGATGATTAGAGGTGTTAAAGATGCATTAATAGAGGTCTGATATTCATTTCCAGAATTCTGGAAACCCATTTTACATAGTGGCTGGAAGCGATGATTTGTTTGTAGCTCAGTTGGTGTTCGAACTTTGGTTCTGGGTAGTTTTCCAAAAGACTCCTCATAGTTGGGAGCCTCATTTCAAGTGTTCATTTGCTTTTTTTGAAGGAGTATTGATTTTAGGCAGCAAATCGCCCCTCTTAGGGAGCCATGCCAATCTGGGGTTGAACAACATTTTGCCCTGTTGTTACAGGAGTCTGAAATCTGCACTTTTGGTGTTTGAAATAGCTTCCATTCAAAGGGAAGGTGCTGCAGATGGTTCGTGTATGAACATACCTGATATGTGACGAAAGTTTGCAATGTAATGATGATTTTGTATGGCTGTTAAAGCTCGGTTCAGAACTGTTATCAGATCTGAAAGTACTTTCTTAAATCTGATTTCTGTTTTAGTTCATTGCTAAATGATATGTAAAGAATTCCCTATGATGTTGGTGCAACTGCTATGTTGATTTCCTTTCTTTGCAATATTTTCTATGGTTATCACGATGTATTGAAAGCACTTGAAACAAGAACAAACCTGCAAACTATCATATACAACAACAAATACAAAAAAAATCAAGGGGTGATCATTACAGTGGTATCAAAGTACAAAACAAACCTGCCAGCCAATGGGTGGTGCATTTCTATGAGCATTAGTGATAGAGAGAGAAGATACCTTGAAAGGTTAAGAAAACGTGAAGAGGATTTGTGGCAGCATTGGCCTTTTGAGAGGGAGGAACAACACTCTGAAACACACTCAGTAGGATCAACAAGTTCTAAAAATATCAGTGGTACACGGGGATGCGTCCCCCAAGGTTTTGGCCCCCGTTCTTGTCCCAAGGACGTTTCGGGGACAAGGGATGTTTCTCAGGCGTCCCCCAAAAGAAAAATTGTAGGGGACATCCCCGATTGGCGAGGACAGCATGTGGATGACCGGCTGTCCCCGAGATTTTCAAGGGACGTCCAGGCGTCCCTTGACTGTGCTGGGGACAGCTAGCTGTCCTCTAATTTTCATCATGTTTTGGCCAAAAAAAACAATCTGAAATTTTAAATGTTCATTTTTTCATTCTTTCTAACTGGACCCCACACCCTCCCAACCCTAAAATGAAACATAAAACTTGCTTTCGAAGCCATTTGAGTTTATTTTTACATTCTGAAAAGAAAATTGCAGCTAAGAGGAAAGTGAGCAAGAGAAAGAGGAGGGTTTGAAAGAGTTGTTGGACAACAAAAACCAGCACTCTATTACTTTGTTTTTGACATTTGTGACTTTGTCATTTTGACATTTGTAGTGCAAACTGCTGATGTTATAAGCAGCTTAGGGCTGTTCTTCCAGTGCACACACTTCAAGAAGGCATAAATTAAATGATAGCCTTTCGGCTATTTAATTTATGTTGTGAAAGATTTAATTAAACATAAGGGCCGACCCTCTTTAGGTTTGCATATTTTGCTTTGTATTGGGCCAACCCCCTTGGCACTTATTATGTTTATTTATTCTCTCTAAGAGAGCCGACCTAATTGAAGAGGTGCTTCAATTGTATATATACAAGGTCTCATTTGTACATTATTCATTAAAGTCTATTCAATCATAATTCGCAGCCTAGAAGAAGTTCGCACTTGTGTAGCAATAGTCTGATTTCAAGGAAGAACATATTCATTTGTATCTTTTGCATCTAGGAGAGGTGTGACTATTCATTGTATCTATTTTGGCCATTGTTGGGCTTGAGTTGTAAGCACATTTCTGCCCTTGTTCCTATATTATATAAGAGGATTATTTGTTGGGTTTTTCTCCCTTAGGAGGAGGGTTTTCCCAGGGTATCTTGCTGTGTTTATTGTCTTATGTGTTGCAATACTTAAATGCTTTTAGTTATATAATTTGATCTAAGAAACATTAACATGGTATCAGAGCGGGTTTGAAAAAGATCGTGATCAAATTTATTTTGCAGCACTCACTTTAATCTTTTTCAGTCTATCTACTATCTCAAATTTCAAGATGGTGAATGGTCTGAAAATCGAGGATAAACTCGAAGGAGTTTCTAACTACACATCATGGAGGTTCAGAATCATGTTCACATTGGAAGAGAATGATTTGGCTGAGTTTGTGAAACCAAAAGTTCCCGAAGCTGAGGAGGAAGAAGAGAAGTTACAGTGGAGGAAGAAAGATACTAGGGCAAATAAAGTGTTGGTTGATTCCGTCAAGGATCATGTTGTACCGATTGTCTTCAAGTTGGATACAGCAAGGGAGATGTTTACAACTTTGGAAGAGATGTATGAAATCAACAACACCAGTCAAGCACTTGCACTGAAGCAACAACTTTATCATGTGAAAATCGCGAAAGGAGAATTTGTAATTACTTATTTCATGAGGATTTCAGAGATAAGAGATCAGCTCTCTACAATTGGTCACATGATTGATGACAAAGACTTGACTATGCTCGCTCTCAATGGTCTTCCACTATCATGGGAGTCGTTTATTCAAGGAATCGGTGCAAGATCTAAACTTGCCAAGTTTGATCGGTTGAGGATCGACTGCATTCAAGAGGAGTCGAGACAAGCAGCTAGAGGTATTGGTCAAAGTTCAAAGAATGAAGAGATAAATGTTCTCGCCTCTCATTTGTCGAAGAAAGGAAAAGGTTGGAAGAAAGGGTTCTTCAAGAGGAATCAAGAGAATGGAAATGAAGGTGCTCCTACCTTCAAAAGGAAACGAGACTTATCCAAGGTTCAATGCTTTCGTTGTGACAAGTATGGCCACTTTGCGAAAGAATGTCCTCTCAGACCTAAGCAACAGGTTGCCACTGCAAATGTTGAAGAAGTTGCTCCGCAAAAGGACTCAAGTGATTATTTGTTCTATTCAGCCCTGTCAAGCAATGTATCCACCAACGCCAACACTTGGCTAATTGATAGTGGTGCCTCTCGGCACATCACTGGGTTCAGGGGGCATCTTTCAAATTTAGTGGAGAGTGACTCTAGTGAACAATTTGTTATTGGAGACGATGCTAGGTATTTCGTGAAAGGAGTTGGGAACTCCTCTCTTCACTTGGACTCTGGCATTTCATTGGAGTTGAATGATGTACTATTTGTTCTAGGCATAAAGAGGAATCTTGTCTCCATTTCAGCATTAGAAGACAAGGGTTATCAAGTTGCATTTTCTAAAGGCAAAGTTCTTATATGGGCAAAGAACTCCAACTTCAAATCTGCTCGGGTAATTAGAGTTAGACATGAATGTCTTTATAGGCTATGCACTCGTCCCCTTCAAGCTCTTGTGCATAACTCTTCCAGCATATGTGATCTTTGGCATCGAAGATTGGCCCACATTCACTTTCGAGCATTACCTATCATGGAGAAGATGGTCACCGGCCTTCCGAAATTTAACCAAGAACATGAAGGTACATGCAAAGGATGCGCCCTAGGCAAGAATACAAAAGGTATGTTTCATTCTAGTGAAAGTAGATCTAATTGTATTCTTGATCTCATTCATTCTGATTTATGTGGTCCAATGTCTATTGCATCTTCTAGTGATTTCTTGTATTACATTATTTTTATTGATGATTACTCTAGAAAGACTTGGATTTATTTCTTGAGATCTAAAGAATTTGAAGAGGTATTAGAAAGATTCAGAGAATTCAAAGCACAGGTTGAAAACCTGTCTGGGAAAAGGATCAAGGTTTTGAGATCCGATAATGGTGGAGAGTACACCTCTGGTACCTTTTGTGACTTCTGTATTGAAGCAGGGATTAAGAGGGAGTTCAGTGTTCCCTATAATCCACAACAAAATGGTATTGCTGAAAGGAAGAATAGGTCTATTGTGGAAGCAGTCAAAGCTATGATCCATGATCAAGATCTGCAAATCTCTCTCTGGGCTGAGGCATCTAGGACAGCCGTCTATGTTCAGAACAGGAGTCCCCACAGGATCTTGGAGAACAAAACTTCTGAAGAAGCATTCTCAGGGGTGAAACCAGAAGTCAGTCATTTGAGGATCTTTGGTTGTTTAGTATATGTTCATATTCCAAAGGAAAAGAGAACTAAGTTAGAACCTTCTGGAAAGAAAGAAATTTTGGTATGCTACAGTGAGACATCAAAAGCCTATAGAATCTACATCCCAGGTCAAAAGTCTATTGAGATTAGTAGAGATGTCACTTTTGAGAAAGATGTTGCTTTCAGAAGATCCAAGGGCACTCCTATAGAGATCGATGAAGAAGAACCTCCTCAAGATATGGAAGTTGACCATATTCCAGAGAATCAGAAGGAGGTTCCAGAACCTAAAGAAGATAATGATCCAGTTGAACCCTTGGATCCTACTAATGGGCCTTTAGATATTGTGATTGGAAAGAAAAGACCTCTTTGGGCTCGAAGGACAATGCAAGAGGCAGAAAGTTTTGCAGCCCCAAGAGGAGCCTTTAGAGAAAGCAAGAGACCTCATAAGTTCTCCAGTTATGTTGCCCTGATGAGTCAGAGCCTTCAAGTGTCAAAGAAGCTTCTAGTCAACAAGTATGGAAAGATGCCATGACTGAGGAGTATCAGTCCATACTTAAGAACGATGTTTGGGATATAGTTCCTAGACCCAAAGGCAAATCTGTGGTGTCTTCTAAATGGCTCTTCAAAATCAAGCATGCAATTGATGGGAGCATTAAGAAGCACAAGGCAAGATTCGTGGCTAGAGGGTTCTCACAAAAAGAGGGAGTTGACTACGAAGAAACTTTTGCTCCTGTGGCTTGTTATACGTCTGTCAAAACCATCATTGCCATTGCTGCATCTAGAGGATGGAAGATTCACCAAATGGATGTAAAGATAGCATTTCTGAATGGTGTAATAGAAGAAGAGGTTTACATTGAGCAACCCAAAGGATTTGAGGTACATGGGAAGGAGTCTCATGTTTGCAAGCTGAAGAAGGCCTTGTATGGTCTTAAATAGGCTCCTCGTGCTTGGTACGACAGGATTGATCATTACCTATTGAGTTTGGGTTTCTCAAAGAATGATGCAGATTCTAACCTCTACTTCAAGGTAATAAATGGTGAAGCTTTGATTCTGGTTTTGTATGTTGATGATTTGATTATCACTAGAGAAGAACACCTAATTCTAAAATGTAAGAAGGAGTTAGCTTATGAGTTTGAGATGAAGAATCTAGGTCTCATGCATTACTTTCTTGGCTTAGAAGTTTGGCAAAAACCAGATGAGATGATTCTAAGTCAAGGCAAGTATACTATTGACATTCTAAAAAGGTTTGGTATGATTGACTGCAAACCTATGTCTACACCCATGGAGACTAATCTAGATAAGTTGAAGGAGGCTGCAGCTAGTTCAGAACCAGTGGATTCTACGATGTATAGACAGTTGATTGGTTCATTGATGTATCTAGTTAACACTAGACCTGACATCTGCTATACAGTGAGTGCACTTAGCTAGTTTATGTGTGAACCAAGGCAAATACTTCTTGTTGCAGCTAAACATATTTTGAGATACTTGCGTGGCACAATTGGATATGGGTTGAGATATTCTTCAGGTGAGGACTTGGAGTTACATGGCTTTATTGATTTTGATTGGGCAAGGTGTGTCTCAGATTAGAAAAGTACCTTTGGTTGTTGCTTCAGTTTGGGTTCTGCTATGATATCTTGGTGTAGTAGGAAACAGTCTTCAATGGCTTTAAGTACAACCGAGGCAGAGTACATTGCAGCTTGTGTGGCAGCTTGTGAGGCAGTGTGGCTTCGCAAGCTCCTTGCGGGATTGTTTGAACAATCAATGGAGCCTACCATTATACACTGTGATAACCAGAGCTGTGTAAAGCTTTTTGTCAATCCCGTGTTTCATGACAGAACAAAACATGTTGAGATCAAGTACCTTTATATCAGAGATATGATATTGAGGAAAGCTATACAGTTGAGGTATATCAGCACTGATGAGCAAACGGTAGACATTTTTACCAAGCCTCTCTCCAGGATCAAGTTTGTATACTTTCGAGAGAAGCTTGGTATGGTGGAGAATGTAATCTTGACTGAGAAAGAGTCTCAGTATCAATGATCCTTTGTTTAAATGCATTTCTCTATTGAGAGAGATTTGAGGTGCAAACCCTTGATAATGCATTTCCCTTTGGGATTTGAGGTGAAAGCCCTTGTTTCCACCCTCTGGGAGAGCCATGGTGGATGTCATGTGTGTGACTCCATGACAACATTTTGTACTTGTGTTTTCACCCTCTGGGAGAGCCATGGTGAAAGTCATGTTGAGGTGACAAAATCACATTGAGTAATGAGCACTTGTACATACCATCTATGGAGGTAGCCATGATGGTTGATATCACGATGAGGTGATATCCGATGTTACGATGAGGTGATATCTTATTTGCTTTTCATGTTGAGGTGATATGTTGTGTGCAGCTGAAAGTATCATCCCTAGCTGAGAGGGAGTGTTGATGTTATAAGCAGCTTAGGGTTGTTCTTCCAGGGCACACACTTCAAGAAGAAGGCATAAATTAAATGATAGCCTTTCGGCTATTTAATTTATGTTGTGAAAGATTTAATTAAACATAAGGGCCGACCCTCTTTAGGTTCGCATATTTTGCTTTGTATTGGGCCAACCCCCTTGGCACTTATTATGTTTATTTATTCTCTCTAAGAGAGCTGACCTAATTGAAGAGGTGCTTCAATTGTATATATACAAGGTCTCATTTGTACATTATTCATTAAAGTTTATTCAATCATAATTCGCAGCCTAGAAGAAGTTTGCACTTGTGTAGCAGCAGTCCGATTTCAAGGAAGAACATATTCATTTGTATCTTTTGCATCTAGGAGAGGTGCGACTATTCATTGTATCTGTTTTGGCCATTGTTGGGCCTGAGTTGTAAGTAGATTTCTGCTCTTGTTCCTATATTATATAAGAGGATTATTTGCTGGGTTTTTCTCCCTCAGGAGGAGGGTTTTCCCAGGGTATCTTGCTGTGTTTATTGTCTTATGTGTTGCAATACTTAAATGCTTTCAGTTATATAATCTAATCTAAGAAACAATAACACAAACTTGTAGCCTTTGGGCATTTTATTTTTTTAAATTTTATATCATATACATATTGATTGTTTGACATGAATTATGGAAAAAATTATGCAGTTGTAGTACTATTAAATATTAATTTGTTCAACTCTAATCACTCATGTGAACTCTATTGTTGTGTTTTACTAAGTACTTTTGATTCTATGAAGTGATTGCTTTGAAACATGATGAATGTATATGATATAAAATTTAAAAAATCTAATGAAGTGATTGCTTTGAAACATGATGAATGTGAGATGGAGCCTTAGGATGACTCTTTGGTCATGCATATTGTGTACTCAAAATGAAAGCCAATAGTTGAATATAGAAATCCTCTCAACGTAAAATGATCAGCCAAGATTTCAACAACATTAATATCCACGATAGCCCTTCACGACTTACTCATGCTCTCGATGAAGACACACACCTCCACTCTGAAACCCATAATAGCAATTACTTTTCCAAAAGAAAAACATTTCAGCCAGCACATACACTAATAAACTCCAACTCATAAAAAAATGGCAAGATAATGAATGAATACGATTTTTTGAGTATATTAAAACAAGTCGACTGCAATATCTTAGAATACAATTAAATGTCTTCAAGAGTAGATGCTAGAAATAGTCATTTTCATCCAGGCTCACAACTTTCTTCACTACCATTATCACGACCTGAGTAATGACTCTTAGAACAATAAAGACTCAACAACCTTTTAAAGAAAGGCATTAAACCCGTAGCTTCAAGAATAACCAAGCTGCCTCATAAAAACTACACAAGAAGAAACCACTACCATTAATAATAATAATAAAAAAAAACCACGACTTCATAAGAAATGGTATCCAATAATAGCATCAACTGTTAATTGAAAAAGAAATGTTGTTGACAAGCAATGCGTTTGAATGAGATCGATATCATATTTAGCTGCCTCATTGAAATAGATTCTTTAGCCGTCCTTCATAGACCAACCCCACACAAATAAAAATATCCTTTGAAGAATTTTCAACTTGTTGATATGACACATATGCTGACAAGGAGACAAGCAAACAGCTGATGTAGACAAGCAACCAGCTGAAGTAGACAACCAACGAGCTCAAACCGACAAACAACTAGCTCAAGCAAGCAAGCAACTAGCTCAACCAAGCAGGCAAGTAGCTCAACCAAGTAGGCAACAAGCTCAACCAAGCAGGTAAGTAGCTCAATCAACTTGACATCAATGATAAAATACTCAACAATGGGTGCCCCATTGTCCCTAGGATGATTGAGGTATCTTTGCATGTTCCTCAACTGCCCATGAGATGGTAGGACATCTTGTTGTCCTAAGATGGTTGAGGGACATCTGCACATCCTCCAGTTGCCTTAGGGATGGTAGGATGTGCTAGGGATAGTCAAGGAATGTTTGCATGTCATTCTAGCACCTTTGAGATGATAGGACTTCACAGAGTGACCCCTCTAAAGGGGAACATCCCTTGGGATGTCCTTTCATTTGCATGACCATCCCAAGGAGAGGTCCTTATGGGGGTGCTGCCTAGGGGGATGACGGGGGACATTTGTCCATGTTCCATTGCCTTCGAGCCATGCCCATTGCGAGAATTAGGGTAAAAATTTAGGGATGCATTCCTGGGGAACACTATTCATTCACTTGTCTTGTATTTGGTTTACTTGCTAGCAATATGTACCTCTAATTCTCTAATATTATTTTCCTTCTGATCTTGTCCTTTGATCAACGTCTTTTGTTTCTTAAATTCTTTATCTTTACGCTAAGTTCTATTGATCTTGTCATCACCCTTGACTTTTTTGTTTGTTTTTATTTGACCTAGGTTGTGATCTTCTCCTGCCTGCTAATTAGAATAAAAGATTGGCTAATGCAAGTATAAAGTTTTCTATGCTGTTGGTTGAACCTAAAGATGGAGGAGTAAGTATAGCAGTAGAGATTTCTAATGCAATCTGCACTAGCCATTTGTTATCCGATTCACCACTTCCAAACTTTTGGACTGTATTAAGAAGTCACTTTTGGAATTTGATGAGATTGACAAGCAATTGTAGGAACCTTTGGAACAAGGAGTGATAGGCCAAGTTCTTCACCATGTGAATGACTTGTATTTTGGGTACCCAAAAAATATTGCACCTTGAGAGTATGCATTGATTATAGGGTTCTTAACTAGATAAACATTAGGCATAGATATCCTTTGCCTAGGTTTGCTTATCTACTTAATTAGCAGCAGCATGTGAAATATTTCACCAAGTTGGATTTGAAATACAGATATCATAAAATTCAGATGGAAGAAGATATATTGAAGATTGCTTTCAAGTATAAACAAGGTTAGTATGAATGATTGGTATATCTTTTCGGCTTGTTTAATGCACTGGCTACCTTTACAAGGCTGACTTCTCTTTCTACAGTCATTTTGATTATCTATTTGCAAAACATAGAGTTATTCTCATTTTCAGTCATACATGGGAGTCACATTTGCAGCAAGTACTAAAGACTTCAAGAAGAGTCACTTCTTAATCTGAAGAAGTGTGATTTTCCTGACAATCTTTGTATGTCCAGTGATTTTAGCCTTGATTTGAGAATCAATACAAAGATAGAAACAATATTGAAGTGGCCAAGGCACCAAATGTTAAAGGTTTGAGGAGTTTTATAGGTGCTACTCAGTATGCATGAAAATTTATGGCTTATTTCTCTAAGATTGCAGTACCTCTCCCTGCCAACATCAAGCAATATTTCATTTTCGTATGCGGTGAACCTAATTGACAAAATTTTGAGGAATTGAAGAAGATTTGGAATCCATTGATTCTAGAACTGCCCATTCTGAATCTTTTCATTGAAATCGAGACAATGGTATTGGGATATCTAGTGGAAGTTGTGCTGATGCAAGGAGAATGATCATTATGTCATCATGCTGAGTTATTTTCAGCAGTAGTGAACTATCCCACTTATGATAAGGAGTTGTATGCACTGGTGTAAGCCATGAATTAGTGGAGCACTATTTATTGGGAAAAGTAATTGTGATGAATGCCCACATTGTTATAGAGAATAGGGAGATGTGGAAATATCCTATAGATGTACTTTCCTATAAGGGATTGTCTATAAATCATCTTGTTTATGAGCATCTCTTGGTGTCCTGGCCATTGCCAAGGCAGCAGGGGATGCTGGGGTATTGTCTTTTGGTTGTTCTTGTGTCATCTCTAAGGATACACCAATTTTCCTGCATAGGGGATAGCTGACCTTTCTCATTTCTCCCTATCTCAGTGAACAGCATGAGACACATCCTTTCATCCTTACAAATAAATTAATAATCTATTCAATTATTTTTTAATAATTTATCATGAAGGGGTATACAAATGTCAATTACCCATTATAACACATTGCATAACTCAGACGAATGATAATTAAAAACCAAAGTGGAAGTTAGCATTTCCATCAAAGTTTCAAAATTTAAGGTTTCCTGTTTATTATCATTCCTCTTAGGGTCATTATGCAGTGGCAATCCAACCAAACTCTCCTGCACATCTCAAACCTCGTCAACGTGTGCAGCATTCTCTGACTCCACATCACGATGTAGTCTTTGTTGTTTGCTCATTGTCTTCTTTCCCGTTCTTTCCTCATATTTATAGGAATGTTCTTGGATTTTAGATTTTTGAGATCTTAGGGAGACTTGTAGAGTCAGGATTTGCATTTTTTCCTTTAAAAAAACATTTTGACAAGATTAAATAAATTCTGAAGAATAGTTGTTGGATATGGCTAGAGGTTTCCCATGGGATCAAGAGATGGCCAAAAGTCTTTAGCTTGATATCCCCAATCTGGCATACAGAGTCCTTACTAGCCCACTGGCTGCCAGGATGTCTGGAAGACAGCTTTGCATCTTGACCATCCCTGTGATCTATGAGGATACAACACATGCTCCATGGCTGAGCAGACTAGTCATCTTCACAGAGACAAAAAACCTACAGGCGAAAATATAGATAAGATGGTAATTTAAAAATTCTGAAGAATGGTATCTTTAATCAAGCCTACTACAATCAGAGAGGGATTAAACAAGAGGAATTCTTTAAATGATATGTTGATCCTGATTGGATGCCTGATGGGTAGACTCAGTCTAATGGATGTCTGTAACCTCAAAGAATGCATTGTAGCTTGTTACTAATGCTCTAAATCATAGCACACGATGTTGAATCGGAATGTGCTTAAAGCATTTTGATTTCTATTGACAACCCCCTTTAAAATAAGGTGCCACAGAAAAAGTCAACTTTCATTTCCTGATTCCAATTGGGTCATATAAGCAGTGTACAGCTTATCTGGGATTGAAGAACATGACTTTGTAAAAGAGCATAACATTATGCAAAAAAAAAATGTGCCTGGGGTTCTTGTTGTTATCTATCACAATATGAATATATTTATTTAATTTTTTCTATTTTCCTAAGATTAGTGTACTAAATTGGGTTCACCAAATCTGTTTTCCTATGATTTGTGGACTATGTTATGATTTAAGAGAAGTTTTAGTAGGTCCTGAAAAATGTCTATTTTTTTGCTCTTTATTGACCCTAAACTTATTAACTCAATGTAATTATCAAATCTTTCTTCTTAATGGAATGAATCTGTTTGCCATATTTTACTCAGGGTGCTGTCGGCTTAGCGATTTGGGTGGCATCTGTAGCAAGTCCATCAAAGGATACTGAGTCTAAAGACAAACAAGGGTCTGTTCATGCCTATTTACCTTTGACAGATAATAGAGTTCAACACAACGTCCAGGACCTTTTGAGGAAAATGGCCGATGGGGAGGAAGTGGAATTATGTGTTGTAGAGAATGGAACTGGACTTGACATGATACCTGATGATGATCTCCTACATGAGTTGAAGGTATAGTTTCAGCTTTTAAAAATTATCTTTAAAGATTCAGTTTTGGCCATTTCTATAATTTTTAATTCTCATACAGTAGTATGCCCATGATATCATTTGTTTTAACTTTTGTATTGTAATTTGTAACTACCATGTTAAACTGCATGTGTCTTATGCATGGATGGGCAACATTTTATCAATCAATCTTTTGGCTCATTTGGCCAGCTGGATTACTTGCATATTAGTATATTATCTCTCGCCAATATTTCAGTTGCATCCAGTAGAAGTTTTATTAAGCATGCTGACTGAACATTTTGCAGGTTGCCCAAGCAATGTCAAAGAGTTATATAAAGGTCTCTGCAAATCATTCGGTAAAAGATGCAATACAACTAATGCTAGAATGTCAGCAAAATTGTGTACTTGTAGTTGATGATGAAGATTTATTAGAGGGCATCATGACTCTTGGAGATCTCCAGAGAGAGGTGCAAGGGACTGCTGATGCTAATATGAATGGTGATATGACAACTATAGATGTAAGTCTGTTTTCTTACTGGGTGGTGGCTTTTTATACAAAGTTTCCACCTTTTGGAGTAATATTGAAAAATGGCAAGTAGATGGTTATATAGAATGAACTTTTGAATTGATTGTACATATCATAGTAGCAAATATTGTTCTTGGGAATAAATTGGCCATCCAAAAGAACAATTTTATTTTCAGAAACACAGATAAAAGAGAAAAAACTATTGTTTTTTAAATTTAAAGCCATGTAAATTGCACAGAGATATAGAGGTCAAATAAAATTGAGAGTTTACCCCATAAATTTTCGAATATAGATGTTCTTATTTATGCTAATGTTGCCTACTACATTGCATTGCATAATGCATACTACATAGTGCATCAAAGTTAACTACATATTTACAGTTTCAAATTTTCAATTACAATTTACTTTGAACAAAGCCAATTTACAAATTAAGTTCAAAGTTTAAAAAATTCAGACATAGCCAATGACTCTTGTTGCTACAAAAAGAGCTACACTAAAGGGCTGTAGGTCCTAATGAGTAATGATGAAGCTTCAGGGTGAAAGTCTCTTCTGATTTGTTCAGCCACATCACTATCAATGTTTGCCTCCCCAACAATATCAAACCTGATCCTCGAAAAGAGGGTCCGCCTCATTATTTGGATCCACTCAAAATTTGGATTGATGTCATTTCAAAACGTTAACTTATTATTACATTTGTATGTATTTTACAACTCTAACCTTGAGCTTTGTTTAGCTTCAAGTGGAGGTTATGATGAACAAACACCAAGTCATTCACCTACCATTGTGTTAGATGGTTGTGTTTCTTGGAATATATGTTTTTAAGAATGCTCCAAGCATGTTGACAAGTAGATGAATTGCATAGCAAGGTCAAAATGTGCATTGCCATCCATTAAAGGTCTTTGGCTTCTTGTCTTCAAAATTCCCACCATTGCTTTGATAAACACAAATTAGTGCTAGATTATATTACATACAATATAGTTAAAGTTAAACACCTTTAAGGTTCATGTCTACAGTAAAGAGAGACTATCAAAAGTTTATGGAGTCTACTTGGTTTGAAGGTTTTCTTGCCTTGCATGGGAGCCATACTTGAGAAAAAACCCCTTGCCTACTTGTATACTAGCAACTATACCATAATTGATTCCATGCATCTAAGTAGGTCATGTGTGATCTCAACATTGTTTCTAAATGAGGGGCTATAGAACAACGGTTGGGATAGAAGCCAACATAGAGAGAGGAATGCATTTGCTTATTCCATCTATCGTTGATTATGTCTCACAATGACATGTCTGTTGTTTTCCATCCTAGCCCTCTTTAACGTGTCTCATCCCAAAATTCATAGAAAAATGTACTCTTATCATTGTTTTGCCATCCATTTGATTGGCAAAGTCAGATTCCATCCACTCATTTGAAACAAACATACATTTCAATTTCATTTTGTGTCGGCAAAGAGTTTGCAATGCAAGGAAGTGTAGCAAATCTTCTCACCATTAGTGAAAGTTGTTCCTTGCCATTTGTGAAGTTGTGCATCATACACAACGCCATTGTGCAATTGTAAATGTACTTGGTAATAATGTAGGGCTTATGCAATACTTACTTGACCCATTCAAGTTTAACAATGTCCTCCAAGGTTAGATCAAAGCAGCATGCGGGAAGAACAAGAAAACACACAAAACGACCAGCAACGCGACCATGTAGCTCCACCAAAAAAAAGATGCCTCAAAAAAAACCCGCAATTCTGCTCTTGAAGAATCCGTCCAAAAAAAACAAGATAACAACAACACGATTTTTCATAAAAAAAGGTTTAAAAAATTCTGGAAATAAATTCCAGGTAGCGTACGAATTTTTAATAAGGAAAAAAATTCTCAAAAAATCCCCTATGCTCTGATTCCATGTAACGATATTTTATTATTAACTGATTGAATGATTAAAATGGAGACGTAGTCTCCTTATATAGAGAAAAACTGAGAATGAAATAGAAACTTACTAAACTATTTAACTGACGTATAAAATAGAAACTACCTAATAAACTAAAGATGACCATTAATATAATATTACTAATTTCTCTAATAGAATGGGTTAAAAAACATAGAGGGATACTTGTTCACCAAGTGTCTACCAAAAACACAAGCAACGACATCGTTTGTAATATATTGAACCATAACTTGTGGCTCTACATCTATGAACACCTCGTCAAGCTATTTAAGCAGTACACCTGCAAATCTGACTCATATTATTCATCCACAAATTTCCAAAAGATCATGCCGTAATCACATGAGACAAGGAAGATGATGAGAGTTTGGTTCCTTTTATCCATCCCCCCATATCACATTATGGCGTGTCCAATCTTTGCCCACTTTGATTAATGTTTGACAACATTGGTAATGTCTTTTACTATGTTACTAACAACCCTCAATGTTTCATATGATGGGGCCTCAAACCTATGACTTGCAATTGCAATAGCTGTCATGTCCTCAAAATCGTGATATTTAGATAACAAAGAAGCATATCTCACTATTGGAAAACTTGCAGCATTGTGGCAGGTTTAGTATTACTGTAACGGGAGCAATTCTAGTAATAGCAAAGTGTTCTGAAGAGCTGAACAGTAGAAAAGGTGCTATTGAGAATCATGAAATGTTGACCTGCAGCTATTGTCTATAGCTGCAAGTGACTATAAATGCAGGTCACTTGCAACAATGTTGCAAATTTCCTGGTTTTGCTCCAAATGTCTCATGATCTTAGCAGGACCTTCCCTGCTTCCACTCAACTTTTTAGAATGTAGACGACCGTGTTAATAAATAATTATGTTGTAGTAGGCCGTACTAGCAGTATGTATAGAACAAAATAGAATAATACTTCGGCACAAATTAATGTAACAAGTTGTAATCGTCAATTAGTCCGATGGTTGGGTAGTTAGGAAGCGTTGTTGTCGATTGGTATCTCAACCAACCTCGACTGGCTATTTATGTACTCATTTCATTTGTAGTTGGGACAATATGATGTTGTGATTTAATTACTGCCATATTTAATGAATGAATGCAACATCTATTATGTGCACTATGTGTTCTTGAATGATCTCTATACATGTTCTATGTTCTTCTGTTTCATTTGGCGTCGTATGATTCTAGTTGGCGACGATTGAAATCCAATGTTAAAGGCAGCAGCGGCATTCAAAATTTTCATGGAATACAAGGACGCCTTCTCATGGACGTACAAGGACTTGAAGGGCATACCTCCTGAATTATGGATACATAGAATCCCATTGGTATCGGGGGCACAACCCGTACAAAAGAGACCATACCAGATGAACAAGAATTATGTGATGAAGGTGCAAGAAGAAATTGAGAAAATGCTAGAAGCAAGAATTATATTCAAGGTTGAAGTGAGTGACTGGGTGTCACCAATAGTGATATCACTGAAGAAAGAATTAGAATAGATTAGAGTATGCGTGGACTTCCAAAGCCTTAATGTTGTAACAATCAAAGATCCCTTCTCGATCCCATTCACCAACTCGATATTGGAAGTGGTAGGTCACGAGATCTATTCATTCATGGACAGGTTTACTCATTGGGACAACTCTAACATACTACGGGAGTATAACATATGAAACAAAAGAACATAAAACATGTACACAGATCATTCAAGAATACATAGTGCACATAATAGATGTTGCATTCATTCATTAAATATGGCAATAATTACATTACAGCATCAGATTGTCCCGACTACAAATGAAATGAGTACATAAATAGCCAGCCAAGGTTGGTTGAGATACCAACCGTCAGACTAATTGCCGATTACAACTTGTTACATTAATCTGTTCTGAAGTATTATTCTATTTTGTTCTATACATACTAGTAGTACGGCCGACTACAACATAATTATTTATTAACACAGCTGTATACATAGAACTTTTTGCCATTATTGGAATTGCTCTTATAGGATAATATTAAATCTATAGTTGTCAAAGGCCAGCAAGGTATTTTGAGGCATCTAATAACTTCTCAAGTTGTTGCCAGCCTGACGAATGCACTTAGGGGATTTTCTATTTTGCTGAAAGATAATGGTTACAGAAGATTATGGCATATTGATTATAGATTAGTTACTTGCAGCTCTTTCCTTCGTTCACATTCAGAGTTGTTTTAGATTTGTTCTTACAGTCCTTCATGTTCAGAGTTGTTTTAGAGATTTTCAGAGTTAATAGAACTGCATCCAAGGCACATATAGTTCAATACCTGCACCTCTTATGAATATATTGACCTGTGACGTGATCACAAGTTTACGTCCTTGGATGGACAAGGATCCTACTGAATCTTATTTTCTTGAAAGTATGTTACAACTTACAATAAACATTTGGGTTCTCGATTTCAATCTATTCAAGTCAACATAGTAATAGAAGGCACTACAAAAACCAAGTTCAGTGTTTAGAGTTAGTGTTTGGTGTTTTGCTTGTTTTTAATATTTTATAAATATTAAATGCCTAACCCTAAAATGCTGAAATTTGGCATTTTGGCTTAGGTGTTAGTATTTAAAAAAAAACTAACACTGACCCTAGGGTTAGGGAGTAAACTGTTTAAAAAGTTTAAAATCCTTAACCCTTAACCATAACCATGAAATATTAGAAACCCTAGGTAAAAATGAGGTATTTTTTAATGCAAAAATGGGTCCCTGGAGGCTGGAGATTGCAAATGCATTGTTCAAAGCTCACCACGTGCCTCAATGTTTTCAAAAACTTGAAAAAGAACTCTAAAATCAGTTTAGGAGATGAAAAAATGCTTTTGAAAACTTGAAAAATTGCTCTAAAATCACTTCAGAGGATGAAAAAATCAGCACCTGGGAAAAAACTCGTAAAAAAATCGATCTAAGCTTGTTCCTCTTGATAGAATGGAGGAAAGTTGAAACAATATGTAGGCGAAGAGAAACCACAAACTAGTATTGAGAGAGGAATGGCTAGTATGCATATCAATGATTGAGGTTCTCCAACACACTAGGTTGTCTTACACCAAAATTTCACAATATATCTTATGAAACTCATATAACTCATGACTTCAACATAACACCAACCTTCATTTGGTTGAGTATGCTATCAAAGCACTCATCTACCTTCCCAAGGCTGGGATTATAAGGGTCGCCATATCTGATCATTGTGAAAATTGGGGATATGATGAAGGTTAGGTATTTGGCATCTGACCAAAATGTTCACTCTTCAGCACTTCATCCTTTAACCTCACTTTATCTTGGACTTGGCCCATTGAATCTACACCTATGTCATGATTGCTAGTTGCAAAAGCTCATTCAGTTCCTCCATGTGAGACTCGTCTGACTTTCATTTCCTTCATTAGCACAGTTATCTTGAATACCACTTATCCAAGGTATTATAGTTCTCAATTTTGTTTCCTTGGTACCATCTATGATGGCCCTGCGTGTGCAACTTTGGATATCCCTAGGTGAATCTCCTTTGAATTAATTGTTCTGTTCTCATTTATTCTTGTTGCAAATTGTTGTAGCGTGGCCTTCTTATTAAATGGACCCTTAACATACCTTGTCAACAACTTAGAATAATAGAAGGGCAATTGAATTTGACTTCACTCCCAATTGAACTACCACTTGGAGTGCTTTTTTGAGCTGCCCTTTCCTCTCCCCCTTTTCTGTTACCAATTTCTAAAATCCTCAATATGTTAAAGTTTAAACTCTTCTTGATTGCCACTTAGGCAACAGGAACTTGTACTTGCATACGAAGACAAAATAAAACTTACTATTTACTCAAGATTCAATTTCTAGTTCTACAAAAGGATTTTCCTCCTGTTTTTCTTAAGGTTGCATGAGGCGCATAATTAAAGGATACATAGAAGTTGTCCCTTATTTAAGACTTCTAAGACATTCTTTGATTAGCCCATTGCAACTAAAAAATAAAAACAATTACTAGTTGCAACAATCACAAAGATTTTTTTTATGCTTTTCTTACTTAAACTTGCAAGAAGTAAGAAAAATAGAAAGAAAATCCTTCTGTTTATTGCAACTAAGTAATTGCTAGTTGCTACAATCACAAAGATTTTGCTTAAGTTTTTCTTACCTGAACTTGCAAGAGATACAAAGCAGAGGATACAGATAAATTGTTCTTTCTTTGAATTAGTTAAGACTCTTTAAGACATTATTTGATTAGCCCATTGCAACAAAAAAATAAAAACAACTTCTTAGTTGCTATTAACAGAGGGATTTTCATTCTATTTTTCTCACTTCATGTCACACAAGGTGTAGAAGTAGAGGATGCATAGAAATTGCAATTCCATTCAGCATTATGTAATACCTACAAAATTTATTTTAAAAAAACAACTTTATGGTAATCAAGTTTGAATTAGAAAGTGATAAGATTTATGATCAAGGATCAATGGAAATCGAGAACATTGTTCTTTGTGTTCTGCATCTCTATCTCTCTCTTATGATTGAGTACAAGGAGAGTCAAGCAGAATGGTGAGATTTAGATCTCGAAGAGCCAATGTAGATTGTTTAGGATGAGGTTGTGCATACTACTAACTATTTTGAAGCCTTTGAAGGCTTTGTGTAGTGTGTGCTGTTCAATCAACCGCATCATCTCCAATCTAATGATGTGTGGGGATATAGGTTTGACACAAGGAAGTTCTAAAACAAATCTCTGATGTCTGACACATCAGCAATGGTGAGTCTACTTATATTTCATGTCTTTGTAGAATTATCAAGAGTGGGTGATATGTTCATTTCTTCATCTGAAATCACATAATGACTTAATTAGTGCATGATTTTCCTTGGTGCATTAAGTCTTTGCTTGTTGATTGTGTGTCAATCAATGCAAGTCGTCGATGTGGGGCCCACCATTCCTTTGTTTTACCATTAAGTGTCAAAGAGTCTTTGCTAGCAATGAGGGCCACATACCTTTCTCAATAACAACTATTGGCTGTGGGAACTCTGATAGCTTGATAGGTGGCAAACACCTAGGGAATTTAGGTGGAGAGAGAGTAGGGAATTTTCATAGATAAATAGTAGTGGCTGTCCATCTTTCCATGTCAGCTTAGATCTCAACTATACTCAATTGTGGTAGATCTCACTAACTATTTTTTGAATGTGAGAGCTTCTTGATGATGATTCAACTACATTTGTTAGGCTGTTTGGCCTATGCTTAGCCTTCTTGCTCTGGCCTAACCACATTCAATTCCAGAGGACTAGACCAAGAGGGATTTCGCGCTATCTCTTCCATCATGTTGTGCCAACTCAAGGAAAATTTCTTTCATCAACATAGGCTTGGGTTTTAGCTGTTTGGGGGGCGATTCATGTAAGTTGGTGTAATATCCCTTTCTAGAACATTTCTTATTTTGCCTTAAAACAATATTTCTAATTCTAAAATGATAACTGCATTTATATTTATAAACATAACTTGATCAAAATCATGAAAATTATTACAATATTCAGATTTTTTCACTTTGACATAATTCTGAAAATAATCTTATCTTGATTTTCTGCTATGTTTCTTCTTCCAATTTGCAGCTATTTTTCCTTAAATGTTTGTCCTTGATATCTAGACAAGTTATGGGTTTTCATCCAATAACTTGATAAGAGAAATTAAAGGGTTTTCATCCTTAAATCTCCTAAATTTCCTTGGAGGGTTTTTGTCCTCTTTGGCTGTAATATTTACTTGCAAAATCACATAATATTTATTCCCAATTTATTGATCTCCTCTTCCCATTAAATGATCATCGTTATATATCTTATTTCTTCACGAGACACAACCCTTCATATGCCCTTTGTCTTTTGATATATAATTTTAATCTAATCATTCTTTAAACCCAATCACAGATATCTTAGTTTAGGTGCCATATTTTAATCTCCTTTAATTACATTCCTTGTGACTAGTTTATGTATTAGCGAAATACCTTCTTGTCTTGGGCAAATGTCTTATAAATCTGAACATGCCATGTTTCAGGTTGCTGAGTAAATTTTTCAAAATGTAAATTGGCTTATTTTGAAACTGGACATTACAGGTGGTTGGGATCTTTTCTATAAACAAGAAGCACTTTGCGTGATTGTAACCCAAATTTTGCTTTGTAGACATGAGCTTAAAGAGCCTTGTATGCAATTTAATTTATTAGTTTCTTTGTTTTTAAGCTTTAAACTTAAAGGAATCATTGTGTATTTGTTCAGAAAAGAAAATATCTGGTTTTTTTACATATATAACTATACAAATTCATTGTGAAATATTCATTATAAGAAGTATAGATTCTTGAAATCCTAATTCCCGAAGTTTTTATGGATAAACTGTCTATTGCTTTTATATGGTCATGCTTTAATTTCAGTTTTTGTAGATTATTATTTGTGTGTTAAAAAAGCTCTATGGGAAACTAACAAAGATATATTTGTTTTGGCACATTACTTTGTTTGATTTCAGTTATTTTCTTTCTGCATGTTTTCCCTATTCCTTTGTCAAATTAGGCTTAAAGTTAGAATAGAAAAGGAGCCAGCCTTGTACTCCTAGAGATGGTCATGCAAATTCTTCATCTCTGTATAGACTTTCCATGCTTGATTCCCTGCATGGTGTAAGTTGTTTTAAAAGACAAATCTAGGCATCGACAGTTTCTAGCATGCCTATTGGGACACTGTGTTCCATGCTGATGAAGATTTCAGTGAAGATCTTAGTTATCTTGCTTTGTGAAGCACATATTTTCTATTTTCCTGGAAACTCTATAGAAAGAGGGAGCTCAATGGACTATGAGAGCAAGGCTTATTATTAGATTTATTTCAGCATCACAGTCTCAAGCCCTTTCTAACCCTTTATCTCTGAACAAAAGACAACAACCTAACCAGACCCAGCCTCAAGCTACGCTAGTTGTAAAGCCATGGCTAGGAACGAACTCTTTGTACCATGGAATAATGGTGGTCCCCTTGTTTCACCAACATCCCCAAATGTTTGGAATTCTATCATGTTTCTGCCCAAAAGGCTCTCTCCTTTTATGTGGGTGAAAATGCTAAAACCCCTACCAACCACTTACAAGATATAGTCAATTTATTTGTAGTCCATGATATTGTACATTTGGATGTTGCTCTAAGATTATCGGTAGTATCCTTCAAGGGAAAAGCATTAGACTAGCAAAGGAACTTGAGCTCTAACTGTATAACAACTTGGGATCAATTAAGAGAAGCCCTCCATAATAGATATAGGGAAAGGGGAGATAACCTCTCCATGGTAGAACAATTGAGTGCTATAAAGAAGGCTTTACTGAGGACTGTAAAACACCAGGTTCCACAAAATTTAGAACAAAATACCTTAAGGGGTAAGGCCTCTTTCTTGGATGGCATTTTTATATTACTTAAACTCTTTCAATTCTAAGATTGCTGTCATGCTTTAGTATATGGGGGGCACTGATATGCCTGCAATTTATCATATGCCTAATACAGGCAAGAAAGCTTGCACTTAGGCCAGCCATGCCAATATATGTAGATGTCTATGCACCTATTGTGCAAATGCCTCCTCCTAATATAGCCCTATTCTCGAAAGTTCCAAAGCTGCCTTGCAAACAACTAAAGAGTTGGAAAATGTTAAGGCGATCTTGAGAATAAGTCTCCAATGAGTTGAATGCCATGAAAAGGAAACAATTGACTCGCCCTCCCAGGCCATTTTATCAAAACAATTAGAGATATAAGTCATAGAATCCGCATCAAAATCAGCAGAATAGATAAGGAACAGCTGGCCTTGTAATCCTAAAGATTGTCTTGCAGATTTTTCATATTTGTATAGACTTTCCATGCTCGATGGCCTACCTGGCGAAGGTTGTTTTGAAAGAAAAATCTAGGCATTAACAAGGAGTACATGGCATTTGCATAAGATAATGAATAAAAATAAGTTTTGCATTTTGTTTGTTACTTTGTGTTCTGTACTTAAGGATTTTGAATTTGATAAATAATACTTTTTGTTGACCATTGCTTCAATTGATTTTCAAACTTCAAACTTTGTATAAATTTCAGCTTTTTTTACTCATATTGTTTATGAAAATGATAAATTGCAGCTTCTTTTAGTGTTTTTTGTAATAAGATTTTTAAATATTAATATTTATATAATTTTTTAATATAGGTCTCCTTGCCATCCCCCAAATCCTGAAAATTTTGCTGTCTCCAAACCATGTCCCTGAAACTCAGAGAAACATTGATATTTGCTGAAATAAAAAACACAGCTTCATGAGTAATGAATTTTGAGGTAGAAAATATGAAGATAAATGATCAATGGTCAATGGGAATTAGGAACACACATCTTCCTCTTCCTCTGTGCAAATGCCGATGTATAATGGGAAGGGTTTAGGATATTTTAGAATGTTTATTTGCTGTGTTTTAAAATGTGTTTTTTTGTCATAGTAAGGGCACCCTATCTATGCGGACGCCTTGACATCCCAAGGATGGTTGAAGGACTCTTGGATGTGGTGCTTGGAGCCAGAGATGTGTGTTTGTGGACCCATGACAAACATTTGATATTAATCCCGAATACTAATAGCATGTTTTTCCATTGAATTTGACTTATACCTACCCTGGTTAAATAATTGGAAGCTCCCCAGTCAACGCAGCTAAATCATATGCACAGTAATCATGTTCACAAAACAAACTGAGTGGTTCAACAAAACATAAAATAAGTTTGAGCAAACAAGGAAAAAGTAAAACTGAGTTATGGAATTTTTAAATTAGGTCAAATTTAGCTGGAAATGTAGGTCAATTAAGGTTAGATAATTTGTGGGTTAATGTTGATTTACTCTGATTGAAATAAACATACGTGGTTTATCAGTTAGAAATTTAGAAGGTTTATTGCTACCATTATTGCACAGTAATCATGTTCACAAAACAAACTGAGTGGTTCAACAAAACATAAAATAAGTTTGAGCAAACAAGGAAAAAGTAAAACTGAGTTATGGAATTTTTAAATTAGGTCAAATTTAGCTGGAAATGTAGGTCAATTAAGGTTAGATAATTTGTGGGTTAATGTTGATTTACTCTGATTGAAATAAACATACGTGGTTTTTCAGTTAGAAATTTAGAAGGTTTATTGCTACCATTATTGCATTTCATTCGTACTGTAATTTTTGTGAAATATTTGTGTTTTATTTGTTTCAATAAAATAATTTATAGTTTCCTAAAGCAAGAACTAATAAATATTTCTCTCAGGTAAATTCAACGCTTGTTTCAGCGATTTGTACCCGGCGAATACATTACAGAGGGCATGAACGTAGAATTCTGATTTGTTATCCTGACACAGATTTAATGATGGCAAAGGAAATAATGGAGGCTAGGGGAATAAAGCAGCTTCCTGTGGTTACAAGGGTTGGTGAGCGAAGGCAAGAGCATGGGCGTAAGCTTGTTGGTTTACTATATTATGATGCCGTTCCAGATTGTGTTAGGTGGACTTTTCCATCCAGTCTTCATAATATTTTCTTATGAACATTGAATTTTTGTTATTCAACTTCACATTTGTTACACTATGGTGAACACTAACATAAAACTGATTTCCTACTGAATATGCTTTTGTAATTAAAATTTAACCCAATTTCTCATACTTCCACTTATTTGATTCAGGGAAGCTAGACAACGGGTTGTGACACTAGGCAGCCAGTCAAGAAAGGATAAAAATGACGAAATACTGCTTACTGGGCACTGAGAGTATGCATTTTGAATCACCCCTCGAGAAATTGCCAAGGTAGTACCTGCATGTGAAATGTAGTTTTCAGGCATGCAGAGCTTCCGGTTTGGCATTTAAGAGTAATATTAATTTCAGTGGCATTTGACAGCTATACAGAACAATACTGTTATGTATGATGCTTGGAGCTACCTAGGGATGGAAATCGTTTTTTCATATGCCAACTCACTTTGTATGCTATGACAAGCCGTCATCCATTGAAAATATAATAGCATAATGCCCAGCACAGGTCTTTGGCTCTTTCCTCAGCATTTGATATGTTGAAATATACTGATATTTCTATTTAGAAAAGGCAACAAGGTAAGTCTTTATTATAATTCTTTCTTCCAATAGTGCATTATTGCATTATATTAACAGGTCTTGATGCCATAAATGTGTCACCTCTTGGTTTATCTCACTGAAATATATTCGTCTTTAATTGTTCTTAGTGTCCTTTTTCCTAGAGGCACTTTGCCTGTACTCCCTTGTTTGGTTTCCTGTTTGCTATGTTTTCTGCTGAAATTAATATTTCATAACATTCATTCTGTTCAAATCACTAGCTAAAAACGTTGATAGTCATGTTTCAGTACCATGCCTAGAAGATTTTGGTAGGCCATGTGGGGATAGTTCACATTGTGGCATTGTTTTGAACGGGTATTGATACCTTTCTTGAAGGGGCTTGTACAAGCTTAGTCCTGATATTTCTCTATCAGTCCAACATAAATAGTATGCTAGTGCCTTCCCCTCTCCTTTCTCTTGTGGGAACCATTAAGGAATTTTAAAATTGCATAATTGGCAAGATTGGGAGGAGGCCAGATAATGCAATGAATCATTTGTTTCTCCTGCAGTGCAAATTGTGATGTAAGCAAGACAACTGATCATGAAAAGGGCAGTTGAAATACCAAATATCTTACAATGTTTTTCCATTTGATAGTTACATAAGGTAACACATAATTCTTATACAGCCCTTCAGGCATATAGTACGCCAGTGGAAAGAAATAATTATTGATAGGATGCTCAATATAGAATGGAATTATATCAAATACGAGGATTTCTTCATTAGTTATGCACATTTGATTCTTTGTCTTAAATCAATGGTGCTATGGTAAATGTAGCAAATTTATCAGTTAAATGGTGCTTTGTTGTCATAGTACATAAAGCTCAAAACTCAGAACTTTAGGTTTAATTTAGCCTTATTGCAAGCCTTGTTGTTTCTTGTATTGATTGCCCACCGGTTGTCTTCCATGATCTCCCCACATGGCATTAACTTCCTGATGGAATGGATGATGGGTAACATATCCATGACTCATACAAAAGTATGCTTGAACTTATGCAGTCATATCTGTGGTCATGAGTATGGCATTTTTGGATGTATTGTTTTAACTTTTTCTTATACCACGACTAATTTATATTGTTTTTCTTTTTCGGTAATATGGCATTAACTTCCCAATGGAATGGATGATGGATAACATATCCATTGCTTGATCTTATGCTGTCATATCTGTGGTCACGAGTCTGGCATTTTTGGATATATTGTTTTTCTTATTTGGTATTTACTCCTTGTGAGATGTCCTTTGGCATAGATACTAAAATCATCTATTGGGGCAAGCTACACCCACTTTCAAATGCAAGATTTTATCTAATTTCAACCTTTAACATGTTTCTTGGGGATTGGACCTTGGGACCCTATCATGGAAGCCACATCTAATTTGACGTTTTAGAATTTATTATTGGGAAAGTTTGAGATAATAACTAAACAGATTTACCTGTCTTGTAAGCCAGTAACTACTAAATGAAGATTGGATGGTTATATCATTACATTTCCTTGGCTATGTATGAGACAATTCTAAAACACTCCAAAGTCATGGTGGCAGGTTTGTTATAATAGGGGGCTTATTGTATTGCAGGTAAGATGACTTAAGACGTTTTGTAAGAGTTTGAATTACTTTGTGCAGAGTGTTGATTCATGGATAACTTTGAATGATCCGATGTCTAATTTGTTAGTATTCACTAGACAGGTTTGGATTGTATCGTTAAAATCCTTTGGGGCTTCAAAAACGACATTATCAAATGAAGGTGATGGTGTATTACATTAGGAGTTAAGTGATCAAATTCTTACTGTAACATGACATCGCCCTCTGAGCCTCTTAAACATGTTTTAGTTGCAGTTGATTTGAAGCAAGAATGAGAAAATGTGTACAACAATTGCAATGAATAGTAGGGGATATTTTATCTAACAAGAGCGTACTTGGTGAATGTAACTTCAACCTAAATTGTTCAATGCAAATATTCATATGCACTCGGAGCAACATGAGATTGATTATAGCAGATTTTTAAAAGAGAAGAAAAGTTTAAAATATGTAAATTGAGAACTTATTTGTCTCACAAATCAAGCCAAGTATTGAATGCATAGTGTGCTAAAATAAATAACCAATTTGTTTTATGAACAGATAAATATTGACCGGGAATTCTTTTTAATGCGTTCGTATTGTAAAACTTGTCTTATTGGGCTCACAAATAGTTAGCAATACTTTTGGCATACGTTGAGATTGATGCCAGTGTATAATGTGTTAAATCCCACAATGGAAGTCAACCAAGGACCTCGTGCACATGAATTTCATGAAAAGGTAGCTTATCAATTTGGCACGAAACGATTTGAAGACCATAAAAGCTTCTAAAATAATGTGATTCATGATTAACCTTGATATAGGCCAAGCATGGATAAAATCATAAACGTGATTGAGAGCACTCCCATCTAAAGGTGAGTGGGAATTTAACTCAGATGCTCTAAGATGAGCTTAGTGAACTCAGGCATCTAGATTAACATGTTACGTAATAGAGTTGAATTTAAAGTAAACTAAGTTGCCTTTAATTTAACTAAAGAGGGGAAATTCAATGAATTAATCACAGTACAATTTATCATTTGCATAAAATCAAGTAATCTAACATCGGAAAAGTAAAATTTAAGTATTCCAAATGGTGCTATATATCAAAATCCTATACAAAATTTCAAGTATTCCAAATAGTGTTATATATCAAAATCCTATGTAAGTTTAAGTGAAGGAGGAATTACGAGTCTACCTTAAATAAAATATTGTTTCCTTCAATTCGATTAGAGATTTTAGGTGTAGAAAATCAGCTGTTATAAATGGTGGAAAGAAAACATCTACAACATTGCTAGTAGAATGGATGACAAGGTGTTGAGTTGTAAGAATCTTGGGATTGTGAACCCATTTAAATAGGTTTTCATTTCTTTGATGTAGGTCAATGTATTTACAATTAGGTGTCAAAGAGGAATTTTTTTATGTTGATTGTATTGAACCATTAACTCAAAAGATGGAATTCAAATGATTTGAACCATGAATGCAACACTAGTTCAATGAAATTGTTTTCCATGTAGATCTAGTGAATTTTAATTGAAGGAGGTGGTGAAGGCCCATGTAGAGCTAGTAGCAATGATCGAGTGGTCTTTCACATATTTACAATTCCATTTTTCAAAAATTCATTTCTTTTTGCTAACTCTTAAATACATGATTTAATTGATTGGCATGGTTTTGTGAAATTGAAACCATTAATTGTTTACTTTAACATTGTTTTTGATTGAGGGAGAAACTGGTTTTGATGGGACTCCAAACCAATTACATAACAGTTTTGAAGGGACTTTGAAGGGACCTGCAACCCTATTCAAGAAAAACAAGTTGCATCAAAGATACATCTTATACCATCAGCAGTCAACCAACAACAACACTAAAAATATAAGTAGGATTCCACATGTTGCACAAAGGAAAAAAGAACCTAAAGTCCTTAACTAGATACAAACAGGTTTTGCTTGGGACCTTAAACCTTTAACCAAGTTTTTTAGTGACTTAAAACCCAAAAAAGAACTAACAACAGGTTTTGGCTAAGACATTAAACCCAAAAACACCGAAGATTGAAAAACAACAGCCATCTTACAACTCCTACCAATCTGGAAAACCAACCCAAACTCCACCTCCATACAACGGGGCTCCCCTCTATCGAAGAGGAAGATACGAAAGCTTGAACCACCAAAGCAACCCAACTCTAGTTCATACCAGCCCCACCTCAATAAGAGCCAACCAGTTCCACCTCCAAAGGAGCGCGCAAAGAAGAAGAGGCCTTTTCGCTAGACGTACAACAAATCCACCTCAAAAGGAGCAAGTTCTACATCAACAAGAGCAGACTTCACCTCTAGAGAAGACACCATCTGCAAAAAAAAAACACTCCAATGACACAAGCACTCGCAACAACCTTTGGAAATCCCAGCAGCAAGAGCAAAAGGTGGACTAAACAAAGAAGCTTGAACAACAAAGCCACCAAATTCGAAAGAAACTTTAAATTCAGTCGAGTGAACATAAAAAGCATGAAGAGCCACCCAGCCAACATCCACGAAACCACACCAAGGGTACACCAAAACAATACCCTACACAGAACAAACCAACAGTTGGCAAAAGTCTAGGAGAATGAAGATAACCCAGAACAAGCCAAAAGAGTCCGAGAAAACCCCAGCCCAAGCATCAACAAAACCACCAAAGTTCTAAAGGGGCCCAAAACGAGCAAAAGGATCATCCCCCCAAAGAGGAATACGAGAAGCAGCTGAGAGGGAAGGATATCCATAAATAAACACCTAGACAAAAGAGAAGACCCAAAACCAAAGGCGCCAAAAGCTCCCCAAAACAGAAGGGAGCATAAAACCATAAACCCGAAACTCACACAGGGGAGCCCAGACACAAGCCAAACGACCCAAAGGCTGAAGAGCCTCCAAGCTACCACCTCACGAACAGAGGTAGCCCGCACCACAACAAAAAAGCACCCTAGGCGCCAGAACAAAGGAGGGACGAGTAGGGAGAGAGCGACAACCAACCAGCTACGCAGAAGCGGCAGGAAACCCCCAAAACGCCCACCCTCCAGAGAAAGAAGCTCCACCAACAAAGAGGGAGAAGCCTAGAGAACAAACCCCTGCCGCTCAGCCTCAGAAAGCCGCTCAACCACATAGATGAAGAAGACCGACAACACCAAACAGGAGAACATTGTATTCGCAGCCACAGGAGATAGGACAACCACCACAACCCACGAATCTGCATAAGGGTTGTCCGCAGAATCGCCATCGACGACAGAGGAATTCAAACCTCCTCCTCCCCACCTCTTCCCTCTCACTCTTCCTTTCACTCTCGCTCTCGCCATTTTAAATTAACTACTTTAACATTGTTGATCTCTAAAAGATTGTTATTATTATATTTATTGAGAATAGTGTAAGTGGGATTTTGATATGATTATATCATAAGTGGTTCCTTGATTCAATAATACAATCTTATGTAGGATAAACTTGAGTTGTAGAGAATATAATTCCAAAATTGGTGCTTGAAGCAAAAAATGAAGTTGATTTGAAAGAAGATTGAGGATGGATCATATTCTATGTTTCAGTAAGGGTTGTGCTAAGGGTTGTGCACTTTTCGTAGAATTTCAGTTTTATTATCTTCTTGTAATATGTGGAACTTGTATAACCTTGGCACTTGTAGAATGTGCATGTATTTGGTTCTTTCTCTTTTAACTATTGAGAGGAAGAGAGAATCTAATAAGTCATCTTACATTGATCGTTATGGAGTTTAGAGTATTTGGATAGTGTCTATCTTTGCTTCAATCTCCTTTGATGTTATGCTACGTGTGCTTGATTCTTTGCATTTTAAGTAGAGGATGAACTTATGTGTATGGGTTTTCCTTTCTCTCATGTTAATTGCTTATGATAGCATAAATATTGGACATTAAAATTAGTACCACAAGAGTAATATTGTTATAAAATGTGGATATAAATATTGAATGTATATTTTAACACTATAACAATTGAACAAATAAATGCCAATTGACAAGTTAGAGTTCAAGTTAAAAAATGAATTTTTGACCAAAAATTGTTACATAAGGATCGTAAACAATTGACATTAACCATATGTCGATTACATGAAGGTTGATGTCAAATCAATGTGGAGATTTAACATTAAAACAAGACAATAAGTTTCAATAGAAATTGCCTTTAATTAAGTTCTATTTAGATATTGTTACAACTTGAGTAAATTAAAATGTTTGTTATAACTTATGAAACACAATTGTCTCAAACCATTTTTCGAATTTGTTAGAAAAAAATTAAGTTTTTCATTTAAAAATAATAATAAATCAATTGTTATTTTTAATTAGAGGTAAGGTTAAATTGAACAAATGGAATGCAAATTGGGCAATTTAAGGGTAAAATGAAGCCAGAGAAATTATCAATTCTAGACATGTCATTATTATAGTTTCAAAAAGCATTTGTATTTGATTGAATTTAATAAAAAAGATGATTGAAAGTTTATCCCATTTTTTTCCTTATGTCTCTTAGGATTTCAATATAAGTCTATATTTAATACTTATTTTTTAATTCAATATAAATAGCTTTTGATATTTAATTTTGAAATAATTTTAGTTTGTAAATCTAAAATTTGTTTATAATATAAATAATTTGTTATTTTAAATTTATATAATTTTTGAAGTTTGCAATTTTAATTATTTTTGAGATTGTAAATCTAATACTCTTTAGTATTTTTAATTGTGTTGCAAATATGTTGAAAAATTTATGAGTGTAAAATGTTTTTGGAATATTATTATTCTCTTATAATTTTATATAGTTTCATAAAATGATGCAATAATATATCTATAAACCAATGTTGACAACTTGTAGTTAAGGCGGCTACGACAAGTGATTCAAAAAGCACATAGATTCTATAGGCCATCCTTTGATTTCGTACCACCAAATATGTTTGTGGATGGTGCTCATTTGACAAATAACAATGATGCTCTTTCTCATCCAAAGTCATTTGACATATCATATCACATGGTATTTTTTTTCAAAATTCATGAAGTGTATTGTAATTTTTAACTTAATAATATTTTGTTTGACTTTTTATATATAAAAATGTTTCTATTTTTTAGTCTAGGATAATTTAACATCTTTAATTCAATTGAATAGAAAAGTGTAAAGCCAATAAGGCAAAGGTGGAAGAAGACTAATACAAATATGTGAGGATAGTTCATTTATTTTTTAACATTAGTGCATAAGATTTAGATTTTCCATCATTTCACTCCTTTTTTAAGTTTATTTCTTCAATTGACGCACCAATGAAATCTCTATCACCATCAAACTATCAATCCCTCTTAATGAAGAAGAGTATGTGCAAAGTAACTAATGACAAAATAATTGTAACTTGGAAAATTGGACATTCAATCATTAGAGAGATAAGAAATTAAAGAAAACAACCATAAATCTGCAATCCTATACTCAAATACAAAGCCAAATTATTCAATGGAAAACATGCAACATGGACAAAATCAAATTCAAATAATCAATACTTTTACCTTCACCGTTTGTCATGGATTACTTCCATTGTCCTTTGCTTACTTTTGCTCTTAGAATTTAGTATGCACAATTTCCAATAAGCTTCATGTGTGTAGAATGAAAGCAATGATGCAAACGCCAAAGTGTGGTTAGCCATCAACGTGATGTGAGGGCTACTTTTATAGAAATGCTTGATTTGAATGAACGATCTAGATCAAGAGGTGTAAGATCAAGATCAATGGTTGAGGATTGTTGAAAAGAATTGATTGTCTAGCTAACTGACGACAATTGGCTGCAGGATCCCAATTAACCAGTTGCATGAAGAATTGATTGAAGAAGCAACTAATACTAACAATTAGTTAACTAAATTGATCGATTCAAAGACTTAGAGTGAGTGGGAATAAAGTGAATTGATTGAAGAGCCAACTAGAATTGATTATCCATTGATTGGAAGAAAGTGTTAATTATGTATGAGAGGGTAATTAATTAATTATTGGAGGAACATGCAAGTAAGGATTAATTAATAAATAAATATTTATTTATTAATGGATGATGTTTGAGATGAAATAGGGAATTAAATTATTTATTTAATTATTTAATCTAGAAGTGGGAAAGTGGTCAATTAAATAATTAATAATAATTATTAATTATTTAATTTAAGAAGGGTGTTGAATGTTATTTAAACCAAAAAGGATAACTACTTAATTAAAATAGAGGAATAAGTGTAATTAGCGACATAATTAAATAAATAATGTTCATTTAATTAATTAGGAAGATTAATAAAATTTAGGACATAATTAAATAATAATATTTATTTAATTAATCGGAAAGGGTGAATTAGAATGAATTAATTAAATAACATAAAGTTAATTAATAGCATTAGTAAAAAGGTGTTTCTCGCAGACTAGGACAATTTCAAGTATCTATATTTTGCCCCTCTTTGATACAATGTGCTTTTATTGTGTTGTGTCAAAAAATTTAAAAATTTGTGCTTAAGAGCTACCACGACATGCTTAGGTGACACCGGGAAAGGATGGTGCCCCTCGAAAAAAATTGTGAATTTTTTAAATTTTAGTTTTTGAAAATTGTACAGATAAGCTAATTTTATAGTGGGAAATGCATTGGTAGCAAAAGATTTTGATTTTATCCCCATTAATGGGGTTCAGAGGGTCGATATTCCGATTGATCCAAGGGTAGGTGTTAAATGGGAAGCGTCGAAGGTGGGTTGGATGAAAATAAATTTTGACGAAGCCTCCAAAGGAAATCCAGAGCCAAGTGGGGTTGGTTGTTAATAAAAGCCCATTCGGGCAAGGTGTTATACGAAAAATCTAAACATCTCGGTGTGGCAACAAACAATATGGCAAAGTTCAGGGCTACATACCTTGGGTTGAAAGGTGGTCGGGAATTAGAGGTAAGAAAAGTGCATCTTGAGGGCGACTTGCTCATCACGATTAACACTATTTGACTACAAAACTCTAAATTGGAGATTGAATAAGTGGTTGGACTCTATTTGGGGACTGGTTGATACGTTCGATGAATTCAAAGTATCACATGTGTATATAGGGAAGGTAACAGTAAGGTTGATGAACTAGCAAAAATTGCCTTGTTGGACTCATCTATGGGCACATGAACACATTAGACAGGCTTGTGTTGGTAGGGGGAAGGCATCACATCATTAGTAAATAAGACACTAATGAATTAGACAGGTGACTTCGGGAGTCGTAAAATGTGGTGATTATACAAGTTAATTTAGATCATGTGAAGGATGGCTTGGGAGGAGTGATGTTACAAAAATTATGAGTTATATTGCAAAATATCGACCTTCTGTATCTCCTTCGATGCTAGAGGTCATATCAAATATTGTGAATAGCGTTATAAATCATGTATGATGTAAAGGGAGAAATAAACGTTTGAGTGTGAGTGGGGCAAAAACATTCAAGAATATGGATACACCATTAAGAGTGGTATGCAAGAAACACTAAGTTGCATTTTTTAGCAAAGTGACTGAGAGAAGGCTGAAACGTATAATGAAGGTGAAACATGGATTAGTGATACTTGCGGTGAAGTGGGTTTTGGGAGAAGATTTTTTGAAAGCCAAGCATCATTACAGGGTGAATACAGACATCTTGGCCATGTTTCTTGCAACGGTGTTGACTGAAGGTGAGAGCAAAGAGGTAGCGAAGACCCTCTGTGAAAAGCTATTCAAATCTTACTTTTTGGGGGATATAGAGGATGTATTAGAGAATGCAGATGAAGATGGGAGAGTCCCCATCCTTATGGACTACTATGTGATTTGCAGGCATGGGGTCCCGATGGTGTGATTTCCTTTGATTATGTCGTAACCAACGACAGTCATGCCTCTGATCAATATAATTGTGCAGCCCTAGTTGCTTTTAATAAATTAAAAAAAATGATTTTAGGGCACTCAGGGTGTTGTTTTTGTGTTTGAAGATCAAATTTGATGCGACCATTTATAAAGGGGGGCCCTCTTAGGTCAAAAATGTTTATAAATAGGCCCTAGGGGGGTCTAAATCCTCATTTGTGCTTTTTAATTTTAGAATTTTTAGAGCTTTGGTGTGAGATTTTGTTGAGGATCAGTGGAGCTATGGTGCTAATTCCAATCAGTTCACATCGTGGCTACCGATTTTGGACCTTCCAATGGCTTGAGGGATCAAACAATGTGATATGTGACCCTTCCTTTCTTAAAAAAAAATCTATTTTTTTCTAGATTTTAGGGGTCAAAAATGACCAAATAGATGAGATGCAATTTTTGCACTACAACTGTAATCACATTTGTCAGTGGGTGCATTGCATGTGTTCGATGCACCACAAGTGTTCTCTAGAGATGCCATTGTTAGGCTTCTCACAATCATTTTGTGCACCACAACTGTTATGGTGCACCGCATGTGTAGGATAGAAACCCACAATTGTTTCCTTTTGACACATCTACTTGATACTACACCACAATTGTTTAGCCTACTCACAAATGAATGTATGTCACATTGGTAAGCTACATCTATTGGGTGGTGTGATGCATTTGACTGCAAATACAATTTTCTTATTTTCCTACAAAAAATTTGATGTGTAAAAGGTCCAATAGGTTCGTTTAGGCATCCTGATCAATGTAATGTGCTTTTTGTGAACGCATGTTAGATTTCCTCCCACTTATACCTGTGAGAGCTGACCTTCATCCTTTAGATTACAAGATCACCTTGATGAATTCGGGTGGGATATCCTACATGTCTTAGGATTATATCATGTTACATTCATGCCCATGATTCGAGCTAATCGAGGACTGTTGACCGCCTTAGTTGAGAGGTATCATTTTGAGACTAGTTCCTTTCACTTACCCGCTAGAGAGGCGGTCGTTACACTAGAGGATGTGTGGCGTATTCTTGGGCTCTCGATCCATGGCAAGTGCATCGTGTATGATCATGACCATGGGTTGGCTTCCACCCAAAGATGCTTTGATACAAATGATGTAGCCCTCCTAGGTGTGGAAGATTATGAGATCTTTTGGGACACATTGGCTAATAGATATGATTTGCTCATTGTTGTTATTTTAAGTGTTATTGGACATGTCATGATTTCAGATTGTCGAGGACATGGATTTCCTATCGGATGGGATGAGATGCTCACAAGTATAATGGAGCATGCTTGTGATGTATTTCTAGTTGCATGATGTCGCCTATAGAGGCACTCAGTTGATCGGGTGTGGTACCACTCTGCTCATGGTTTGGGTGTGGGAGCATATAGTTGTATTCAAAACATCAATAGATGGAGACTTGCCACTAGGGCTACCATATGTATATATTTACAGAGGAGCAGTCACACATACACGTGTCAGTGATGTGGGATATTGGCAACACACCATTGAATTACTTGATTATTTTATCTAGAGGCCATATTGGTAATGTGCTCCATGGGAGGATGACGCAGAGCATCTGACATACTACATGCAGACAAGATATCTAATTGGTCACACCATGTAGAACCAACACATTATAGAGCGATAGTTATCAGAGCGAGTTCTAAGGTAGTTTGGAGAGAGACAAGGTGAGCCTAAGGGAGTAACAGAGTTTGTGTAATTGGACGAAGAGGTATTAGTGAGGTCCAATGATCAGTGTATAAGTTATGATATAGGACTTTGATTAGTTACAACCAGTAGAGTGAGGTGCCCCTACAAAGGTGTCAGATGTAGGGACGACACATGAGTATGATGCATGGTGGGCCCAACATAGGCCCACACCATTTATAGATCTTGATTTACCTGCTCCTGTAGAGAGGCTTGGCAAAGGTCCTTGGGGTAGGCTATGGGGGAGAGGAGATGATGATGGTCGAGGTGATGGACATGGGGATGATGGAGGGGGTAGTGGAGGACAAGGGAATGATGGTAGGAGAGATAGGGGTAGAGGTGGGCTTCCACTGTGGATTCTAAGATGGTTATCTCCTATTCATGAGGAGAGAGAGTAGGATGTTTGTGCATAGCATGAGGTCCAGGTGGAGGAGGTTCCTTGTCAGGAGGAGGTGTAAAGGGAGGAGCAAATGGGTGTTGATGTGGATATGAGGATGGATGTGGAGGTAGAGGAGATAGGGGTGGATGTGGATGTGGAGGAGGAGGTTGCTTGAGAGGTGTCCATTGATGAGGGTTTAGAGGATTTGCCTATCAGGGAGGCCATCCATGATATTATGGAGGAGGACGTAGAGGAGATGGCTTGAGACCCTCAAATGGAAAGAATGTAGGAACAACTTTGGGCTGCATTGATACAAATATAGGGATTGTAGGGACAAGTTGCTTAGTTGACTACTAAGTGTGAAATGGCGGTGAGACAGGCATATAGGGTCGACCAACGGTCACTTTATTTTATTGCTAATGCTTGTGGATCCAACACAAACCTAACCCAAATGCTATATCGAGCAAGTAGAGAGACACTATATTACCATGATTTATATGAGAATGCAATTCCAGTGCCTAAAAGGGCACATAGCTTTACACAGAGCTATAGTCAGGGTGGATCTCATTCCAGGATATCATAGAGTAGTGGGGGAGTTTCGGGACTGAAGAGGACTCCATATGATCGGTCACCTCACCATTCTCACAGGGATCAACCACGTCCATCAAGATCAGGTCACAGAGAGGACATGCCACCACCTTCCAGCCATTCACCTTTAGGGGACAGGGATAGCATAGGTTAGGCTTGTTATTATATATGAACATGCACATTTTTTATCAAGCTTGTGAGCTCCACATTTTTTTTAGTATCACTATTTTGTACTATGACACATATTTTTGGATATATATGAGATACACTATTTTTGGAGGCGATTACATGATATGTTATATGTATGCATGTTTCTATATGATTGATGCTTATGTATGGATGGATGCACATGATAATAATTTATACTTATATGTATGTCATGATGTATGGATATCTAATGTTTATGATCTATGATGGAATTTATGATGCTTTTATGATCTATATGATTACATTATATGTTCAAGACATGTCATGCCATATTTTGATATGATGCTATATATGGATGATGATTATAAAATGTGATGTAATGTTATATATTTTTTTGTATTTTCTTATGCAGTATGTATGACCTATATACACATGATATATGATGTTCTAACATGAGTATGGATGCAAGATGATGTAGCTCATACATTTGTCTTTGCATGTCATAGCATGCCACTGAGATAACTATGGGATTGTTAGAAGAAATGTTAGTGTGAATAAATAATTAGTAAGAATTGAAAGATAATTAGATGTAATTTTCATCCAAACTAAGATTGATGTAATGATTGATTTTATTTGAGATTTTAACAATGCATGTTTTTATCATCATAGAGTATTTTATTATGGGACAAGCAGATGTATGCATACCTAAGCATGAATTGTGAAGGAAAATTTTGTTTTCGTTTTCCTAAAGATAATGATATATGGACAACTTGATAGTGTAGTGAGCATTGGAGGATGTAGCTTAAGAAGAGGCCAGAGACTGCTTCTCAACTATAGGAGTATCCTTCACAACCGTTTTCGATGGAAGGGTGGTATCTTAAGTAGGAGGAGGAGGAGGTAAAAAAGTAGAAATGGTAACAAAAGTTGAAACAAACACAAGAGCCTTGGTTGAGGGCCTCTTCCCATTTCTTGGTCGAAAGGTAGGTCGAGGAATAGTCAAAGGCCGAGACGTAGGAAAAACCCCACAGGAAAGCTTCCCATTGCCATAAACAATGGGTCAAGGAATTGTGGGCAGAACAGGCAACTAAAAAACATGATGCTTCACCTTCCACCATGTGGGCACAATCGCATTTCCCATGTGAGGCGTAGGAGTGGGAACTGAGGATTCCACCATGAGACGGGAAGTATAAGAGGGCGGAGCAGAAGATGTAGAAGGAGAAGGCTCTAGAGTGCAAGCAATCTTCTTCCCCTTTGATAGGGCAGAAGAAATAGCTCGCTATTGTGCTATCATAGAGGCCTTCACAAAAATAACATACAAAGACACATGAAAACTAACTTTTCGCATCATGCCCCCAGTCTTATATTTAACATAAGCTCAATACAATAAATCTCCCCTTGGAGGGAGAGGTTTGCCTAGGGCGAGCCAAAAGTGATCCAAAGAGAAGTCGCCACGTGACACTAGTGGGTTGTAGCCATTATCATGAACCACATGCACAACTTCCTCATGGGGGAACTTTAAGCATTTGTAAATTACAAAGGCAACACCGTTCATAGAGGCCAACCATGGAATGGCTAGCCTAACTTTGAACAGGCCAGACTCTAGGATCACAACAAATGACACATCAATAGTCTTGGGTCCTACTAAATCTGACAAAGAAATGGTGCCCATAGGAGTAATGGAAATACTGACGTGAGTACAGAGAGTGGTTTGCAACTCTTCACATTTCTTCTTATGTAAACTATTTATGAACAAGGCTTCCTCTATCATCAAGTTCACCTGACTCATCAAATCGACCATGACATCGGTCACAATATTACTATTAATTTGAGCAGGAATGTACAACAAGGAAGACTCCCCATTTAGTGGAAAATCATGCAAGGTAAAAGTTATGTCAAGCATAACACTCACATTCTTAGCAGGAGGAATACACGTGAATGAGACCATGTTCACGTACTCAAATTAGACTAGCTCAAAATATGTAGAAGACTATGTGACTAGATTTATAGAGTGACCTATCTAGATTATGTTCCTATATGTCGAAGGCTCATTCTAACATCGTGTTTGAATGTCGTAGATTGGTTCGTAAAGCTAAAAGCCTTATGACACATGAATCTATGACATGGGAAAGACACAAGAGAGATATTTTCAACACAAAGGGACAGAAGAAGACAATTCATGTCAGGTTCACAAAAATGTAGAGAAGGGGGATTCACTGTCCCCAAGAATCTCAAGTCATAGAAGAGCCTAAGGGAGTGAACTTCTCTAAACTACCTCAAACTACCTAATAAGTTTGAAAGGAAGGGAAAACAAGACTTTGTCTCCCTTCTACTTATGATAGATGTTTTTTGGAACTGGGTGAACTGACCACAAAGGTCTCAGACTATAGATCAGATGACTCTCTACCAAAGGATGGCAGTGCAAGGGTCAAACTTTAGTGTGTTGCACTGGAGTCTCAAAGATGTGTTGGCATCCTATATGGATAGAGAGTCAAGTGGCAACCAGAAACACACAGGGTCTATTGACAACCCAAATGTTTTGGTTTTACAGTTTGACAAAAATGTATAGAAATGCAAAGTACAACAAGAAGAATACTATGAAAGCTACTTTAATAGAGAAATGAAAAAGAAAGAAGGAGAATGCTAACTTACCCAAGGTCCAATTCTCTAGCTAGCTCTAAGAAAATGAATAAGTAACAAGAAAAATGTTGGGACTGTATTTTTGAACTCGCCTCAGTCAAGTCCTCATTTTGGTGTTCCCACCTCCATGAACATCCAATAGACAACAATATATTGAAAAGCGATAAAGAAGTAGATAGAATAGACACAAAGAAGTAGAGAGCAACAATAATCTAAATGATACTCCACAAGTAAGATAATGCAAGTAAGTGAATAGACACGGTATCACTTGCCTTTCTATGAGTGCTCAAGGCTGATAGAGAAAGGAGAAGAATAAGATCACCATGCCAATGAAGAAGAGATTCAAGAACTTGCAACAACAATGGTGTTGGAGCAAGAAGATGGTGTAGAAATGAAGAGAAAGAGCAAGAGAGTAAAATATGAAGTGTTAGAGAGTGAGAGTAAGTGATAGAGTGAATAGAGAGCTCGAGAATGAGATTGAATTGAGAGAGTAAATAATTGAGTTAAAATGGCTAAATTGGAGGCAAATAGTCATTCTCGATTGTCAAGATTCAATAGGGAACATTATACTCGTAGTTGATAGAAAATCATAATGTCTTTACCGTTTCCTTATGTAGGAATCTTATTAGGATATTAGTGTGGTGTGCAGACATTTGTGTGGCGCACTGTACATCCCCAACAAAAAATCCTTTCATCAACGCTAAATGATAGGGACACGCATGCAAAGCAGGATAACAACAATGGGTTTTTGTATTATCGAACTTGTAAGGCTAAAATAAAGGTAAATTACATGGGGTGCAAATTTATGCCATTACAATTTCAATCCATTACCTCTAGTGCTCTTGATGTTCCTCTACTTTATCTTGAATCACCTCTATAAATATGAAGCACTTCTACATATATTAGGTCAACTTCACATCTCTTGATTTGCATCTACATATCTAGATTTTTCTCTACAATCTTGAGATAACTTTGCATCTCCTATTTCACTTTTGCATCTCTTAGGTCACCTCTGTGTCTCCTAGATCACTTTTATAGCTTCTAGGTTGCCTCTACAACTCTTGGGTCACCTATACACCTATTGAATCCCCTTTTCCATATCATAAGGTGCTTGTGTAATCTTGAGATATCTATGCTTCATCTTAAGGAACATATTATTTCTTGAGGCATATTTACTTTCCTAACCTACCTACGTTTTCTTATGGTTCTTATGCTTCATCCTAAGGTGCTTGTGCAATCCTAAGACACCTATGCTTTATCTTAAGGTTCTTGTGTAATATTAAGGAACATATGCTTCATCTTGAGGCAATTGTTCTTCCTTGGGGTACATATGATTTCCCAAGGGCCCTATGCCTCATCTTGAGGCACCTATGTTGGTAAGCCTAGTAGGGATAGAATAAAATCATGTTTAATAATTTCTTTGGGGATTGATTAAACACTTTAATAACCATGTTTTTTAACTTAACCCTTGATTTTTTTAGCTACATCATTAGCCCAATATCTTCTTGTGAAAATACTAGTATTTTTGTGCTGAAGGTTCACTTGTCCAAGGTTTCATTATTTCCACTAATATTAGTTGCACACTTAGTATTTTTAAGGTAAATGAATATTTTTTGTCATTTATTTGAGTCAAGTGGTGTATATGCACTCCCTTACACCAAAAGGTGATCTTGGGGATCAAAAACACCACTTTTTCATCTTTCTTTTTATTATTTTATCCCAAGGAAACTAAGTTTATATGTTCTCTCCTCATGTCACACGGTGATATTTGGTGACTAAAAGCATTTAATCTTATTTTCCTCTAGGGATATATATAAATATTTCATCACCTTAGTGGACTAACCAAACCCATGTAGTCTAGTGGGGTATATAATTTTGGGAGAGATTCAAAATACTCTCCCATTGGAAGCACACGTGTTATGATTTAGATTACAAGAAACTTATACCTTACAAAATTATGGAGGAGAGTGGGTTACCCTCTCACGCTAGGCTATTAAACATATCCTTTTATTTCATAAACTTGGGTCTCGTGTTCCCTTGTGGTATATCAAGGATACCTATAGCAACCTTGCTCATCCTAGCTTAAGACCATGTTGATTACATACTTGGTTGCAATGCACTATCATAAATCAATTTAGGATGTTACTCAATCCATACCCAAAAAAAAATGTGTGTAGGCCATTAATTCTCCCCCATTATGCTATAGGAGTGATATTAGGTGATCAAAAGTGGAAAATCTCACAACATAGGCTTTGCACATCACACTTGGAGAAGGTATATTGGGTTAGAGTAATTTAATCATGTTGATTAATTAATTAAGTCACCTTTACTTTATTTCACTTAAGCTAAACTCAAGAATCTTTATTTTGCATTATTAAATTAGTCATGTTGTCTCATTCATTATGATATTGACACTTGTCACATGCTAATTTAATCTTCATCCTAGGGTTCTCACTTTAGGTTTCGATCTCCTTTCTTAAGGATTGATCTCTTTGTAATTATCACTTCACAGGTAATGCATCTTTCGCTTCATGTTTGCAGAGCACATTCTTGTGCCTTTTGATCTCCTTTGCTGACAATTATTTTCTTGCAGGTGTTCATTGGGATATGTGAGGTTGGATTCTCAACTTCTACATGGTATCAAAGCTCCAAATTTGCAAGCTTCTTGTTCCTTTTCCGTGAGATCTTGCCTTGAATCATTTTTTAAGTGCATCCAAGATCAAATCAGACCTCAACATTGAATCCAGAGCTTTCGGAATAATCAAGATTGACCTTTGTTTTGTCATATTTGGCTTCCATTTGTCAAATTTGTGAGGGTTTCAAGAAAGGGTTTTTTTGCTAGATCTAGAGGGTGCATGATTTTTCGAAGCATTTTGAGCCCAAACAAACCTCACCATTGCGCTCAAAAGGCCCAAAAACCCCTATTTCCATATATAATTTGTCAATTTTGGAGCAAGTCACCCCAGAGCAAAAAAAACAAATACCTCACAACAACCATACGACCACCTGCATGTATCTCGAGGTAAAAAAATTTAAAAAAAAATTGACAGTTTTTTCAAATTGTAAAAAAAAAAATTAAAATTTTTTTTAAAAAAAAAAAAGGGAAGGTGGTACCTGTGGTACCGTACCTGCACAACATTGTGCAAATACCAATGTACCATAAGGGTACTCCCCTTATGGGGAATGGTGAGGGTGGCCCACATGCCTCCCCACCACCCATATTTAAAATAATAAAAAAATTTGATGTAATTTTTTATTGTTTGTTTTAAAAACATTTTTTTTTTTTAAATAAGTCAAATTGTAAAAATGATGTGACGACCATTTGGCCGTCAAATTTAGGCTCAATGTTTTGCTGCAACAGTCATATGGCTGTCAAATTTAATGTAGAGACTATTATTTTTCCTCTTTGAGAGTTGTTTTCTTTTGGAGGCCATAACTTTTGCTCATAGTGTTGAAATCGGGCAAACGAGATATCATTGGAAAGAGGATTCAAAGTAATTTCTAGTGGTGCAGGTATTTTTTAGAGATTTTTTCTCAGGTCCCTATTATTTTCAGTCAAAGTCAGATCTTCTTTTCGAAGTAACCTGCAGTGTTTTCGACATAACTTTTGCATAAGATGTCGAAAATGGGCAAACGAGATATTGTCAAAAAGTTGATTCTGAGCTCTACGCAGTGGTGTAGGTGGTTTTTAGATTTGATTTTTGGTTTTTTCCATAAATCCATCTTCTAATTTGTTGTCCTTTTTGGACCTTATGGGCTCACATTGCATTTTTTTTTTCATCTATAAACACACTGAAATAAGTGCATCAACTTTGTATGTGTAGTATTGGGTTTTCTTGCACATCACTTTGTGTCTTGTTGTACTTGCACTATGTTATAAAGTTCCATGGGGGGTTTGATGTTTTTCCTTAGTTTGCAATCATACGTTTGTCAAGTGAGTATCCCTTCCATGACATTAGCCTCATGTGTGTGTGATTTTTGTTTGCACACCCTTTATATATGTTGGTACTTTCTTGTTTGCACATTTAGATGTTCCTGACTCTTCTTCATGCACTTCATTCTGACATTCATTTCAGTGTGCCTGTCATACCTCTTCCTTGTTAGCATTATAGGGGGGTTTCTACTGTTGGTGCTAATGCTTCCTTGGTTTAGTTGGAGTGAGCTATGTATACAATATTTGTTCCTATGTACTAGGCGGATGCAGCAGCTGGTTACCCATGCATTTCGGTGAGATGGAACACTTACCATATAGTGTAATGTCCCCATTTTTTAGGCCTCTTAAAGAATAATCATTATTTTAATTATTTAATGTTACTAGGCAAAAAGTGGAAAGTCAAAAGGGTAATATTAAAAAGTTAAAAGTGACATACTTTAATGATTACTTAATAAAGTCACTTTATTAATATATCTTCAAAAGTGACTTAAGTATTAGGAGTCACATCAAGGGGTCACATCAAGCAGTCACATCAAGGGGTCAGATCAAGCAATCACATCAAGAGGTCACATCAAGGGGTCACATCACATCAAAGAGTCACATCAAGGAATATTAAAATATTTTTTCTAAAAACTTGTTGAACACTCTTCTTGGGTCTTTCTAGAAGATCAGAGATTTCTATAAAAAGGGAATTAAGACCTCATTCTCATCATCCAGGATTTGATATTTGTTTATGATTTCTCTTTGGCATTTAGAGAAGGGATCCCTAGAGTTTCTGCCAACGTATCGACATTGGAGAGTGTGGTTGATTCATTGCAACAACATGTTGAGGTTGTGAAATATCAGTTGAAGGTGCTTAACTGTTGGCTTCATACAAAGGTCAAGTTTGTGCTTCATCAGATTTATAGGAAAGTATAGAATAAGGGTTTCTTCATCTTTCAATATCAGAAGATTGTATTATGGGTGTGCTCTATTGTAAAATATTTTCAAAGTGAATCAATAAAATTATCTTTTTGTTGTAGTAGGGTTTTATATTTAAATTTTCTAGCATTTTATTCCATGCTTGACATCTTATTTGAGAAAACACATAAGGGCAAAATATAGGCAAAAAAATAATTAAAAACCCTCATCATCAACATTAGAATAAGAGGTAATTTCCAACACACCTCTACAGAAATAATTCACATTCTAAATCTTTTATTGGCAGAGCAAACACTCACGTGGGAAAAAAAAAAAGGTAGGCAGGCAGGTAGGCAGATAAAGATGAATTTGGGAAGAGACAAATTTAATATACAAAATGAGAAATAACTTTCTTAAGACTTGTGGGGAGGTGCTTAAGGAAAGATAAAGCAATGAGTTGCTAATATATTGGAAAGATATTATGGTAAAGGAAGTGACAGACTTCAGGAAAATAAGACAAATCTGAACAAGGTAAAGAATTTTTGGAGAGAAAGATAAATCAAAGGGCGTCAGACATAAGGAAAGCACCACATAAGTAAAAGAGGAGGAAATATGATTGAATTGAAGAGTACACAACCACCAACATATTCAAAAAGTGTGGTTCGATTTTGATAATTGTGAAGTCATCTCTATCAAAGGCGGATTTATGAATTGGTTGAGACCAAAAAAAGCTCGATTTTAATATTCTGGAGATATCAATACTGCTCCTACATGAAGTTATTGGGTGTCATCAGTACAGGAAAAATCACATAAGACAAATAGAAAATGTTGTCGCCAACAACATTGGAGTGTTGAGGAGAAATCGCGGTAATAAGGGGATTTCTTGAGTGGTGTATGTGTGCTACCTTGGAGCGAGTTAGGACACAACTACAGTTATAAGCTTCAATTAGGTTATGTAAATCTATTGTATAGTCTCTACAATTACTTGCATTCATTTAGGACTGAGTTGATCATCATATTAGCATTATAAGTCATCTTTTTTATTGAAGGCAATTGTTTGACAAAATGCATTTATACTATAATCGTCATTCTTAGTTAGTTAAGTCTTGAAGTTGGCTTGTCATATGTTTGAGACAATAACTGTGTACTGTAACAACAAGTTATGAGTTTGTAACAAGTTGAGTTCATGATACCGTGCTTGGAAGCTTGCATGCTAAATGTCTATAGAAATACCACTTTGTTGTAGATGCATAATTGTCAGTCACTATGTTATCTTGAAAAGCTGGCATTTCTAATTGCAATCATTAGCTTGTTTAGTCGAGTCATTTATACATTCCATTATCACATCAAGGGAAAATCATATATATATCAGACAAGAAAACATTTACCAGCAAATAGTACCTTGCAAGGAAAGTGTTTGACAAAATGTCTAAGCGCTAAAAAAATAGAAAATTCAGAATTATGGCTTCTAAATTTGTTGATGAGGTAATGGTTGCTTATGAGGAGTATAGAGCACTTCTAGATAAGGTCAAAGATCATCTAAAATTTGAGCAATATATGGAGCATCAGATGGATTATAGCAAGCAAAAAAGAAAATCAAAGAAATGTGAGTCGCCAAGTGTTGAGAGCACCTTAAACAATATTCAGCAAAAACCTATGCCTTCACAACAAAGTTTAGCTCATAGATTGCAACAGTCTGAAGATTCCATTTTAACATGAAGCTCATCACAAAACAAAAAGAAGTTGTGTTTCTATTGCAAAGGGTTGTACGATGCAAACCATGATTGTCCTTTGCGACCTAAGGGCAAGGCGAATAGAATAATGTGGGCTTTCTATGAAGATTCAAATTTTGGAAAATCTGACTAGCAAGGTAACTGTTGTCAAACAGATTGCACCCGTATGTTGAAATATTGAATTTTAGCAATCTGTTGACACATTGGAACTAATTCCAGGTTGTGGGTATCCTATGAGGAATTAGACCTCCAGATTCTAGGCTGGTTCCTATGGATTTTTCTGATTAATATCTTGGTAAAATGTTGGGAAAAAGGATAAAAAGATTTAACTTGAAACCTAAGTTGTAAAACTTTAACTGCGGTGATACACCTAAATGGAATTTAAGACAACAAACTATTTCACAAATGATTCTTCATGAGCCTATTTTCACAACTCAGATTGAATAACTCAAGTGCATAAATGATTTAGACAAAGGCTCGACAATTCATTCTTTATGAAGGAAAAAACTTTCACAACTTAAAAGAATGAGTGTATCATGAGCACAATCTTTGACCTGCAAGTAAGTATGTTTTTCTGTGCACATGCATTCATAAATGTGACAGAAATTTAAAGGTTTCAAAATAAAACACAGTAAATTTGCATCAAGAACATTCATAAGACACAACACCTGAATCTAAGAAGGATAATACCTGGTTCACAATGATAACAAAAGGAAAAACTCTGCACAAGATACACTAACATAACCTGTAAACCTGCTACTGTATTAATCTGGGAAAAACTGTTGAGTTACAAATCCTTCACTTTGCAGAGTGCAAAGGAGAAAAATAAGAATTAATGAAAAATAGTTAAGTTTTTCAATATATACAAAAAGCCTTTCCAAAAGGCATGCCAAAAGAACTGAAAGTCCAACTCAAAGAAAGGGTGATAACTCCAAGGCCAAATCCGAGCAGAAGAAAATATCTCTGAAAAGGAGGCCCAAATCCATGCAAAAACAAGTCCACTCAAGCTCAAACTCACTCCCAAGTCATAACTGATACATGCACTATTCCAACTGAACTGCAAATCCCTGAAAATGTGGGCCAAAGCATGCAAAAATCTCTTTGTTTTTATCAATCCGCCCATGCAAAATAAAAGAATTCCCTCCTTGCTTAATATTTTATTTTTGCACTAAAAATAGTTAAAATAATTAAATAATTTATAATTATCATTTAATTATTTAACTTTACAATGTATTATGCAAAAATAAAATATTAAACTTGTGTAAAATATTCATCACATGCCCATAGAGGAAACCCGCCACCATACTTAGCAAATCATAGCATTTGCAAAAACTGAAAGCCACATCATTAGGTATTTTGACTTTTAAAGTCATGACCATAGAGGTAATTGAAATGAAGAAGTTTAAATTAAAAATCATAGCAAAAAGAAACCTTATGTTGAAATAGGGTAGACAAAGATGGTCTTAACCCTAATCATTAACCAGTTTGCAAAAATGATCTTTCTGCTTGGAGAGGAAGCATCGTCAGGAGCTAAGGTTCGGGTTGGAAATACTCACACTTCTTCAGCTCTCGCAACTCCCCACTGTCTATCTCTTCTCTGCAACTCATGGTAACCTTGATTTGTTACTTTGGTGCTCTTTCCACTCACAGGTCACCATGATTATGTGCTACTACAGCCACGAATGGTAAGTTCTCCTTCTCCATTGCTCTTTTCTATCATTTACATGGTTGTCACATATTGGTGAAGTTTCCTTGAGAACTGTGAACTGGGTCCTTGTGAAATTTAGTGGGTTTCTTCATTTTACTATTTTCTAATTTTTGTCCAAAAATCACGAAAACCCACTTTGTAATTTTCGAGATATGAGTAAAACACGACTATGGCTGCTCAGATTAGGGTCTTTCATATTTATTTTTTTGGAAAGTAAATTATCCATGTAAGATATATGAAAAACCTCAAGCGTACAACAACAAACTATATGATCAGACCTCCTAGACTGCTCCTTTTGATGGTAATATTGCTTGTTGCAGTATAGCTAACCTTCTTTGTCATTTTTTGTCTTTAAAATATTGTTGCACAAAACATTCCTAATGGCACGAAGTGACTGTTCATTAGCTATGGGACCATTGCCCTTTTGGAATTTTCGTGATTATTGTTATTGCACATGGCTGCTTCTGATTTGCTCAAGTGGTGTCACCATCTTGATAGTTGTTGTCCTGTAGCTTCCTTGAGCTTATAATAATATATTCAAACCCTACTGTAAATCCCACAACAATGTTTCTTCTTGTTTACATCGTTCACTGTGTGTATTGTACCAATGGTAATTGAGGCTCATTATGTTGCCATCTTTGTGTTTATGCAGCTCTATCTTTGAATGTTTCCTTTTAAAATCATATTGACTGCCTCCTTTTGATGATTATTTTACTTGCCTTTTTGATTATGGTATTACAATGATAGTGTTTGTCCTTCAACATAGCACAAGTAATATCTCATCGATCCCTGTAACCACAGTCACTTGAAAGTCCTTTGGTAAATGGAATAGAGCATAGATACATAACACTATTTGTTGTGAATGAATTCTTACAATAGTACCATTGTTTTAGAATTCATGAATAATTTATGTCATGTATTGAGGTTGTTCTATAGCGGTATGGCTCTCTTTTGTTGTATTCAAAACATCCTTGATGGATTCAGCTCTAGCTTGCTTACTTCCATAAATAGTAAACGTTGTTCAAGCTTTGGCATTTTTGCTGTGATAAGATATGTTGTAGTTTAAACCGCTGTTGCTGTAGCTAAAAAATGCTTTTGAGATTATGAAAATGTTTCAATGCACAAATACTTTGTTTCTCTTCAACTTAAAGAGGCTCCATACTTCATTTAATGTAACGTGAAAATGCAAAGTAGAGCTTAAAATAGACTATCAAAGAAATATATGAGTTCTTTACACTGTTTGATCTTTCTTGACATAAAAAGCAAAAATATACTGTATGCTTAGACTGTTCTTCTTGAATCTCTTTGAAATGAAGCTGCTTATTTTAAATATTTCCTTATTTCAGCAGCTCCTTAAATGACTGTTATCCATGTAAATGACTCTCGTGTGTAACCTGAGAGTGTCCTACTTGATACGCCGGGCTCAACCCTTGTGGGAGCCCGTTTTACTCCACATATATGATGAAATGATCACGAACCTAACAAACCTGTTCCTGCACAGTGAACAAACATGTTAGCAAAATAAAAGAAGTTGAAAATCTTCTCTCTTCTCCTTATTTTCTTTGAATTTTTGTAATCATCTGATAGATGCCTGAATAGATGTAAATTATATTCCTGCTGGCAATGTAAGCATAGGACTAATTTTGATTCATCATTGCATAGAGTTAATCTCTAACATCATTTTCGTTCATGTTGCAGGACAACTCAAAGAGAGCGAAGTTGAGGAACCTGGAAAGCTTCATCAACGCCAATAAGAGACATCAAGCATCACGAGTTCCATCATTATAGGCAATGATGAACCACTCCCCCTTCTATATTTATTTTGTCAACAGTTGTATAATATACAAATTGCTTTTGTACCTATTGTTTGATTATGTCAATCAAAATCTGCTACTCCCACGGCTTGTGTGGGATTCTAGTTTGCACATTATGAATAAAGCAACAAAAATTATGCAATCCTGTGATGTAATTTTGAAGTGTTTTTGTATAATATCATTGAAATATACATTGTTATGAAGTAATGCACAATATGAGTACTTCAGCAGATATTTTTAAAACATCTTGTATACCTTTTAGCCTGAATTTGCAATTCAGCTCTATCTGTTTGAGCTGGTGGCAAAAAATAGGTAACAGTAATCATGAAGAATCTGAGTCAAAACATGAGGTTTCTATAGGTGAAGTATCCAGAAGTCTCTATGATGAGTTTGGTTTAAAATGTGATAAGTTAGCGGATCATGATATTCAACCTACAGATGGACATGGGGTTGAAAATGAAGTGGCGGTTGATAAGGAAATTTTACATCAAGAAAATAGTATGGTGGAGCCACATAATGATATTCACAACGTTCCAGAAGTTGTGATCAACATTGCTAACAATTTTGATTTTCATGACAATAGTGATAAACTTTGCAACAACAAGAGACAACAGTGATTGCACATGTGCAAAATGATTCTATTGAGTTGTCACAAGAAGGTACTCAAGATTTGGGTACTAATGGTGCAGTATTTGATGTGGATTCATGTCATGGTGAGTCTGATTTTTTAGATCAGACCTTAGAGAACAAGTTTGAAGATTCATGTGTTGGCATAGGATCCCAGGATCGTGAGTTGAATGGTGCTACAGTTACATTGGAAGTGGAAGTGTGTGAAGATATTGTCTTATCAACAAATTCTACTTTGCTAGTTGAGCCATCTGATGAGGTGCTTAGCATCAGTACCTTGGATGTTGATGTGTGCACTGATGATAGCACATATGATGTTAATCATGAGGTGAGTGATGTGGATACAATCTCATATCACAGTGCAAATTTCGGGTCAGAACACTTGCATGGGAGTCATTGGTTTCAAAGTCCTCATCATTTGGTTGGGCAACTTAAGGTTAATGATAACATGATTGCCACAATAATAAAGAAGTTTGATATTGCTCATCAGATGTTGGCTATGTTTTGTTGGGGTACCCCTATATCAGATGAGCATGGTGATAGTGGCCTTTCTCTTGCAGAGTTCCATTCACTATGAGAAGCCATTGGGATAATGAAACAAAATTACTTGTAATTACTAGCTGATAGAGATTATCTTCTTGAGTGGGATTGCACTTGCTACGATGCACTGAAGGGAAAGGAAGAGGAGGTTGACGAGTTCACTCATGAGCTTGAGGTGATTATGGAATCATTGAAGAGCGTGCAATTGACCCTTCAGAAATCATAGTCAAGATTGGAGGAGTTTACCGTGGAGTTGAGTTTGGTACAATCTCCACCAGCTGCAGTTACAACATAGTTCCCTATAGTGGCAGATGGTCGTGATTTGACATCCACGGGTTGTAGTGAGGATGTGGTAACATCTATTCTGGACACAGGGGCAGTTGGCTCAGTTGAGTTGAGTACTTTGATTGAGAGCAGAAGAGAACCACATATTACATCAAGTTCTCCTATGGTCAATACTATGACAAATGATGTAGGTCCGATAGATGATAGCTCTTGTGTGGATGTGGTGGATTCCCCAAAGAGTTGTGTGTTAGTGCATGGCACTACTCCATCATCTTCACAGGGGACTCACAAAGTGTCATCTGGTTGGGAGTATGGCTCTCATGTTGATTTTTTCCCCTCTCCTCAGAGCAAATATGTTACCTCATCCCATGTAGCTGATTTTAGACACCAACTTGTTGTGTGTCAGATTTAGAGTGATCATTTTCCTAATTCCAGTATTGCTAGTGATGAGCCATTCACCAAGGTTGGAGCATTCTATCGCAACTACACAATGAGGAGTGCTCATCATTTTTCTTTGGACCCACATGCAGATTACTTGATGATCCATTGATGTGGATTGGCTCCAAGATTATACCATCTATTATGGGATAGGGGTTTGCCATCTTCACAAGATGGAATTAGCCGCTGCAAGTACCCGACTC
>CM021106.1:620550786-620643197 GCA_007115665.2 Sequoiadendron giganteum
AGGATTGATCTCTTTGTAATAATTACTTCACGGGTAATGCATCATTTGCTTCATGTTTGCGAAGCACATTCTTATGCCTTTTGGTCTCCTTTGGTGACAATTATTTGCTTGTAGGTGTTCATTGGGATCTATGAGGTTGGATTTTCAACTTCTACATGGTATCAGAGCTCCAAATCTGCATGCTTCTTGTTCTTTTTCCATGAGATCTTACCTTGAAGTAGTTTTTAAGTGCATCCAAGGTCAAATTAGACCTCTCCATTGAATCCAAAGCTTCCGAAATAGTCAAGATTGACCTTTAAATCTAAATCAACCCTCAAATCAAATCCTAAACAAAAGGTTAACTCTTCCCCAATCCCTCATCCTAATCTAAACAATCCAATCCCTCATCTTATTCATAATCCTCATTTAATCCAAATCCAACTCATCCTCCCAAATCCAACCTTCTTAGTCCAAACTCAACTCTTCCCTAATCCATCAAATCCATCATATTAAACCCTAATCCAAATTATTTATCAATCCCCAAATTCTAACCAATATTCCTTATAATCTATGATCAAATCTAATCCTCCATCATATCCCTAGTCTAAACAATCCTCACCCATCCAAATCTAAACCATAATCAAGATCAAGACCTTAATCCAAAAATCAAATCCAATCAAAATATGATCGATGCTAAGGACCTTATCATATCCTATGTGTGAAAATAAACTCTAATCGAGTAGTCCCAATTTCTTGACCCTTGATCTCATCCATTTATCTATAGTATCTTAATTTTCATCTGATTAATGATTTAATGTCAACAAACTAATCCCAAATAAAATTCAAAACTTTCATTTACTATCTAAATCTCATTTCTCCACCAAATATTTCTTATGACCAAAACCAAATTAAAATCCAAAATCAAACTCCAATATTGCAACTCAAAGTTAATCCAAATGTTTAATCCTTCATCCCACCTTCTCTCCTTATATTCCAACTTCATGCAAACTAAACTCATCATCCATCCTAAATATTTCAATCCCAAATCAAACCTCAATAAGTCAAACTCATTGCTTGATCCAAAATATAAATTGAGCCTTCATCCAAATCCAAAAATCATAAATCCAAAATTTCATCCTAATTGTCTAATCCACATCCATTTAAACCTAATTTGTCTTGTAATCCAAATCAATTAACGAATCATAGATCCAAAATTTCATCCTAATTCAAATTCAATCAAGCATATTCCAATACAAATAGAATCACAAATTAATCATATCTTAATCCAATTTAATCAAACCAAATCCCAATCAAAGATGAAGACCCTAATATAAATCATAAATGATATTTCTTAAGACCTTGGCCAATCTTAAGTTAGCAACCCAAAATAAAACGAAAAATCATTTAGGAAATTTTCCTATCCTTAGAAAATAAAAAACCAATCAACTTAAATCAAATCTTAAGGTCTTGATTTTTGATCCTTTATCTTCAATTATTTAATCAATCCACCCTTCCAAATCGTAAAGTCCAAACACCATGCTTCCATTTTTCTTTAATGAGTCCTATCATCAAATCAAAAATCCCTTCTTTGATGATGATGATGATGATACTTGTTTTGTCGATCAAGATGAATATGATCCCTATAATGATAATGATAGTGTCATGGACCAAGATGAAATCCCTCAATCCTCAAATGATACAACCTTAAGCAAGATGGACACAAGCCCTTGTCTCCCATCCTTTAACCCTCGAGACTAAGAATCAAATAGGATAATTTATTCCACTACTCTTAAACACATATCCATTGGTTACTCCTCCATTACCTTTTATAAGAGAAAATCATCCTTCATTTAGTGTTGATTAGTGTTGGTTACTCCTCCATTACCTTCATGGATCTCCTCCAAGGACTAATAGCTAAATATAATAGCCTATAATGTACACACACAGTTATGCCATTCACCAAATCGCTAATCCCATGCTAGCCACATGTATTATCCACCTATCTCAAGAAATTTCCATAAATCATTCCCACACATGTCTTCATCCAAATCAAGATAAAGTCATCCCTCCTAATCCATTTCATGATCCCCTACCATCTCAATATCAAATCATCCCTTCCAATCCCCTTCACAATATCATTCCATCTCAAGATCAAAGTATCCCTCCTAATCCTTTTCATGATCACTAACCCTCTTAAGATCCAAAAATCCCTATCCAACCCATCCATTAACCATAATACTATTTACTTGGATCCTCCATTTTCATCCAATCCAATTTTCTCATAGTGGAGGAAACTCCCTCCACTCTTTCTCCCTACCCATCTAAAAATAGACTTGAGTCTTATTTATAAAATAATATCCTATCAGCAATCAAATTTTCCAAACATGTGTTATCAAGGAAAAGGGTTATAACTTCATGAAAAAGGCATCTTAGAACCCATATAATTCACCTCCCATCACTTTTTTCCCAAAATCCACCAATATGTCCATCACCTATATCCCAAGATCCCCTAATTCTACCAATCCATCCTTTCCAATCCCTATTTAGGATCAACAAATAGGCACATTATTGGACCTCTTTTGAAATAATGAAGCCATTATCCCATTCATGAGATGTCAAAATAATTTCTCCCCATGAAACCATCACCTTTGAAAATTATTTGGATGCCAAAGCAAAAACATATCAAGCAAAGAATCCACCAAAAACTAAGGATTTTCATGTCACCAAGAATCAACATGAAATCATAAAAGAAAAGTTTGATCCAAAATCAACATAAATATAAAAAGTGGGAAAGTCATGCCAAGAAAAATAAAAGCACCAAAATAATGTGGATCCCTGTGAAAAGACAAGAAACACATTTAAAAGAAACATCCAAATTCACTCATCTAAAAATTACCTCCATTCCTAAATCCAAACATAGTTGTCCCCCATCCAAATCTCTATAAAGGGATGTTATCAGTTTTCATGGATAGTATCCCTTTAAATAGGGACTTGGTGGAATGACTCAAGAATAAGTTATTCAAGGGATACTATCTATGGAAATAGACACTTTAGTCCTTCCAAAAACTCCCTATTCTCTATCCAAATATCCATCCATCCTATCTCAAAAGTCCAAAAAACCAAAAAAAAAAGATAGAGAAAAAACCATCCAACAATGAAAATTGTTCCTATGATGCCTTAGGCAAGAGCAATGATGAAAACTTGGCAAAAATTCATCGTATGTAATTCCCCCATCCACTATCACCCTAAACTTGGGGGATATTTTCCTCCATCCTATATACCTATCCACTATATTTATATACCTCATCCCATCTTATCCTACTCTATCCAATACATCCACTCTCTATTTGATCTTGATAAGGATAGGGGAATCATATCTAAGCATACTTTGGATAATACAAACCTCACTTTATTTGCAATTCCTCTTTGTTATTTTTCATAATCCATGTAGCATGAGGCATACTATTGTGCACCATAGTCCTTGGAAAACCATCCTAAATCCTCCCATCTCCTATCCTCCATACTATAATCCTCGTATCTCCTCTCTTTCATCTTAAATCCTTTCATCTACTATCCTCCATCCAATAATTCCCCTATCTCCTATCTTGAATCCATTAAATCCACCCATCTCCTATCCTCCTCCCATCCCATGTCTAATCCATTATAACTGTATTTGTGTTCATATACTTGGTTCTCCCTTTTCATTGATTCCAAGCAACCACCTACCTACACAAAATTCAATCCCATCCACTTATCCTCCAATATCCCACAATCTAACTATATGTGAGAATTAAGAATTATTTTGTAGTATTTATTTTACAAGAGAGAAAAGAATAAGAGATGATAAATTTTCAATGTGAAATTCATGTGCATTAATTACCAAGTGAGTAATGACGATAATAAATACATCCACATTTACCAAGAATATATAAAGAAAAAAAGTAGAAAGGCAATATTATCATGTGATAAGATTGATAACTAAAAAAATATAAGAAAATAAATTCCTAAATAACTCCCTATTGATCTTATATAATGTGAGTATAATTTCTTAGTAACACCCTCCATAAGTGCAACTTAGGGAGGTTACACACAAGCTAAAAAGGAAGGATGGGTTCTAGAAACAAGGCTTGATCAAGTACCCATTTACAAATGGAAATATCTTGTATAATAGGAGAAAATTAAAAGAAACTAGTGGGAAAAAACTTCCCTCCAAAAGATAAGTACAAGTGATAGATCAAAAACACCTAACCCAATGGGTCTTAAACCCCAATGGAGCAATCGACCAACCCTATCATCGCTAGGTCATTAGTATAAACTTCCCATCGAACACCTTAACCTAGTTCTCCACAAAAGCACCACCATTTTGTGGCCCTTGTGAGTGGCACCAATAGAAGTCCACCCAATCTCCTCCAGCTAGCCACCCAACCCTTGATCATTTGACTACAAAGAGACCTATTTTTATTTTTGAAATAACTTGGGCACACAATATTGTAAATTTTAAAATAAAATCATCAAAGATATGGTTCCAAGCATTATATAGTGGTACTAATCATTTTCCCAAAATTTTCTACTATTTAATTATTTTAATACTTGAAGTCACATCATCTATTATGGCTTTTGAACTCATTTTTTTAAAAATATTTGTGTTTTACGATTCTAATACCATGTTAGAACTAGGACTTCTTGTATATTGTTTCTTCAACAAGAGAAAATAATAAGAGATGATAAATATGCAATAAGTTGAATTCATGTGAATTAATTACCAAATGTGTAATTAGAATAATAAATACATCTAAATTTACCACGAACATACAAAGAAAACAAATAGAAAGGTAATCTTCTCATAAGTGATAAGATTAACAACTAAAAAAATAGGAAGATAAATTCCTAAATAACTCCCTAATGAACTTATGACAATGTAAATATAATTTCACTAATAATATATCTCCAAGAAATCCATCCAAATGTAATCAATCTTAATCCACCCAAGTGAATTAAGTAACCTAGCACATCATTCGACACATCTAATGGTTTTGTTCCCAACCTTGCTACAAACCTTGATCCACCTTGCTCAATATATCATCATTGAAATATATTGTTCCCAATCTTTGTGTTGTTCTTATTGTCAAAAATACTATAAATGGGATAGATTGTTCCTAATACTTGTATTATTGTTATCATCAATAATGCTATCATCATCATCAATCGATTGATCAATTATTTTCTTAACTAGAAGCAACATTGTGTTTGTCTTTATGTTGTGTTTCTACTTGCATGATTTCTTGTGTGCATTATCTTTTATTTACATATGTTACAATCCTTCTAACATCTCACAACAATAACATCATGGTCTTTCATACCAAGTTACCATATGGTATATGCTTCCCTGTGACCTTTTATTTTGGGTCAATCCCCTACACATCGTGTAAATCATCACCCTTGTAGACTCTAAACTAATGTATTGTAAACTTGGTAGATCCTACACAATTCAAAGGTTTATTTGAATAAACAATTCACTCCAAATTGCAAAGACTACATTAAAATTTTGACCCAAGGTTTCTAAACTTGTGATAGTTTTGCACTGTATATGCCTTCAAAGACCTACAACTATGTAAGTTTATCCTATTTAAGATATTCTACAACTTAAATTGTAACTGAACTATGGGTATAGCCAGATGATGAATTACATAATAGTGAAAGACATAAACCAGAACTAATGGCTATGGGTACCTACATCTTAAACTGTAACTGAACTATTGCTAATAAGGTATCACTGAATCAACTCAAAATTAATCAAAACTAAGAACTCAACTAATTCTAACCTCCAAAGTACTATTGGCTAATCGTTATGTGCATGTTCATGAACATTCATTACCAATAAGAAAATTATGAGATTCTAGTTTAACTCGCATGTAGTTCATGCAGTAATGATAAATAGAAAACAACTATTTAAACAAATATAAACAACTAGAAAAAGATGTGAAGAACAATTACCTTGAGTGGCTTTCTCAAGTGGTTGTTCTCACCTAACTAGAACCAAATCTAACTAATAGATTCTACGCATCCATGTGAAATTGACTTCATTCATTGCATATCATGAAAGATTACATAAGATATTCTCATATTGTATTCAATGAAAATCATTTTGAATATCCATCATGTATTGAAACTAAACATAATTGATAATGAAACACTAAAAAACCAACTAACTGATCTAAGGACTCAACCCACAGCTATATACAAGAACGTGGGAATCTTATTCTAAACAACAACTAACTGCAATCATTAACTTCCACTCCTAAATACCAGAGCTTGATTGAATTGTTCAAACTATAACTGAAAAGAAAGAAAGAATCCTACTAGAACTAAAACTCTGTAAAATTGGATTACATGTAAAACACACAAACATTCATCAAAATCCTATTATTAAAAGAGTCATTCTTCTACAATGCTTATTATCTTGTTATAATGATGCACGTTCAATCTCCATTAGGTGTCTTCAAACACTAATTACTACATTTAGCTTAATTTGGAACTCCCCTATTTTGTTGTCGTAGTCTTCCTTTTGTTGCGGGTTACATCTTTCAATTGCTATGTGTTACATTTCCTCCTTAGCTACAAAAAGGATAATTATCAAAGAATGTGCACAAGACTAGTGATCATAATGAAAAAATAGAATTTCATCCACATTTCATGCATTCTCTCATATAAGCTATGTAATAGTATTATGTTATAACCATATTTCCATCATTATAATTTAGGTCCAAGTTTGCATAATAAGTATGAAAATTAGCATAATATAGTAGTATTATCTGGAAGGTATATCTAAAAGTGTCTGAAAGTATGCATGAAAGTAACATAAAATAAGCTAATATCTAGACCCATCACTCCCACCAATTAGACTTTTGCTTGTCCCCAAGAAAAACACTAGGGATACTGATTATATTGCAAGTTGATCTACCTTAGGTCTAGAACAACATCGACTCCTTGGTTATGTTTCAAGTTCAAACCCCTATAAGTTGCAAGTTGCCTTAGTGTTCCCATCTCTCTCACATTCCTCACCTTTCTCTCCAATCCAATATGGAACTGGATAGAGTAGGATAGGTGGGTGAAATATGAGTGGCACCTAGTAAATTCCTTTTTCGACACCAATTTTCATGTACTTGTGTACCCTTTGAAGCATGGTGGTGAAATTATACATGGAATGAGGTTCCTTTCTCTATAATTTTGGAGTTAAGTTGTTCCATCTACTTTGCACATGTTTGTAGCACTGTTGTCTCAACCTTATAGTTAATGTCTGCATTATTTCATAGTATACCTTCCTAAGTTTCATAATTTTCTTATCTACACCATTATGATCAATGAGTTTCAACCATTCATCAATGACTGCATCAGGGTTTTTAGATTCTTTCCTTATGGGGAGAGCAACTGATTTCTCCCTCTCCTCATACTCTTCCATTATTTCACCCCTGAGTTGTTCATTTTTATAATAGGATGCAAGTGCCCTTACCTGGAGATCCCCTACAAATATCAAAGGATTCCACTCTGTTTCATCTGGCACCACATAATTGTGTAAATAATATTCACACAACTTATCTTGCTCCTCAGGTTTAGGATCAACAAAATTATTAAGAAACTCAAAAATTATACTCATACCAATTGATTGTTTAATAATTAACATACTAAACTAAAAGAATTGAAATCTTTAATGCATAAACAATGAGTATGTCCTTGTTGGTGGTCTACATTTGATGATTTATGGAAATTTATTTTCCACTTCCTCCAACCTGATTGTCCATTCGCTTAACTCCATGTCTTTCTTTTCTAGTTCCTTTGCATGCTCTTTAATCAAAATTTATTGTTCCTACTTCCATTTTTCCTTTTCTTGTGAAAACTCATCAATCACTCTCCATAGTTGACAAAAAAGTGACAAGGTGGTATGGTGAGTTGGAGTCCTGATGGAAGGAGGTTTATGATCTAGTACTACCAGCTATCCATCCCCAATCTTAGTTATGGCCAATTCTGCTAGTAAATCAAGCATAGTGCTATGTCCATATGTTTGCAACCTCTCCTCCATTTCTTGTATATTTGTTTCCCTCTCTTTGTCCTTTTATTCATAGTTTTGTACTAACTCTTCCAAGTGTTTAATCATGTCCAAGGCTTCTTGGAGATCCTTCCTAACATCTCTTTCCTCTATATACATCTCCTTTGTATCCACAAATTTCTCATTACCTCCCCCTTCCTAGTCCTCACGAGAATTGTCTAGGGTTTCCTTTTGTGTTTTCTTAGTAGTAAACACATCTTCTGATTCTAAATCAGAAGTTGTTAGCACATATCTCTTCCTTTTCACTAGTATATTTACATTACTAGTGATATCTCCCTTTCCTTTAGATTCTTTCTCTACTAATGTGACATATTCCTCCTATTGTTCTTTTCTTCTTTCCTCTTCTTCAGGTTTCTCTATATTCCCCCTCATGATACCTTGTCTCTTTAATCTACCTGAACGTCTAGATGTAGGTGTCCTTTCTCAAATTTCTTCTTCTCTTTTTAAAAACCCTTATTTTTTGGAACATCCTCTTTCTTCTCTTTTGTTTTAGAGGGTGTTGAGGATGTGGATGTACTACCTCTCCTACTCTTGGGTCTTTGTGATTTTGAAGAAGATGGAATTTCCTCAATTACAAGTGACCTAGTCTCTGGCTCAATAGGTTCCTCATGCTCACCTTGGCTATGGGTAGGTGAAGCCGTAGGTGAGACATGATGGATTTCTCTTACAAGTTCATCTCGGGGTTCTACATTCTCAGGTACCACAAGTGCATCCAACAAACTGCTAATATTTGTGCACTCCTTATAATCTTCCCAATTTACTTGTGGGTATTGAATCCTTAAAATTATTTTTACCAGTAAAGAAATCAAATAGTGGTGTGAAAGGGAAGTGACACTTTGTTTTCTTTGGTACTTCGATGCCATCCTTTTCAACAAGTTATAAAGAAAATTTGGCACATTTATGAACTTATTGTGTCGAAGGTGACTGAGTAATTTAAATGTAATGTATACAAGAGATTTTTCCTACCATCATAGGTGAGATATCTAACAATGTAGGAAGCACAATTAGCCCATAACCAGGGAAGAGAGAGTCTCTTTGTACCTTGTGAAAATAAGTCTAAATCCTCTCCTCATTCACAAAATTCCTCTTTGGCTGCAATTGCATTTGCACATGTTGGAAACTTTGCCCCAATTCTAGGTAGCCCAGTAACTTGTGCTATGGTGACCTTAGATGCATCCACTGATAGTCCCTTTACCATTGCTTCATCATACTCAAGTGTTCTTGCAAACCTTATTGTCATATCATCGTTGAATTCTATTAATTTTAGGAAATAATCAAGCCAACAAATCCTTGTTAAAATGGGTAAAACTATTGCATCTTCTAGAATTTTCTTATGAGCTAATGACTCCCTTCTGATGAGATTTCCTCCCATTATGACTTACTCTTCTTTGTTCAATGTGTTTAATTCAGTTTTGAAAATTTAGCTCAATTCACTCCACCACCTTCAAAACCCTTCTTCTTCCTGTTATTTCTCATATATTTCACTATCATTCCATAACTACAACTCCCCTTTTAGTATCAACTTAGCTTGAGCTCACAAATAGGTCCTTGATTCGACTCTGGTTGAACTTAGCTCAAATTCTCAAGGTTTCGAATTGGTAATTGGAAGAATAAACAAAAATTAGATGTAATTTTAGCATGTCATATCTATTTGATTTGGGTGGCAGATTAAAAAAAAGACTGGTTGAGTTGTACAGTTGTACTTGTTAGAATCAAACATGCTCTGATACCATGTTAGAATCAAACATGCTTTGATACCATGTTAGAATTGGCTATGGATGCCAAGATCTATGAACCAAATGGAAAACACAAAGAAGAGAGAAAATAATGTGACAAGAATAAATTGTATTCAATGTCAATGATATAATATGCTTGTCCAAATGTAGTAGAGACCCCTTGGTTATATAGCCAAGGTGAGAACATAGGAGTGCATAAGATTATGACAAGTGTCATAATATTATGACATGAGACAACAATGAAAATCTATCACTCCACCTAAAGTGGAAAGTGATAATGTGATAACCACCACAAATAGTGGATCACCCACAAAAGGTGAAAACCTAATCACATGATATGTCCATGAAAGGTGGAGGTGATAAATTAATAAGATGATAAGTCCACTAAAGGTGTAAATTCCCCAACAACTCCTATGTGGTCCCTAAGTAAACTTAAATAAGGTGTAATTATGACCTAGGACAAGGTATAAAACATTTAATTACACCAACACCCCCTTTAAGTGCAACTTAGGGAGAATGTAAATAATGCAAGATGGGTCCTGAAAACTAGGCCATGTTAGGTACCCATGTAAAAATCCAATGCAATGCAATCTCTCACAAAGGAATAAAAGGAGAAAACTCAGTGGGACAAAACTCCTCCCCAAAAGAGAGATGAAAATACAAAATAGAAATGCTCTCAATGATGCATGAGAAGGTAAAAAACCCATGTGACGAAAAAGACCCCCCCATAAGAGAGAAGTAGAAGAGAGACAAGGTGGCCCCTCCTCAATGTTGAGTCTCCTGCAATGATGGTAGAAGCTCGACATTGAATGTTGAAAATGATCCAATCTCACCGAACAACGTTCCTCCCCTTAGGAAGAAACAAAACCAAGAATGTTTGCAGGATGTATGATGTCTCTGAAGCATGCTCAAGAGTCTCCATGTTGATGCCGAAAGTTGACACACTCCAAACAGGCATTCTAGGCCACATTGCTGAAGAGTACAATCCAACATCTAGTAGAGATGAATGTAGAACATAATCTAAAGACAAGGATATCCCCTCTAAAGACAAAGAATCCTCCTCCAAATGCTGTCCAAAAGTATCCACACTCACACCAAGCTGTGAAGAATGATCATGTCGAGAATGAACAAGAGGGTCAGAGTGTTCCCTCATAACAACTGAAGAAGGATCATCTTCACCAAAGAGAAGATGAATGGCATCAATGATGTCCCCCAAATATACAAGATGAGACTCCACAAACAAGTCTAGAATACCTATCAAGAAGTCATCCAAAGTAGCCATAGCTGGAAGACAATGTATATCCTGCTGCACTGAATCACAAGGAACCAAAACTGTGGAATCACAAGCATCATCAACTGCAACAGTAGATGGAGGAGATGAAATGCATGGCTCAAGTACTAGATTTGATGTGAGAAATCCCAAGGTCAAGTAGCCAAATGTCTCCTCTGAATCATGGTTCACACTAGAAGTGTGATCAACAGTTGAAGGAACAATGTCACCATCAGAAGCAAAATCTGCAAAGGTATACAACCGAGATGAATGATCAACCACCCCAGTAGCAATGATCTCTCTACTCTTCAAGTCTCGAATGATGACTGAATCGGGTGTGAACTCCACAGTTCTCCCATCTCCACCATGTGTAATATGATATATGGAAAAAAGATTGTTCGTCAAATGAGGAACACACAAAACATCCTGAAAAGTGTTGTCCCCAAACTAATAGATCCCTTCCCTGTTACGCACATGTATGTATTGTTTCCCATCAAGATAAGAGACATAGAACAAGGCTGAAAGGAAGAGAATATAGATTGTGAAGATGCCATATGATGAGATGCTCCTAAATCTAGAAGCCATCTCCCTGATCTTGAACTTGAAAAAGCACAAAGAGCTTGTCCTTTACTTCCTGATGTAGATGCCAAATGAACTTTTCCGTTAGACTGTTTTGAAGAAGGAGGTGATTCAAACATTCTAGAAGGCAAATCAATTTGATTATTTTTTAGAAGATTTTTCAACTCATCAATATCCTTCTTATAAAAATAGTGCTCTTCATGTCCATCCTTCTTGCAATATGCATAAAAAGACCTCTTCTTCCTAGATGATTCTTGAGTGGATTTTGATTCTTTATGTGGCTTGTTCTTTTTCATCTTTTGCTTCTTATCAAGATTCCTTGATTCTTTTTGTAACTTTGACTCACTAGAAACCAATGCATGTGGCTTGGAAGACTTGATTAGACCCATGTTCATTAAGTTAGCTTCCTCTTGGATTAGGAGATTTGCAAAGTCATCAAACTTAGGATCAACATATGATGCTCCCATAGAAAGTCAATGGGTATGAAAGCCAAAAACAAATACTTAATACTCAGGACCAAGCTTGGATAACACATTCATAATCAATTGTAAATCCTCTTTTTCAATACTGCATTCTTTCAATTGTGTTCTTAATTGCTTGATTTTGGAGATGTAGTCTTGGATGTGGTCAAAACTTTTAGGATCAAGATTCATCAAATCATTATCAATCTGATATCCCCTAATCTTATATGTTTTACCATACAATTTTTCAAAAGTCGCCCATGCTTCTTTAGGTGTTGTACATGAATCGATATGAAATTGTAAATCAAATGAGACTAATGAACACATGCATCCAAGTGTTTTCTCTTGATCAATCTCCCATTTTGCCAATTCTTTAGCATTAGTAGGTTTTTGAATAGAGTCCTTTGGATGACCTATTAGACCTTTCATCATGAGATAGTGCCATATTTTTTTTCTCCATGTATCATAATTATGTGGAGTTAGGAGTTCAATTTGAGATTTCCCAATTATAAGAACACTAACCAAGCAAAAGAATGCAACCAATCACTGCAAAATTACCCCCCCCAAATCACTCAATCAAGAAGCCCCCCAAGCAATATCTGATTTGACACTTTATACTTAGTGCATTTACAATTATCACTGCCAAAAATAACAAAGTGGACTGATCTTGGTACATGTAGATGCCAAAATAGGCCACAAATTCAAGTACAATTTTTGGTAAAAAATGAGATCAATCTGATCATACCACTGAGAAGTACATGAAAATTTATGTACTTTCAAAATTACTGTAGGAGCAAGTTATGAGCTCCCAAAGTTCTCAAAATGAGGACAAAACAACAACACCTATGAGAATCTGCAATTTATGGAAAAAAAAAACAGCCAAAACCAAAAACTGATTGTACCATTGCGAAGAGCACGAAAAATTAGTCCAAATAAAAAAAAAATTCTCGGAAAAAGGAGCCAAAATGACTGAGATATGGAGCTTCAAAGTTGGACTACAAAAATGAAAATGCAATCCATGAGGGGGGCAATTTTTTTTTGAAAATGGTTGACCTCGTGCTGACGTCAACGATACACTGGCTGAAAATTGACGGCTTGGTGCCCATCAAAAAAGAATATGTTCAACGTGGACGAAATATTCGCTAGTATATGCTTTTCGGGCTAGAATATATTGTTGTCGGATGTCAGAATCTTTTGAATGCTGGATTTTCAAAAAATTCGCCGAAATTTTTTAAGTTGCCACCGGTTGTATTTTCCGAAACCGGATATTTTAGTTGACGTTCGAAAATTTTTCTTTCGCCAGTTTGCTAGTTTGTTGACTGTTGGTCGGAGGTGCGGGAGTGGTGGGGCCGTGGGGCGAATGAATGGCCACCACGTGGAGCAGAAGCTGGGGCCTGTGGTACCGGCGTGGTACGGGTCTGTGGACTGTACCAAAATTTTTTAATTTATTTTTAATTTAAAAAAAAAAAAAATCAAATATAAAAACTACGAATTTTTGATAATTTTTTTTGAAAAATAGTTTATTCGCAGAATTTTTTTCTTTTTTTCATACCGTCTCAATTATGATGACCTAGGGGGCCGTACGACTCTCCAAGCAAATTTTTTTTGCCTCACCGAATGACTTGCTCCAAAATGGACGAATGGACAATCAATCTTAGGGTTTTTGGCCCTTCTGGACGCGATGGTAGGGTTGGATTTGACCCAAAATGCTCCAAAAATGCAGCTACCTTTTGTATCTGACAACCACAATGCAGCTTCAAACCCTCATAGATTTGGCTTCGTATGTTCGATTTGGACGAAACAAAAGGCAACTTTCTCGAACCTTCCAGACGTAATGGTGAGCTCAAATTTATACCAGTAACCTCTGATATAAACCTACAATAAAGAGCCAAAAATGGAACCTCCCCAAATTTGGTACCTCTCTTCAAAAAAGGACTCTCCAATGGCACCCAACCCGCTCTGATACCATGTTAGAATCAAACATGCTCTGATACCATGTTAGAATCAAACATACTTTGATACCATGTTAGAATTGGCTATGGATGCCAAGATCTATGGACCAAATGGAAAACACAAAGAAGAGAGAAAATAATGTGACAAGAATAAACTGTATTCAATGTCAATGATATGATATGCTTGTCCAAATGTAGTAGAGACCCCTTGGTTATATAGCCAAGGTGAGAACATAGGAGTGCATAAGATTATGACAAGTGTCGTAATCTTATGACATGAGACAACAATGAAAAGCTATCACTCCACCTAAAGTGGAAAGTGATAATGTGATAACCACCACAAATAGTGGATCACCCACAAAAGGTGGAAACCTAATCACATGATATGTCCATGAAAGGTGGAGGTGATAAAGTAAAAAGATGATAAGTCCACCAAAAGTGGAAATTCTCCAACAACTCCTATGTGGTCCCTAAGTAAACTCAACTAAGGTGTAATTATGACCTAGGACAAGGTACAAAACATTTAATAACACCAACAATACCCTCCCCCCAACTTAATGGTTGAAGTGACCACACTTCAACTTGGGATTAGTAAGTGGTATAATTAAAAAGGATGGAAATTTATGATATGAGCATTTCACATCCATGAGTTAGTATAAAAGACATTAAAAAATATTTTAAGAAATCTATATTAATTATGATAGTGTACCTTGCATATTCAGCGGAAGACTAATTGATTTTGGCACGTGTAAATTGAAAGCATGCATCTAAAATATGATATGATGTGACCTCAAATAACTTCAAATGAATGGATTGCGAGGTGGAAAATGTAAGGTGATGAGACAAATGTGACAATTGAAGCATTCAAAAGTGGAATGGGTAGCAAGAAATAAAATATTCATGTTTTGGGTAACTATTAGGAAAAGATGGATTGTGCATGTGAAGATTGTGAAGTGAAGGTGCGTAAACTAAAGTGAATGTGGTGCAAATCAATTTTATTTTTTTCGCTCTCTCAGTCAATGCTATAGGTACTTTTAGCAATAGGACCCGTTTTGAATATTGCAATTATTATGCTACAGTTCCCCATGGCATCAGGACCCTTGTTGAATGTGGAATAAAAATAGATCCCTCTAGAGAAAATATAAACATCAATATAACTGTGTTGTGTTTGCTTGTGAGATAATGTAATAAATTAATCTTGAGTGGTCTCAAGGATTGAGTTGTGTAGCTCAATCACTGGGCCAGCTGAAGTGCCTAGTATATCATGTGCTGCTGAAATATCACTTTACGTGTTTGAACTTGTATCTATATCGATGTGTGCACCATACTATTGAAATGAGGAGAAAATGAAGTCATACTTCTGTAATGGCTTTTTATATAGCTTTAATCAGTGGCCATTTACAAGAAGAGAAAATCTGACCGCATCTATGGTATGTAGCTTTACTGCTCCATTAGGATAGACTTGACTAATATCATAGGGTCCCAACCATCTAGACTAGAGTTTTCCTTTGAAGTCTTTGTACTATGAATCATGTAACAATGCTTATTCCCCAACATTAAACTCCTTTGTTTTGATATACTGGTCATGCCACTTCATCCTTTGTTGTTGTACTGCCTCAGTATGACAGATTGCTTCCACTCTTATTTCATTCAATCCAAATAAATTATGCAACCTCTCATTTTGAGTGTCTATTAGGTTCATTTCCAATTCCACTATTATCCTTAATGTTTTATATTCAAACTCAATTGGAAGGACTATTGTTTTACCATACACTAGCTCATAGGGTGTAAAACCAGTTGTTATTTTCTAGGTTGTTCTATATGCCCATACTACTTTTGGTAACCTTGCAACCCAATCTTTCCTATGTAACTGCATTGTCTTGATGAGAATACTTTCAATTTATCTATTAGTGACTTCCACCTGACCACTAGATTGAGGGTGGTAAGGTGTTGACTTCTTATGTCTAATCTGGTATTCTTCAACCAATTTGTTGATGAGGCCAAAAGTAAATTGTGGACCTTGATCAATGATTATTTATCTAGGCACTCCATTCTTAGTAAATATATCCTCATACAAGAATTTAGCCATATTACTAGATCTCTAGAAAACTATAAGACCTTTACTTCTACCCACTTAGTCAAGTAATTAGTGCAAACAAGAATGTATTCCCTATTGTTGGAAGTAGGTGAGATTGGTCCAATAAATTCTAGACCCCATCTATCAAAAGGAGCTAACCGAGGTTGTAATGGCATTTCATCACTACTTGTAGGTTTACCCATCATTTGGCACCTATCACAACTCCTTGTGTATTTAATAGAATCCTTGTGCAAATTTGGCCAATAATAACCAGTTATGAGGATCTTAAATGTTGTTCTTTTTGTTGCAAAATGACCTCCACATGGCTCAGCATGGCAAGCCTTCATAATATCAAATATTTCATCTTCCCTTATGCATATTCTCATAATGTTGTAAGGGCTAGTGTAAAATAGATAACCTGATATCCAAGAGTATGGAAAATATTTGTGTACTAACTGTCTCTTTTCTTTGGGAGAAAAGTGTGGTGAAATCTGCCCTATTGCTAAATAATTGGCAATATCAACATACCATGGAATATATACATTCAGAGAAAATAAGTGTTCATTTGGAAATGAATAATCCACCACTCCTTCAGCTGATTGTGTTGGCAATATTCATAGAAAATCTACCACTACATTTGCTTTACCAGGTTTGTCCACTATGGTAATATCCAACTCTTGTAGAAGGAGTAGCCACCTGACCAATCTGCCTCTTACTACAGGTTTGTTCATAAGGTATTTGATAGTAATATGAATAAAAAATTGAATAACCAGTAATGTAATGCCTAAAGTTATTGATATTATACATTGCTGCCAACATCTCCTTTTCTGTAACAGTATAGTTCAACTCTGCTCCTTAAATATTCTATTGTGTTGGTGATTGGGGGTTATAATTGGAACCTTGGAAAAAAAATTGTGGACAAGGATTTGGTTGTTATTGGTTCCAATTTTGTTGGGGTTGTGGCCATTATTGAGGATTTTTCCATTGATTTTGGTTTGTTGGCCAGGGTTGAGAATTCCAAGTAGAAAAGTTATGATTCCCAATGGGAAAGGAAGAATTGAAGCTAAGAGGGTCTTGTGGCATACCTTGTCTTTTTTTCCATGGTCGTACTTGGGCTATATAAAAGAGTTGTTTGTCCTTTCCTTCAAGTGATTGGAAATCAAGTTTTTCGACTTTATATTGTTGGATACTAGCCACACTTTTACATTTACAGTTTGCTTTCCTTTGCTCACAACTTGGATAATATTCAATGAGCATGACCTTGGATTCATCCTACTTATTCTTGATGTGTATATTATCCAACTAAGTTGCTAAGTGACCAATAATTTCCTCCATGTTGAACAATAGGTTGCTCAATTCTATCTTTGAAACCCCTATAGATGATTTGCCAACAGTGGATGTCCTATCTCCTCTTGGTATTTTAGTGAAGGTCCTAGAATAATTCTTGTAGACCTTACAAATTTCTTGAAATGGTATCTAAGAGATATCTCCTTGTACAATAAGGTTGAGCGCATCCATACAATCATCATTGACTCCCCTCAAAAATATTAACTTGAGGGACTCTTCTGACAACTTTTTCTATGGGTTTTTCTTCAAGGAAAACTGAAATCTCTCCACATGGTCTTCTAGTGGTTCATACTCCTTTTGTGACATTCTAAAAATGTCATCTTTCCTCCTATCAGGTCCCCTACAATAGTCTTAGTACTTATCCAAGAACAATGTCATCATGGTGTCCCAATCAGGAACAACATCCTAGCCTAATCCCATGAATGATCTTAGGGCCACATCTTTTAGAGTGGCAGGGAAGAGTTTGAACCTATGAGCATTACAAGTATAGTCATAGCTTCTACATGGGCATCAAATTCAAACAAAAATGTATTTGGGACCTCAATTATTAATGCATAAAATATTGGTGAGGTTGAAGGAGGGATTTTCTTCAACATTGTAGCCCTTTCTTGGTTAGCGATTGGGAACTCAAATGTTGCACGTTCAATATCATCATCCATGACATCACCCATGGTGCAACATGTTCCCTCTGTTCGTGTGCTAGATGTCGGTGAGAAGGAAGTTTCTTCTTCAGTGTTACCTTCGCTCTGAGTACTGGATTCAACAATTTCTGCTATGGCTTCTTAGCATGTAGAGGGAAGAAATATACCCAAATGATCTCTTTGCCTCCACATACATGAAATATGGTTTTATAACGTAGTGGTCATGCACAATGTTAGTGTATCTTTTAGTGTTGGAAAATATTAAATCTAACAATCCTAATACAAAAAACAAAATATAAACTATGAAAGGTTTAGAAAAAAAGTCTATGAAGATAACACCATCCGTAGTAATGATGCCAAAAATGTAGAGTCTAAACTAATGTATTGTAAACTTGGTAGAGCCTACACAATTCAAAGGTTTATCTGATTGAACAATCCACTCAACATTGCAAATACTACATTAAAATATCAACCCAAGGTTTGTAAACTTATGATGGTGCTACACTATATGTGCCTTCAAAGACCTACAACTATCTAAGTTTATCCTATTTAAGTTATTCTACTTATTGAAAAATTACATAATTGCATAATAGTGAAAGATATAAACCATAACTAATGGCTATAGGTACCTACAACTTAAACTGTAACTAAACTATTGCGAATAAGATATCATTGAATAAACTCAAAACTAATCAAAACTAACAAATCAACTAATTCTAACCTCTGGAGTACTAGTGGTTAACCATTACATGTATGTTCATGAACATTCATTACCAATAAACAAAGTATGAGATTCTAGTTTAACTTGCATGTAGTTCATGAAGTATTGATAAACAAAAAACAACTATTTATACAAAGATAAACAACTAGAAAATGAAGTGAAGAACAGTTACCTTGAGTGGCCTTCTCAAGTGGTTGTTCTCACCTAACTGGAACCAAATATAACTAATAGATTCTATACATCCACGTGAAATCGACTTCATTCATTTCATATCATGAAAGATTACATTAGATCTTGTTCACATATTATATTCAATTAAAATCATTATGAATATCCATCATGTCTTAAAACTAAAAATAACTGATAATGGAAGATTGAAAAACCAACTAACTAATCTAAGGACTCAACCCACAACGATATACAAGCACGAGGGAATCTTATTCTAAACAACAACTAATTGCAATCATTAAATTCTACTCCTAAATATCAGAGGTTATAGTTAAGATTGAATTGTTCAAACCATAATTGAAAAGAATGAAAGAATCCTACTAGAACTAAAACTCTGTAAAATAGGATTGCATGTAAAACACACAAACATTCATCAAAATCTTATTAGTAAAAGTGTCCTTCTTCTCCAACACTTATTATCTTGTTATAATGATGCACATTCAATCTCCACTAGGTGTCTTCAAATAGTAATTACTACATTCAACTTAATCTAGAACTCCCTTGTTTTGTTGTCCCAATCTCCCTTTTTTTGCAGGTTACAACTTTCAATTGCTATGTGCTACAATTCCTCCTTAGCTGCAAAAAGGTTAATTCACAAAGCATGTGCACAAGACTAACTAGCATAATTAAAATATATAATTCCATTCACATTTCATGCATTGTCTCATATAAACCATGCAATACTATTATTTTATAACCATATTTCCATCATTATAATTTAGGTCAAAGTCTGCATAATAAGTATGAAAAGATAGCATAATATAGGAGTATTGTCTGGAAGGTATATCTAGAATTTTCTGAAAGTATGCATGAAAGTAACAAAAATAAAGCTAATATATGGAACCATAAACCCTTGTCCTTATATCTTGGTGCATAAAATCAAATTAATTATCAAATAAAGGTAGCTCGAACCAATGTACAATGACTCAATCCTGACTCAATCCATACCTTCACCACTTTTGACATTCTTTCTATCTATTTTCTTATCCTATTCTTTTCTATCCTTTCCCACCCTTTATAATTTATCCTTTGATCTCTTCATCTATTTTGTGAGCACACCTATGTTATTCACACCCACACATCCTCTCAAACATGAATACCTCCCTCCCTCCTCCTTGTCACACATCTCCTATGACTAAGGCATTCTACCACTAGTCCCAGTCCTTCCTAACCACTATGTTTTATTTTTCTTTGATATTGCTTCATCTTGTTGTAATGTTGTCTCAAAGAGGGACTAAATGTAGACACCTAAATCATCCAAAGCTAACCACACTCGAATCTGCCCTATCCCAACATCAATTAAATAAAATAATTATTTATTAACCTTCATAATCATTAATTAAATAAATATTAATCATTTATTTAATCCTTATCCCTTTGTAGTTCACCTACAATTTTAATAAATTATATTTTATTTAATTATATCCAACCTCATATTTCTATCCTTCGAGAATTAAATAAATACAATATATTTATTTAATTCCTCCCTTTCCCATCTCGATCTAGTTTGTTGATTAAATTAAATTAATTAACTAATTAACCCTCACACATTCCTAAATACAAATAATTTAATTAATCACAACTAATCTCACATTCCCTAAAATCCTAACCATCCATTTGCATGAGGAAATCCTAACCCTCCATCATATAAATTTGATCTCTTACACATGTTTGAGAGGAAACTTGTCAAGTCTATATTTTCCATGTGATCTCTCAAATGTGAGAGGAGTCACATGTATATATCCCTTATCCTCATGTGATCTCTCACACATGTGAAAGGATTTATATGTCTCCATTCCACTTCCCTATGTGTTCTCACAAATGTGTGAGAGGAAATTTTTCATAATCCTTCGCCATGTATCCTCACACATGTGTGAGATGATACTTTTCATAAACCATCATTCTTATGTATCCTCACACATATGTGAGAAGTCTTAATCTCAACCCTTGGATCTAGTCAAACCAATCCTACCACTTCAAATAATTTTGATCCTCCTCCTCCCCAAGTCCACCAATCACATGGTGCCACTTGAAGGTCTCTCATCCACCCTAATCTCTCAAAAATTTCTTATCCTTTGATCTTAAAATTAATTTCTAGACCTTAGTCCTCCATCTTGGAAATCTATACATTAAACCATCCTCAAGCCATTTGCATCTATCCTCTCCATTGTAAAGTTACGCTATAGAAATGAAGAGCTACCACATATCATCAACACAATAAGATCACATAAAGAGGATTCATGGGAGATCATTGGAGACTTCTCAAGGTATTGGGTGCTTCATCTTGTTAATGGCTCACATACAAGTATATGCAAACGTAAGGTATAAGTTTCTTGTTTGTTGCATTTTAATCTTATTTCTCCTCCTTGTTATTTCCTATCTGTATTACAATATGAAACTCCTTCTTGGTTTTGGCCCCATATGTTGGTCAAGAAAGAATTATCATTCTATTAATCTAGATCTTCCATAAACGTATATCAAGGAGTTGTTAATGCCACCACATAGGTCATTTGGCTATAACAAGCCCTTGCTAAGTTTTCTATTTATTCTAGTTGGCCTTTACTCATTGATTGCAATGATTAGTTTCATTCACATATCAAGGAACTTGGTTTAAAATCAAATGACTAAACATATTGAGGTTTAAATGCCATACACCAAGGAGCTCATCTATTATTAGTTCATTGATCCCTACTGCCATCCAACTTTAAAGTAGGTTGCAAACAATTTCACAAAACCTTTCATAAAAAGAAAATATTTTAATCTACGCTATTTTATGGATTCTAAAAGCAACTCATTTAGGAGTATTTCTATCTCTCTTATTTTCCTCTCACCTTCTTCTCGGGGTATCTATTATCTCTCTCACTTCTTACGACATATCTCTCATTAGGTATGTTTTTTTGGGCATGGGTACCTAACTTAGCCTAGTTGTTAGACCAATTATTTTCACTCACCTAAGTTGTGCCTAAGAGGGATTGGTGTAAATAATATATTATTACACCTTGAATATGCTCATCTTACTTAGGTAGACATTATATATTATAGATATTACACATATTATTCTTAGGTATTTTAAACTTGGATGATTCTAAGATTGGCTTATTTTCTTTCTTGATTTTTTCTAGATAGACTTTTGAGTAAATCTTTATTTTTTCCAAATTTTCTATATATGCTTCAGTAAGATCATTAGTTTTTAGGAGATTGATTTCTTATCCTCATATCCTTTTGCATTCTCAATAAATTGTGTTTCCTTAGATTGTACAATGTTGATGAACATAATTCTTGGTTCATTATTATTTTTATAATTCTTTATTTAGACAATAGGTATTTTTCTCTAATCATATTTTCTTGTTTGAGTTAGATTTAATTATAGCATACATTTGATATTACACCAAGATTACATAAATCTCTTGGCTATTTCTACAACTTTCCAACTTCTAAAATTTGAATTTGGTAAAATTAAATGTTTTGTACCTAGATTCATGTAATTATGTTCATGCTCTCTTATTCTTTATTATGACTACAACAACAACTTTCCAATGTGAAGTGATTCTCATGCAGTTGAATAAAAATCTCCTTTATCTAATAGAAATGTCTTTTTATTCTTGCTCTAACTAATTGGGACTAGGTTATAATACATAAGAGTATCACTTCAAGGTAATTGATATCTACTTTGAAATTTGAGTCCCACCTAGTGTGCCAAAAATTATTGGGGGAATATGTGTATAATTAGTGGGACCTTACAATACTTCCTTCAAAACTAAAAAGTCTAACCCTTGAATTCAATGGTAGCCTTTAGAGTAGGTTGGATCCTCTATTCCAATGTTAACTAAAAATAATTGGGGTGAAGATGAATAGAAGGAAAATAATGTGTTGCTAAGAAGCATCCAAGCATATGACTTCTGTAAAGGGTAGGGTTATGTAGGGGGTTTATTTCCTAGGCATTTTCTTCTGCATAAGAGGGCTTTCATGTTTGTGTATGATGCAATTAAGCATGCATTTTAAATGAGAAGTGATAGGCTCTTGTATAGAGATCTAAATCGTAATGTAAATGACATTGACTTAGCCATGTCAAAAAAATAAGGACAAATACCATGCAATTACCTTCCTTTTTGTCACATGAGAGGCACCCCATATTCATCCTTGTTACCAATCCCCAAATTCCACAGTTGGTTCACGAAGAATCTTCATACGAGGAGCAACAAGGTGAGAATTCAATGGAGATATGTCACATGGAGGAGTAGGTTGATAGCTCTTCAACACTATGCCTATTGCAAATACTATGTAATGTTATATGTATTAGCCAAAATTTGTTTATACTGACTTACTTATGTAAATTCCTCTTTTATATAATATAATATATAGGCTTTTCCTTTTGATAAAAAAAATCCACTATCTCGAGCATTCCTATGCACATAATTACTTAAATTTAAGATTTAATAAAATAACACTATAAAAATTGTTAACATAACTAACATGTTAAACCATTCACAATTAAGTCATATGAAAAGTAAAAAGAATAGCCACAATATCTCTATTAAATGTTTCAAAAAATACACAACTACAAAGATCTTAGAGGTCTAGAGTGCTTGAAAATTAACTATGATAATACTACAAAATATAGGGTTTTCTATATTTTACAATGTGCTTCAAGCTTTTCTTTATACAAAGAAACTAGATGTTCACACTTTATTGCTTTAAAACAAAACTACACCTTTAAAGATGATATAAAAGTATGTGGAAGCATCTAGAACTTTGATCTTCGACAAGTTGTCATTATTGCATCAATTAACTACTCCTAAGATGTAGTGAATTCTTATTTTCTTCCCTTGATTATCTTATATGATTAATTAGGTTGATGTCAATTCTCTACATGTACTTGCAAGGGCCTCAACAACTATATTTTTCTTTCAAATAGATGGTTGCATATATTATAAGAGTTTATACTCGGAATATTTTTATTTCATAATTTTTTCTTAGGATTTATTAATCCTTTCCCTTTAAGCCCTATGATATTATGTGTCATTGGATGGGATGCCTTGACATTGAAGGGTACTTAGGTTTTGAATAAATTATGTAACATCATTGCATTCCTTGGAGACATTATCCTTTTCCTTTGGCCTCTTAGGATTATGCCTTAACGTTTTCATTAAAACACTTAAAGCCTCTAGGCCTCATTGCCATTTTTTGACCAATAGCATGGATTCAATCATGAAACCTTCAAAGGATTCCCTCTAAAATACATAGCACACTCAATTCATTGAGTTGAAATGATGATGTAATTGAGAAAGGTATTCTCCAATATTTCACTTGAACCTTTTGCATTGATGTGAGCATTCACTCCATTAGATTGAGAATGATTGATGGTCATCAAATCATTTTAGTACAAGGCCATGAACCTTAGATTTTGATTTGAATTGAAACCAAAGGTTTATTGGAACTTAAAAAATAACGTAAGGATTGAGTAAGACCTTTCCAAGTGCATTCAACTATTTTCTCACAAAAATAATCCACAAGAAAAGGGGTGAGTTGTAGAAGGTTTTGGTGCTCAAAGTTGTAGGTTCCCAAATCTCTAAAGTTAGTTCATTCCCTAAGTGCTAGGGATGTCAAACTCAAAGAAATAGACCTCTAAATTATGATAAGGTAGAGCAATAACTAGACCCAAGGGGGGATCCCTAGAGGTGTCCTAACAAGATTAATCACAACTCAAGATAAAAAGTTGAAAGTGCTTTAGTATTACCTAGTGTATGGTTGGTCCCAAAGGCTATCACTAGAAAAAAGACTAACCTACTTCACATAAAACCTCTTATTAAGTTGATAATTGCATTGTTACACAAATTCAAGATTTGAGTATGTAGAACATGATTCTCATAGAGGTAAGAATAAATATGGATCATGAAAGATACTTTCTTGGTTGTATTATTGAATTGTGAGATGCATACAAACTAATGTCCTTCTAAAGTATAGGTGACTGTTGTTTTCAACTTAAGCATATGATAGATCATTACTTCCAAGATCAATGCATATTCCATTGGGTTATAAAGTCAAACTATACTATGAGAGACAATATACTAAAATACTATGAGAGATGATATATTGAAATCATGAAAGAATATGATATATGTAGTTACAAAAAACACAAATAATGATATCAAATAACTAAACATTCTTAGTTATCCATCATAGGTTGTATGCAATGAGAGAGCATCACAAAGATTTTAATTAACCACAATAATTATTCATCATATCTTCATTACATCCATACCAACAAGTGTGATAAGATGAAACCCTAAGTTAGAATTTCGCTGAAGATCCACAAATAGAACCATGGAGACATTTAGTTGCATACACTAGTTACAATATTAATACCTACTTATAATTTACAAAAGATGCTACTCTAATTGTGTCTAGATTTGCAAGAGTTTAAACCCTATAAGCTCCATGACACTTTTAGTCGCATGAAGCGTAGAAATGATTGATTGTTGTTTTGAAAAACAAACTAATATTTATAGTGCTTTTTTAGTTACCTAGTCACTTGAAGGAATTCAATTGATAATTAGACATGGAGTGACTTTGACATGCAGTGAAAGTGTAATCCCATTTAATTTGTAAGATGGATGGTGTGGATCAGGAGTGAGGTCCATCTACATCCATAACTCAACAAATTCATTAATGGCAACATGGTTTCCCTCATCCTCCATCATTAAATTTGTAGGTGAATCTACACCTCTAACTAAATAATAATAGTTTTTGGGAAGGAAAATCCTAGTCGAGTAGTTGTAGGCGTCAAATATAGCCTTAATGTAATTTTATGAGGATCTATGGAGCAAAGGAAGCAATTTGGAAGAAATACGAGTAAAAGATGTGACTACAGATCAAGGTGAGATGTTTGGGTGGATAATTAGATGTTCAAAAGTTGGTTGGAAATTTGCACAAGAGGAAATAAATGAAAAAGGTGTCTAGAACCTTTGAGGGATTTCAATGTGAAAATGGACATGATAATTGGACATTTGTAATAAAGTCTAAAAGTCCATTTAAAGTCCACATGAAAAGAGAAGAGGGAAAGTGAGAAAAAAATGTGGGATTGGATGAAAGAAGTGGAGGTAGGAACAAGAAGAAATATGGATCCACTTGAAAAGTCCACAAAGTTTATAAAAGTGAACATTAGAAGTGAATGAACTGAAAATGGAAGATACTTGGATCCACTTTGAAATTCCACATAGGGGAAAATGAGATAAGAACAAGATTTTGTAGGAAAGGAAGGGAGGTCTAGATGTTGGTGGAATCCTATAAGAAGAGGAAATGGGAAATGCAATAGCTTGAGAATAAGAGTGTGGGGATTAGATGTGAAAGTGGATGTTGGAATTGAATCCCATATAAGGAGAAAATGTTCAATAGTCCACTAAAAGTTCACAACTTCATAGAAACAACAAAAAACACCAATGACTTAGAATTTTTCAAATCCTACAACCTTCAATTGGAACCTTGGACATCTTATCAACGATTTTAATTTTTTTGGAACCTTGTTCGAATAATTTTGACAAGTTTGTGAATTCGTAAACTTGTTGATGCATCATCACTTGGAAACCTTCACTGGCATTTCAGTGAGTTCATAAACTTGACAACACCAAAGCTCATCAACACTTTGGTGATTTATTGAACTTGTGAACTCACTAATATACAAAAAATTGCTAGTCTTTGATTGACACTTTGATCTTGGAGCAATTTTTTTTGGCATTTTCGAAGGTTTAAAAGACTTAAAAATCTCTAATACTTTGTTAACACTTTTAGAAGTTAGTAAAATTATTGAAAGTCCAACACAACTCAACACTTGGATTTTTTTTGGATCTTTGCAAACTTCCAACAATTGATAGGATATGAAGGATGATGGCAAACAATTCTTGTGCAAATTTGACTAAGGGGGTCCATTTGGAATTTTCTCAAATTGATTATAAATGATAGGTAAAACGAAGTCAAATGCACAAAGGAGGCCTAAACCAAACAAATTTTGACACTGCAAAGTTGGGCACCAATATAAGGCACACCCTTAGAGTTTAAGTGGGACTTAGGTCCAAAACAAAAGATATAAAAAGTTTAAGTGGGAACTTCCAAGTCCAAACATCAAGAAACAACAAGACTAGTAAACAATGAGAGCAATGCCATTAAGGGGGATCATGGTCATCATATTTACCCCATACATCATGTTGTCATATAATATTTTTAGACACTATCAATCACAACTAAATAATGATCTAAATTCAATTGACATCATTGAATCTTTAAAACAAGAATGAATTAAAAACATACAAGCAAACATAATGAGAAATATTCTATTATAAAAAATTACTATTTTAAGAGGTAAAATTGTAACCTTAAAATAAAAGGAAAAACTACTATTGTAAAATATCTCCATGAGGGGAATTTCATATACTATTCTAAAAGACGACCTTTTCCCTTCAGAAATTCTCTAATCATTTATAATTTTTCTCTCACGGTAAATTAAAAAAAAAAAAAACAATTATACTAGCGTATCCGTATATTCATGTCCGTAGATTGCTAAGTCGTATTTTTTATTTTCTAAATTAATTTGGACCTCTTTTAATAGCAGAAGCCTCTCTTCTGCGATTTTTCTCTTTATTTTACTAGGATCATACATCGAACAAGCAGAAAGCTCTTCTTTGGTTTCAAAGGGTTGTGAGATCGAAACATCGCAAGAACACATTAGGGAAATCATAAAGGTGAGTAGAATATTTGTGCTCAGACAAACCAGATTTTGTAAAATTGTAGTAAAAAATGATAAAGACCTGCGAATTACTTCATAAATTCTAGGGTATAGCTTCTCAGTACGGTGGAAAAAAGTAGTGCTGAATTGAGCAAGAATGCAGTAAGACGATGATTTTTTAGTACTTAAATTATCTTTTTGCGAGGGTATTTGTGGCGAAAAGATGTACTTCGAGGAAAAAAAAGGGAGTTTGTGGGCGTCGGTCAAAATGTAGTTAGACTATGATTCAGCAAAGTGGGGTTTGAAATCTGAATGCTTGGTCAGTGAGGGTTTTAGTGCAAGATCGTGATCTTTGAGAAAAGAGACTTGAAGTAGTTTGGGGATTGTGCCGGAGGTATCGTGATATTTTCGGCACTGTGGGGATTTATGCTGTTAAGTGCGTGGTTTGGAAGGGGTTTTGGTGGAAATTTGTATGGTATTTGGTTGGATGAAGCGGATACCTGAGTGGTGTGTTGTAGAGGAGGTGGAATTTGAAGCTGAGAAAGCAAAGGGTAAACTTTTAGGATTGGACTGGTAGAATTTGAGAATTGGGAGCTCAGTGGAGGGAGGTTTTTTTCCTTATTTTTTTGTTACATTTTTATCGGAAATGAAAACATGAAAGAGATAAAATTTAGAGGGATTATAGTTCAAAATTGACAATTATGAGCTGAGAAGAGGAAGGGTTGTATTTTTGTAGGGTTTGATCGTAGGAGAAGTCATAGAGGAGCAGGAGAAGCAAGAATTTGGTGTTGATAATGCATGCCAGACACCGAACCCCTGGCGAGGGGTTGCGGACTAACTCATTTGGAGTTGGGCAACCTTCTGTCCGCAGTGGCCCAGACATGGGTTGGCGGCATATGTCACACTCATCTGATTTCAAGGGCTCGGGGCGTGGGGCTGGGAGAGGGTTGTCCAAACCACCTTCAATGGCACGGAAAGCTGATATAATGATGGAAGCTGGGCGGCTTGCAGCAGAATATTTGGTTTCTCAGGGTATTCTGCCACCCAGTAGCTTGGTTCACAAGGGGCAGAATGGTAACATTGCAAGATTGCCCAAGGAATGTCCTGAGATCAGGGTTCGTGAAAAAGAATTATTGGCAAATGAGAATGGTAGTCCTAATTCTGCTCAGTACATTGGCATGGCAATGGAGGCTATATCTGGCTCATCGTCGTTGACTGTAAGGGATGAAGAAGCTAAGCTTGACTATGGAACTTCTGAAATGTTAGTGGGTGGAAAAAGAAAAGTTTCAGATGATTCCTTGGATGGTAGAAAACAGTTTAAGGATAGAAAACTAGGGAATTTCAAGGCCTTTATGCGGGACTGGAATCTAGGAGACAGTAGGTCTGGTCCCTCTTTTGGCAAATGTGTTGAATTTTGTGCTAGTAAGACTGCTGTTGATGATTTGACTCAATATCATGGAGAGAAAATGGCTACTGTAGACTTTGGGGGGGCGCCAAGAGTTATGGATTCTATATCTTGTAAAAGTGGGGTTGAGGGTGATTCAGACTCTGACCTGGAAAATTTTGAGTTTCCAGATACAACAGATTCAAAGCCTCTTTGTTCATCTGTCAGCAAGACTAAGGAGTCCTTTGGTACAGAGGACCCTTTTGGAAGGAAAATAGAGAAGTCTGAGTTGCAAAATTGTGCAATTATTGACAAAGAGGATAGACCTACAGATTCTGGAGAGTTAAGGGATTCATATTGGAATGAGAGGGAAATGCAGAATCCATTGAACCAACACTTTGTAAAGACAGATGTGATTTCTAAGGATTCACGAGGGTCATCACCCACAGATACGAGTAGAGGTCATTTCTCAAGTGAACAAGATTTAAGAAGCAAAGTCAGTGATCGGAGCATTGGTGGGGTTTCTCCTAACAGTGTTGATCTTGTCCAGCTATGCAGTCAAGGGCAAGTTCCAACCAAGGCTCGCTCTATAACAAGACATAAAGTGATGGATGCTGAACAATGTTTGGATAGGCGCTTGTTTCCAATTCATGGGGGGAGGAACAGCGGGGAGTTCTCATCAGGTAGAGGTACAAATAATTCTAGGGATGATGATCTTGTCGAGGAATCCGGAAAGTCCTCTTGGAATCTGAGGGGTTCTGGTTCAGAGTCCACTAGGATTCGAGCTAACAGGCCTGCAGAAGAGGTGGGGGAGCTTGATCATTCTATGGCTACCGAGAAGGATAGATTTGGTAAATCTTATTCTTTTTCGGATAGATCTTCTTTCATGCATCAACAAGAATCTAGTAGATGGCCTCCTGGGTTTGGTGGTCCTCATGGTGGGGATTCGGTTTCTCTGGATGGAAGAATGTTTGCATATGGACGATCTAGGTCAATGTTTCCACAAAGAGACATGGAAAATCCCATGTGCCGCAGTAATAGATGGGAAGCAAAAAGAAAGAGAGAGTGGCCTCCTGGTCGGATTTCCCAGGCAGATGAATACTTTCGACTGCATAATCTCAAAGCAAAACAGACAAGTGCACAGATGAAGGCAGTCCCTTCAGGTGGGGAAGATGTTTTTGAACCTGCTGAGCAAGAAGATTTGTTGGATGAGAAGATGCCAGAGAAAAAGGATCTAACTGCTAATGCATCAATAAAAGCTGTCATTTCTGGTTCTGGTTCTGGTTCTAATGATGAGCAAGAGTCTTTGTCTACTGGCAGCAAAATTGTTGATGAAAAGCTTAATCTAAATACTGCTACAGCTGAGGAGATTGAAGAACCTGATTCTTTTATGATTGAGAAGCAGAGAGCATCTGCTCAAATTTCCAGTCTATTAGCAAAGATCCATAAAAGTAGTTCAAACGAGTCTTCATTGCCAGTTGTTGAAGAGGGACACACAATAGAGTGCACTCAAAAGGATGAGGGAAAAGTGCCAGCTGCAGAGTCTCAGCCAAATGGAATGGATAAAGAAGAAAGATCAGTAATTGCCTTTTTCCAGGACCTGCTTAAAGATTGCCCTCTTTTGAGTCATCTTTATCAATCTCGTGATGGGTCCAGGGAATTTGACTGTCTTGTATGCCTTAGTTCCTCATCTCTGTAAGTCTTCCATCCCTGAATATGGGTTTCTGTGCATTATTTTTTCTTGGTACCAAACATTATCATGGTATTAGAATTATCACATGATTTGGATAAATTGCTTGACCGAGATTTTACTTATTCTTTGTAGCTGACATTGCTTGAGTTCTTGCAGAAGTGAAAGAAAGTTTTCAAACTTGGCTGGACTTTTAAGGCACGCAAAGGATGACAACGAAATGCCTTTAATGCACACAGGTTATGGTCATGCAATTTGTGAATTGTTGGATTTAAACAATTCAAATGACCCGTCAAAAGATGTCGAGAATGTGGAACAATGCTCACAACAATCTCTTCAAAGTGAGGAGGTAGGATTATTCAAGCTAGCTGCATGTTGCAAGCTGTTTAAATTATTCTCTTGATAAATTAGTTTACATAGAAACATCAATTGTAGAGGGTATTTTGTTACACTCTCCAGCCAATTTTACTTGCAGGGCTATTTATTTAGGTACAGTTGAATAACTTAAGAATAACCATTTCATTTGGATAAAGTTTTTTTTTTCTTTTCCTTATACACCTTGGCTTCTTGTCAGCATGCATCATAATCTTTCAATTTTTTGTTCCCAGGGAATTGTTGATACTGCTGAGCCAAGAACACTATCTTTGGAAGGCTTGGAAAACACTGCTTCAGTGGATTAGCAAAGGGTATCATAGCTTTCCAAATATAGATTTTTCTTTCATGTTAGGATTGTCAGACTGCTTTGTAAGATTCTAAAATGCAGATTGAGTGAATTTGATCACTGTTTACTTGAAAGGGCTTTTAGAATCTAGTCTGCATATAAGTATGTTGCTGCTTTTCTCACCTTGTGGAGGGGTCTCAAATATGTTTGGTTTATTTATTTATTTTCTTCAATTTCTTGAAGGTATATTCTGGTTGTTCTTCTAAAATTTCTGTGCATATAGAGCTTGCATCATAAATCCTAACTCTTGAGATGGGTTTCGATTCTGATAGAAGGACCTGACAGGTTTATAACATACATATGAAACACAGCAGTCCAGAAAAAAATTCTTTACAAAAATGATAATGTGTGGAAAACTAGAAGCTATATGGAATTACTGATACACCAAATTTACTGACCATGCTGTCACTGGAAATCTCAAGTTGCAAATATGAAGTTACCTGCATTTTAAGAAGCAGCATTACGGGTATTTCTATTTTTTTTTTCTGTGTAAAAGAGTTAAATCTCCAAATATTTGTAAGGTCTGAGGGCTATGTAAATTATTATTAGTGGCTCACTAAATCTGAAGTTCACAGCCAGTTTCTACAAATTGTTTTTATTGTGTTTGCCATGAAATAAATTTATTTGTTGGGCTTAACTTATATTTGCCAGTGCAATGCACTTGGCTCTCTGTAGAATTAATCATCCACAAAGATTTATATAATACTTAAGAGAAAAAGAAAGGAACTCTATCAGATGGCCATAGGTGACCAAACTTAGCTCAATGGACTTAAGAAATACACCAGTTATGTGAGAGAGCTCCTACCATAAAAAACACTATATGGTGAGAAAAGAAACCAAACACAGAGGACTAGAAAATAGTTATCAAGATAGGTAAATATAAAGAAGTAAACTCTCTGAACCATGAAATATATGAATAAACACAAAGCCCTGTGAGTGAGGAGAGCATCCAAGAAAATATTCACCACATATAAAAGTTTCACTTTGTAAGTTTTTCCTGAGGTAAAGTTCACCACATGTACTCTTTTTTATGGACTATATGGTGAGAAAAGAAAGGAATCACAGGGCACTAGAATAAGTAAACAAGAGGGGTAAATATAAAGAAGTAAACCCCCAACCATGAAATTTATACATGAGCACAAAACCCTGTGAATGGGGAGAGCATCCAACAAAACATTCACCACATATAAAAGTTTCACTTCAAAAGTATTTTCTTAGTGAAAAATTCACCACATATACTTTTATTTATGGACTTAACTATTATTTGCAAATGTTTTGCATGATCTGACTGAAACAGCTTCTAATTTACTTTTCTATACTATAGATGTCCATCTTTTTGAATGCAGTGGGAGCAGAAATGCTGAACTTCAATTCCCTTTTTCTTTACCCTTCTGGGATAACTAACATTTTTTTACAAGTGCACCGATAAGAACCCATCTGTGAAACTAGTTGTTATCTTTTAGATTCACAGGGAAAATTTAGGATTGTTGTTATTTTCCTTAATATCCCTCAGTACTTGCAGATTTCTATCTCATGTGGATTTCCACGTTGAATGTAGCATATGTTTGTGTCTGTGCAGATTCTATCTCAAATGCAACTCTATGTTAAATGTGGCATATGTTTGCCTACTACATGATGAGAACAGAAAACCTTGGCAATAATCTTATTTTTCTCAAGTGAAACCTTATTTTGTTGCTTCTTAGTTTGTCCTCTGCAGAAACACTTCTGTGGACTATAAATACTGCAGCTATTTCAATAGCCTCCAGGCATCATCAAAACACAAGAATACAGCAACCCAGATGGGTTTGTAGAGAAACTCAGGGTGAACAAGGCAACATTCAGATTCTGCCAGAAAGTGGCTCATGATACATAATAGACTGATGGTGCATCCAGTCTGATTATAATCATAAACCTTTACCTTTCAAATGTAATGCAGCTCCAAGATTGAGTACATTGATCTCCTACATGTGATTTGGAAGACCAGTGGATGAATAAGGGAAATATCAAACATCGAAGCCTTATTATCACTATCTCACAACTGAATATATGGATTATATGTTTTGAAGATAAATTGTTATACAACTGAATATAAAACTTGTTATCTAGAAATATTCCAATTGCAGATTAACAAAAAAATGAGGTACAATTTAAAAGCAATAGAGCTTGACATTTAATTAATATACTGAAAACCCAGACTCACTCCAACCAAGCCACAAGATATCTAACCAATCTCTCCATTACTGTAATAAATAATTAACGAGATAGGGGATTTCCATATTTTAAGCGTCTCCTTTCCTCTCAAATTGGACAAATAAATCCAAGATAAAATGATTCAGTAGTAGTACTAGTACCCATTGTAATGAAGCTGCATATTTAATATTTCCCTTGTTTTTATTACTTGAACAGTTTGTTTTTGAAGCAGCTGCTTCCACTACCAAAATTATTCCTTAAATGGATTTATAGACCCGAACCAACATTTAACCATCTAAATGCGTAAGACAACCTATCAGCTTGAACGGACAACAGCTGACATAAAAAATTATGGCAATTATAAGTGTACACAATGATTTCTGCTTAATTTGGCCATTATGGTATCCATAGTATAAAAAAGAAAACTTCTACACAATTTCCAAGCAATCAGATAGGCTGGCTTAAGATAACTTGAAAATCTGAAGACATTCATGATATGGAGTTATAAACAAACTGCTGAAATCATCCCAGTCTCCTGATATATTTTCAAAAATTCAACTGCCTAGAACTCTTTTAAAAGGCTTCACAAATTTCACTAACCCAGAATATTTTCCCCGTTAAAAGACAAAAATGTGCAAGATTGGAGTTTGCAGCATCCAATGTGGCGTTGCATTAGGGCTACCCCACATTTGTGTAAAACAAGTCAATCATCAAATATGACTGAATAAATGCAACAAGGCTGTCCATACAAATAAAGGCATATCTTATAGACTAGATCAGAATTTCTAACTTTAAGATTAAAATAACTTTCTCTGGACTTTCAGTATTTCTTATTATTAAAAGGTTTGATTTATGAGTGGTCCAGCCATAAATCTGTATGGTACAAGATGGATAACTTATTAAGCATTGACATTCAGCAATTTCTCTAAAAGGTGTACAGAGAGACTATTTCAGAAGCAGTCTCATTAGGACCCATATCCAGCAAGATGAACTAAACCTCACATACACATTCTGATAGGATATTAATCCAGTTATATCAAGAACAGCAGCTTAAACTGACGGGAAACAACGTAAGCATGCCTGAAAGAAAATATATATTAACTGAACGAATCCCAAACATCGACATTCATCTGCAAATAACAGGACTTGTTTGAGAAAGGAAAATATATTCCTTAATGACTTCTCCTTATATGAACCAAGAAACCAGCCCCTTGGTTGTAGAAAGGAACCATTTTACGCCTTTTATGAACCAAGAAATCAGGACTTGATTGTAGAAGAGAAGCAGAATCTCTATAACAGAGGCCAAAAAAGAGACATGCATATAGCCTGACCAAAGAAACTTGTCATGCCAAAAGATACAAAAAAAGATACCAAAAAAACTTGTCATACCAAAGATTGAAACCTATACACAGTTTAATCCAAAAGCCTTCTGTTTTGAAAAGAGAGCTGTTATCTTTACCATCAATCTTTGGGATTGCAGGGTAACACCAAGGCTTTTCTCAGTTGTCTGTTTCATGCTTAGCAGGGTTGGGATGTGGGAAGAGGGGTTCACCTTAAAATTCCTTGTCATAGACCAAACTTTTATGTGGCCATCGCTTCTTGTTTCCCATGAAGACACAAGTACATAAACACACTATTTACCTCATTTTGATGGTGAACCTCCTAATAAGATTCTGTGATACAGTCCTTTAGGGGAAAACACTTACTGCTAGAAGCGAAACCTAATCTGTCTGTGGCGATCCTAATGCTTGGTGTAATATCCTTATGTTTTTGTTGACCTGGAGTTTGGCAGCACATATAATTGCAATTTTTTTTGTATCTGGTTCTGTGATCTCCTTTGCCAATTGAAACTGCTAACTCAATTGTCTCCAGTAGCAATTTATAAATGTGGTCCTTAATTCTTTTTTAAGGCCATCATGAATTCTGAGTCGAAGGAATTTTCAGAACACTCATTTCCAATCTTTACATTATCCATAGAGGAGCATGTAGACTGTAGAGTAATATGCACAAAGCTAACTGTCGCCTTGAGAAATGCTGGTTTTTACTTGGCTTTTCTTCAGGCTGAGCTGGGGGTTCTAGCCTTCCCTCACCCTTATTGTAGCTCCATTGAGATTCCTGCATAGGAGTCAGGAATCAGGGTTTGCAGAAGTCTTTGCACCACATCTTATGTTCCTAAAAAATGTTATCATGACCAGCTGTAAGGTTCACAAGAATGAACACATGGAACCTACAGAGCTTCAGATATTCTGTTATACAGTCTTCCAGGGCAAAACACTTACTACTAGCAGCTTAACCCAAGCTATCTGTGGCAAACTTTACTTAACCCATGATATTGGTGGCAATCCTACTGATTGCTGAGTGTAGTTTCTTTCTATTGTTGTGGATCCAGAGTCTCACAACTCATGCTCCTCACAGGTCTTTTCTCTGATTTTCTTGTCCGAAAGAAACTGCCAAGTCAGTTTAAACTTTATCTCCTGTACCTATTTGTGAACTTGGTCCTTAATTCTTTGTAAGGCCTGACAAAATTATAAGTTAAGGGTGTTTGCAGAGCACTTGTCTCCAGTCTTTACATTAATCATAGAGGAGCATGTAGAATAACATGCATAAATCCAACTGTAGTCTTAAGAGATAATGATTTTTCTTCAGGCTGAGCTGAGGGTTCTAGCCTTCCCTCACTCTTGTTACAGCTCCATTATAGATTCCTGCACAGGATTTAGCAATCAGTGTTTTGAGAAACCTTTGGACCACCTCCCATCGTCAAAAATCTTACCATGAGTAGCTGTGAGCTTCACAAGAATGGCCACAGGGAACTTACAAAGTTTGAGGATCAGATTTCGAAAAATCCCTGCAGGATTCTGATTAAAGCAGAAAAAGGAATAGGGAATGCATGAGCTTCAAACTAGTATAAAAGAATCTTACCTTATCACTTGAACACTGAATCCAGGATTTACAAGCCAGCATTGTTAACCAATCAAGCTTGGCATGGCTACTTCCAGAGATGGAGAGTGAAGAGTCTATGGCAACAAATCTTTGCCGGATCTCATATGATTCTACCAATAGCAATATCCCAATCAGCATAAATGTTCAAGTAGAGTGAGGAATTCATTCTACCAATAAAAATATCCCAATCAGCATAAATGTTTGAGTGGAGTGAGGTCAATCAATCCCAAGATTTTAGAAGGGAGTAGAAAATATACTGAAATTTTTATCTTAAGCAAGTATCATCTTTATTAAAAGACTCCATAAGACCTAAAAAATAATTCATATTATTACTCATACAATTTCTGTGTGGATTATCAACCAGGGAAATCCTTGTGTTAGCAGGAAGTCAACTTCACCATTAGCCATACATAAACAACACCAAAAGGAGACATCTTCATAGTGCCTAATAATAATTGTTGCCCCAAAATTACTACCCTTAGTTGCCAACCATTGACTTCTCCCTTTTCATAGTGGATATGAGAATCTATCGTATTGCCTTCACCCTTAAGTTTTGGCAGGCCAAAATTATTATCAAAGTGAGGCCTTTTATAATCATTTCTGTTTCAGCTGTATTCTTTGTAGCTTTGGGAGTGCCTGAAGCACAAAAGTATAGAACATCCCCTAGACCTAAGTGTTAAAGTTTAAAAAATCACGGTAAACCGATTCTGCACTGCAATCTAATTCCTACAGGAATAAAAAACAGAATCTAAATGTATCAAAACAGCTTTAGCTTAATCTGATGCGAGAATCTATTTACACATACTATAGAAAACAATAAATAAAACTCAATGAATGACTGTCAAAACCGCATCTCTGGTTTTCATTAATTCTGAATATAAAATTTGCTATAAAAAATAAAGAAACATCTCTACAATTTGTACCTCTGTCATTTCTATTTATAGAGCTGAGAAGGGTGTACATAGGATTTATCAACCGTCAAACTCGTACTTATAAATATCTGCATAAAGGGATGAGGTGGTGCAATTCAAGAGACAATTCAACTTCTCTTAGACTCTGCGCCCTAACTCACAATTAAACTCAAATAGAAAACTAAACTGAAAATAGACTTCAATAAAACCGTAGCGCCCGAACTAGAATTGAAAGATAACCCTATCCTAAAGCTAGTGCCCTAAACTTCAACCTTAATCTTAGTTAACTACAATTGTTGAGGAAAACAGGCTGGTGCACTGTAAGGAGACTGTCTGAAATTCCAACACTAAGTAATTGGTTCAGGTATGGGGGTTTGGGCACACTAATACAACAAGTCTTTTGTTGGTGTTGGGTTCATTTTGTACAAAAAGAAAATAAAAATTGTAAATGTATACATATTTGCAGCCTTAAAATAGGAAATTGGAATTAACTTCGGAATATCGCATAACATCATACAACAAACAAAACCACCATAAAGTTAAAAAATACTACTTAACTGTCAATTTGTCAAACTTGAATGTCATGATAGATATTCATTGTTCAGTATTAAAATGATAAAAACAGCAATCTACATCTTATGGGTCTTCAAAAATATCATCATCATCATCAACATTAGGTATGTAGGCGGATTAGAAGAACTACAAGTGCCATTGGCTCTTGCACTATAACTATGCTATTGGCTATGTGACTACTCCAAAAAATGAGAATGGTGGGAAGTGGAAGCATTCCAAGTCAATATGCTCGAGCTCTACATCCCTCAACTTCATTGCCCCTTGCTTCTAGTTAGTTTGTGAGAAAGAAGGTTCAAGTTGGAATTCTTACACTCTAAATCCTCCCTTTTTTTATTTCAATCATTTGCACTTCTTCAAATGGATTAATGAGTTATGTGTTCCAAGTCCAATTAGTTGAATACAAATTGAAAACCTTACTGAGGCAAAATTAGAGAGTTAAGAGTTACAAAATTATAAATAAAATCTCAAACTTTAAAATGTTCTATATAAAAAATACTAAGTATACTTGTGATAGAACTTTGATTGCAAGAGGTTGTAGGTGTTAGAATGCTTGGTGATGGATGTATGGCCAATTGTGAACATTTTTCTTTAACTTGTCACAAAGCGCAGAAAATATATTGACCACTGGAGTGTTCTTTTCAGCAAACTCATTTGTGATTACATCCATCAAATCAAAATCAAGGAAGAGTCTAGCAAACACTTACTAGTACCCTTTGCTAACTTCCAAATCTCTGTATAGGGCAACTCTTGTTGGCAAAGAAAGGATGTCAACATTGCAATATTTTGGAGTCAATGCAAAGATAAAGAAGATGTAGTGGTGTAGTCATTTTGTAACAATAATTGCTTGCACATGTTTGAAGAAACTTTCTTCAAGATCTTGCTCTTTATCATTTATGATGGTTTTTATCTACTCTCATTGAGTTGATGACATCATATGCCTCTCCCAAACATGGCTTATTCATGTGAGTATAATGAATTATACACAAAATGGGCTCAATGAAACTAAAAAAAATTACCACACAACTCCACTAAGTGTTATCTAGGATTATTTGCTTAATATTTGTTGCTTTGTCATTGTTGAATTGTCTCCTATGGACCTAAGTTATGACCATGTCAAAAGATGGATACATCCATGCCAATATCTCATGCTAAAATATATTAGAGAGCAAGAGAGTAGATCAAGCGACTGCCCCTAGAATAAGTCATCCTTTGGTAAGGAAATAATCTTGAGCAATAAGGCCCCTTCCTTCCCCATGCATTCCTGAAGTTGTGGTAGAGAGCCACCTATTTTTGCCACTGCTTCAAGAAGACTTTGCTTCACATAAGAGAACAGAGAGATTACTGGAAATGACATTTCAAAATGAGTCTAAGAGATTATTGATCAACACATTGCAAGATGTGTCTATGCAAATGGTTTGTCTTTCCATGTTGGCTCAACATATTGGCAAGGAATGGTGAGAAAAAGCAATGAGGCTTCAAAAGAGTACAAGGGCTAGGGTTATGAGAAGGTTGGCGAAATAGGTGAAAATAGTAGAAGATTCATTGAAGCCCATTATGGATTCAAGGAAACAGACAAGGTTGTCCATCATTTTTTAATTTTTATGGATGAAAAAACACCAAAAATCGACCATTGATCAATGTGATTGTAGTGTCCTCTAAAATGATATTGTTTCTGAAAGTTGTGGATTGTTAAGGGTGCACAATCTATTGTTGAGATCCTCATAAGGACTATTGAGGAATTGGGGCTTGTAATGTTGTTTAAGTCATAATATACAATGCAAAAAATTGTAGAGTGTCTAGAATATTGGTTGAAGCATGTTATTCACACATCATTTGGACACCTTGTGTTGTCCACTCGCTCAACTTTATGCTACAAAAGATTAGCATTTAGCAACAAAATTAATAAGATCAAACAAGTGTATGCTAAGGTCAAAGAGATCCAAATGTTCATCACCAACCATCACATGTCGCAAGGCATATTTAGAACATCTTCAGAACTGGAGCTGTTAAAAGTGAGCGAAACAATATAATTTTATGTTTCACTTTAGTAGTTTATTTTTCAAAACTTATAAATGTTTTCTTTTTTGTTTTGTAATTTAAAAAAAAAAAATTCAAATAAGTTGTTGAGATCCAATTCACTTCAAACACAATATCTTGAAATGACTTGCCAAGGTATAACAAGCACTTTCTCAAGCAAGCTTTAATGCCCATTCCAAGAATGCCTGGTAACTAGGATTGCACTCGGTTGTATGAACTTGTGTACCTTGCATTACACCCACTGCAAACCCAAACACATTTTGACCAACTAAAACTTACTGTATTATATCAATAAGCTTTGATGCCCATTCCAAGAATGCCTGGTAACTAGGATTGCATGAACTTGTGTACCTTGCATTACACCCACTGCAAACCCAAACACATTTTGACCAACTAAAACTTATTGTATTATATCAATATACATCCACAATGGTGAATTTGAATATGTTTTAAAGTGAGCTTGGCCCATAGAGCTAGAACTACCTGCCATTGTAATCCGGAATCCCTATGGCAACAAGTTTGGAAAACAACACATTCCAAACAAATGAAAACATATATATATATATATATATATTTATATTCTAACCCATTTAATATTAAACCTAGAATAATGAAAACAAAACAAGGGAGTTCATTTGTAAAATAAAAATGAAAGAAAAAAAATAAAAAAAAACTTCTCCATTTTGAAAATTTTCTTTTACGGTCTCCCTAGCAGCTAATGGGCACACATGTAGGAATAGCAATCCAATTGCTTTGGAACCTTCAATGATCAATCTTTACTCTATTTATGTAATGAAAAGCAAGAATTAACGGTTTTTGTCGTTTGCATTCAAAATGAGGTAAAATGAGTTTGTTTTAGTGTTTCAAATGGTTTAGATGGCACTTTTAGGGTGTGCTCATGTTTTTGTTTTTCAGTTGAACTTTAAGGCAAAAGGAGATTCTAGAAAAAAACCCATTTTTTTGGTGTGGGTTCACCCTGTGCCAGACTTGGCCAAATCCAGGATAATTTAACAGGACTGTGGATGGCCCCGCAGGTGGACTGATTCAGAATTTTTTCTGATGAATCAGTAAGTTAGTAACAGAGTGCAAATCTAATTCAGATAACTAAAGAACAACCGGCAATACCTGGTACCACTGAAGCACCATCAGATTTAATTTAACTATATCTTCTTCTGGAGAAATATTTTCATGCAGGATCCTTTTAGAGTGACTATCAGTTATGCTTTGAGCATGGCAATTCAAAGTTTCTATTTCCAGTTATCCAGAATGCCTCTATCCCTGGGTGACAATATTTTTGTGTAGAGAAGGAATAAATAACTTCAGAGATCACTACTTCAACCTTATAAGTAATTTGCCCATATATCCATAGTACAATATTTGAATATTCTGCTGTTCCTTTCACTTGAAATGTGCGTAGAGATAACAGAAAAGAAGGAGCCACATTTTTAGTTGTTCTGATAATTTCAAACTGAGGAATATTCCCATGCTTTCAACAAGAGCTAAAATTCTGGTGTCAAACCCAAGAAAAGCATCCATGTTATTGATAAGCCAATGACAAACATTCCTGGAGAACTTGCAATGCTAATGAAGATGGCTTGGAGCTTTTAAGTCTTTTCCTAAAAGAGCATGGGTGAAAGGGCCTCCAAAACCCATTCTATTCAGCCTATTATGAGTCAAGATTTTGCTGTTTACAACCACCAAAGGAAAACCTTTACCTTTAATCAATTTCATCTTAACTTAAGTTTTCTAGCTTTGTATTTTATTTAAATGTTCACACAGATTATGTAGCCCAACCGGAATGAACCCCTCAGGCAATTATAAGGTTATAAACTAATATGAACCTTGTGGATTTTATGCTAGTCAAATGCAAACTAGCTTTTGATAAGGACAATCATATTGTATACTGTTAAGTAGTTTGTAACTTTGTTGGGTCAGTAAGTGATAATGTAACAATAGAATAAATGCTATGGAAATGTTTGGATTTTCCTTAGTTGGCACGGATATTGTCTACTGTTAAAACATGGCCATACATGTAAGTATGCCTCTGAACCTACTGTTTTTCTAGTGGTAAAATTATGTGTCTTTTAGTTTATGGCAAACAGATGCATAGACATATTCCATTGCAATTCAATGTAAGAAAATGATTCAAAATGGTTCCAAAACAGATAAGAGTAGACATAAATTTTGATTAATTCACAAATATCCAAATTTACAATTGCTAGTCTCCTTGTTGGTGTATGGGTGCACATATACACTTAGTATGTATTTTTCATGCATTTGCTACACTATAGGTTAAGCTTGGCTGCTTAGGGTGAGCTTTATTTACTGCTTTGTGGCATCATTTACTATTGGTGGTTGATATTATACACTTACTTTTGTGGGTGGTGAGTTTTTTCATCCTCCTCATTTTATTGTCTTTCCAATAAATTCAACCCTATTGCTTATATTCAAACATGGCATGAGAGGCAAACATCAGATGTACATTATCTGGTCATAGCTTACACTTGATGAGCATAGGTCACACTTGACATTTGTAACTAACACTTTGTGAATGGAATAGTTTTTTGTTTGCATTTCCTTTGTTGTCTTGAGCAACCGGTTACTTGAATTAGGTCTTTGCATTTTGGTTTTGGGTAATTTGTTATGGAAAATCTTACATGGTATTAGGGCAAATTTGTGCCAAATTTTAAATGGTATCAGAGCAAATCTGTGCCAAATCTAAGCAATCTTGCTCTCCTTCGCATTAATGAGTGTTTATCCTTAGATTTATTTAGGGCTTAAGAGTAAATATGTGATCTATTTAAGAAACTCTGATTGGCAATTCGATTGCATTCAATAGTTTTGATGGTGGTCATGAAGGGTAACCTCAAAAGTTGACCAAAATTTTTGAACACCATTATCATCTTCAAGCCAAAAATATTTTTTTAATTTGTAGTCAAAAGTCAAGATGAAATTGGAATGTATGTTTCATATGCTTATGAGGAGTAGGTTTTTGTTGCTTTTGTCTCCAGGATCTAATGTGTGAACTGTGAGGGTGATTATGTTAGATTAGTTTCTGTTTATTCCTTTTTAAGTGTTAGTTTTCAGTAGGACGTAATCATTGATTGTTTTGGGGTTTAAATTCATCTTGGTGAGTCCTAGGGATCCATTTTAGTTGGGATACTCATGCCATCTTCAAGACTTTTGTGTATGGTATTTATGGAAAAATTAATTAGGGAGAATTTTCTCCATATTGATGGGAATGATCCCACTTTATAGAACTTACAATCTTGGCACAGGTTAATGTAAGAACCTTACTAGTGAACATGTTCCTAATTTTGGGCTAAATCTTGCTCTTGGATCCAAATCAAAAGTTCTTTGACATGCTGGATCATGAAAGGATAAAAGCCAATGCATGGAGCTTTGTGATTTCAGAGAGAAGCAAATGTAACAATAGATACCCAAATTGCAATAAGAACCTTCAAAAGAGTTACATACAATTGATTTGCATTGCTCAGATTATCATCGCAATGAGTAAGGAATTACTCCAAAAGTTATATAAGAATGAAACAAATAACTGCATAATGAGGCAACACTTGCTAATAAACTTGCATATGAACATTCTATCATAGTGTTGTACCCCAAATTAAAATTTTTGCTACACTTAGGCATTTTGAAAAAATGAGTCAAGATACTGTTAAATCTGTCAAAAAGGTCAAATTTGGAGTTTGTATGTCTTGCATGGGGGCCAAAAACTTAGAAATTTGAAAATCAGGCAATCTAGGTCGGTTCAAAACAATCAAACCAACAATACCCAGACTTCAGTTTTTCATCCCTAAAATTTAGGAAAATTTCTATTTTTAGCAATTTTCTAAAAATAGAAACTTTTTCTGGGTCTTTCTGGGTTTCTCAAGAAATGGATACTTGTAAAATTTTCTAAAAATAGAAAGTTTGGCTTCTAGGGTTAAGACTGATTTTGATTGGCTTAAAATACTTCCTCATCAGGCTGGTGCAGTCGGAATCACGAAAAGATCAATTTTGCTTTAGTGGGTCTAATCTGCTTTTTCAGAAGCTTTTTCATAGATCCAAGGTCATCAATGGAAGTCAGTCGGCTGTCGGGTATCAGAATCAGATGTCCAAGCGTCAAATAGAAGCTATCAACGACAAACATGCACGAGGAACGGAGAAGAGAAGCCGTCAAAGTTGAAAAATGTGAATTTTTGGCTAAGTCTGGAGACTTTAGGCGCCCCAGTCAAGAAGAGGCGCCCAAACCTTCATGCCTTAGAAAATTTTTTGTTTTCGACGGCCGAGACAAAGAAAGCACGTCAAACGAGGTAAAATTTGAAATTTACATAAAAATGGCTGTCTACCAGCCATGGGCGCCCCTGAAGAGAATAGGTGCCTAGTTTTTCAAGGTACCAAATGATGGAATCAGGATTGGCTCTCCCAGGCAACATTGTTCAGTTTTAGGCCAGCTTCGTAGCGAATATCTCCATCAGCTCGTCAGAGCACCCAACCGCCGACAAATCCAGATCAAACAGGGGCCATGATGAGAGGTGTTTAGAACTCTGAGAGTGAAAAACAATGAAAATAATGTAACACTGGTGAACATGGGCGCCCTTGAAGGAGATAGGCGCCCAAGATTTTGATGGCTTAAATAGATGAATTTGCCAGTAAAGCCTCCAATGTGACTTCTTTAGATGCAATCAAGCTGTCCAACGCAATCATCAGCATGTCCGTCAGAGGAGGCAGTCATCAAATGTCGCAATGCGAACAAAGGAGGAAAAGTGAGAGAAAAGACAGAGTTGGAAGCAACAGTGAAAATCCAAAATAAAAAACTAATTCTGGAAGCTATGGGCGCCATACTTCAAGAAGGGCGCCTAGGGTTTTGAGCCACCAGAAGTCAATTTTCGAAGATGAGGTATCCAGAGGACCCCTTCCAAAATCATCCTAGCTATCCAGTGGACCTATTAGTCAGTCAGTCTGATCAGTACAACGCCCGGAATCGTGGATTCATCTGAAGGTCATAAGACAAGCAAAGTTTGAAGATTAGTAAAAATGGCTAACACTGGAAAAAATAGGCGCCCCTGGTAGACAGAGGCACCTGACAATTTGAAGGGTTAAATGAAGTTTTTGACAGATGATGTCTCCAGAATCATGTCGTCAGATTTGATTAGGTTCCGTGATGCAACGTTCAGCTCGTTCGCCGGATCAATCTGGAAGTCGGAAATCAGAGTCAAACCAGGGTTGAAAATTGAACAGAAGCTGAAAATGGTGAAAAGTTGGCTAAGTCTGGGAAAAAGGATGGCATACCTCAAAAAAGGCACTCAACTTCTCATGCCTTAGTAGAATTTTTGGGAATTTCAAAAATTGAAGTTGAAAAAAACGCCTTTGTTCAAAGCATGAGCTAAATAAGGGTTTTCAGAATTAGGGTTTGAGAAGCTGTTTCACAAAGCAAAAAGTTATTTAAGGACATCTCTAGGTATTATTTTTTTCATTTTCTTGTAGGTGTCTTCAAGGAGAAGCAGAGCAGCAACTTCAAATCTATATTTTCAAGATTCAAGGGTATAACTTGCTGGTTTTTCAATAAATTTTCAGATCAGCAGTCAAGAAGGCTTGCTTTTTCATGTTTTTCTTATCAGAACATCAAATCTTTGAAGAAGGAGGCTATTACTTTCAATTTTCAGCAAGCTGGTTTATACTAGTTCGATCTTCTGGATAATTTTTGAATAATTTTCTCAAGGTTGCAGCAGCTGCTTTTTATCTTGCATGTCAGAGAAAACTTCGAACTTTCAACTTCCAATCTTCTGGGTCTATCATAAATGTTCTTCTAGACAAAACCCACATCACAACTTTTTCAGCAAAACTTAAAGTGGCTGCTTTTTTAGTGAAACTTCAAGGTTTTCAAAATCTAACCAAATGGGTTCATCCAGAATGTGCTTATGAACAAAACCCAGATGCCAGCTTTTTCTGCTTTTTCGGAGAAAATTAGGGTTTGCTGCTTTTTTAGTCTACACTCGGAATTTTAAAAAACGAACGATCTGGGTTTGCTTGTAACGAAATTCTACACAAAACCCATATCTTAGAAAAATTTCCAAAAAAATCATCCGTTTGATGAAGAAAATCAGCAAGTTATTTTTAGGGTTTGTTCTGAGCTTGTTAGAACCTAGTCAAGTTTACAGTCAATCTTCAAGTTTTCCAGCATGGAGTACTCTCCCATCGAATTCAGAGCCAAACAAGTGTTGTATCATGATTATCTAAACGGATGATGTTAGGAAGTGTTTTTCAGTACCATCATGGAAATAAAATGTCATCATCTCAGTTGAAGAACCTGCAGAGGGAGTGGTATGAGCGAAAGGACAAGTGTCACAAAAAGTTGTGCAAAACTCTTCCGTGGGAGAATCAAGAGAAGTGTTGAAGCATAAAGTTGTAGAGCCGCCAAGTTATCAATCAGTAAGTCATCTTTCAAGAATAAGAACTCACAAAGAAGTTGAAGATTTCAAAGATTCTTTAAGTTTGATTGCAAAAGAGGAGAAGATCCTAGAAAAGCGGAATATGGCTAAAGATAGTATCAATGCTCTTGATAAAGAGGCAGTTTCCTGCTTTTTGGCGGATGTGTGAGAGATTTAAAGCGGCAACCTTCTAGAAGCTTTCTTCAAGCTTTCTTTCCATTCTTGTCTCACGCTTTCTTTCTACTCTTGTATCAATTCTTATCCATTCTTTGAAGGAGGAGGAAATCGAGTTGTAATGAGTTGGCGCTTTCCTTGTTTTTAGGTTTTCATAGGTTGTTAAATGTTTATCTTCTTTAGTTTTAGAAATAAAGCTTGCATGTTGGCAAGTCTTAGCTGTAAAGCAAGGAGATTTTATGGTTCCCTACTCCTCTGCTTAGTTATAAATAAGAGCAGTGTTTGCTCATTTTAGTTGAGCCATGCTAGTGATAACAAGACATAAGTGTCTTTAGTGCCTTCTCTTTGTTATTTAGTGTTGTTCACTTTGTGTAAAGAGCAAGTTTGCATGCCTCCTTAACTGCAGATACTTGTTTAGTGCATGTGTTGTGTTGATTATAATCAGGTTGATCGCATTTTGCAAGCGTGTTGCTACAACTTACTGTCCCGAAATTATAATCCTTTGTTCTAGAACCTCGAGTGAATAAAATCCTGAGCGTGCTTTGTCTGCCTCAATATAAATATCTCAAATTTTCCTTTTTTTTTTTGTGGGGTCTCAAAGGGTATCCTCGCGACTCAAGCCCAGGGGATCCCTTTACGGGGTGAGCTTGAGGCGAGACTAATCCCTACGGCCACGGGGTAACCAACGTCGCCCCCAAACATCCGCGGCGGGGTGATATCCGAGCCAGAGAGAATCGAACCCAAGACCTCGGGGAGCAAACCCAAGACTTAGACCAACTCCTCTAACCCGTGGGGGCAAATTTTCGTCTATTTGTTTTGTGTTAGAAGTGTGAGTAAATAAAATCTTGTAGCTTGCTTTGCTGCTCCTGAAATAGAAGTCTCATATTTCCGTAATACTTTTATGATCTTTTTTTCAGCTTGCTTAAAATGTACGTTGAAGAAAAGTTTGTTTAAGTATCTTTGTCAGAAATCAAACTCGTCCATTTCTAAACTCTCTTGCTCTGCATTTACTTGAGAGGGTAGAAACGTTTTAAGCGTAGGTTAAGTTGTAGCTATCTAGTTTCATTAAAGGGAAAACCTCAGCCGCAACATCTAGTGTTCTATAACCTTGTGTTCTTGCAGCTGAACCAAAAAGATAGGCGTAATTAAGTTTAGATTACTTTCTTTATGCAACTCAGCAAAAGAGGGAGCTTCCCCTCCTAATTCAAAGAGCAGTTTATTGCACATAGCTGTCCGTTTCCAGAATGCATTCCAGAGGTGCGATTTGAAACGCCAACACATAGCACTTAATCATTCATAGTGTTAGGGCATGATAATATTCACAAACTGAAATATGAATCACACATCTCATATTCAGTATCATACTGGAATTAGAATCCAAAATTAAATAAGAATCATATACTTCTTAACCAATAACAAAATGAAGTTAGATTCTAAATTGAAATAAAGAATTTAAGACAAACCTCTTCCATCCTTTCTCCTTAATCTGAAGCGGAAGAGAGTAAAGGGAGAGAGAGCATCATCAAGGTGATTTCCGCCCTACCATGAAGCCATAGGCTTCCCCATGCTACCCCATGAAGGGAGCCCAACCCATCACGAAGAGTCTAGCTATCCGTGTCCAAGATGTGTGAAATCTGTGCATCTATGGATTAACCTAACACATGCCACCTATTAATGCCCTATGCAAAAATATCTAGGCATATGTCCTTTAACCATAAGTGACTCTATTTAATTCGAGATGTCTTCCCGAGTGCAGTTCATTAAAGAGCAAATCACATTAGGAATTAAAGCCTCCTTATTGTAATATAACATCTCCCTTGCATTTAGTGAAGGATACAGTTTGCATGGAAGCTTGTTTCCTTCTTCACTTCTGCACAATTTTATCATGCTCTATATTTATATTTGGAAAAGGAAGCAATTGTACTGCTCATGGAACTAAATTTTCTTGTAGTACTATTACCACCTCCTCTATTTATTTTGTTCTCGTTCATGGAAATCAGGAGACTCTTCTCGTGGAACCTGGGACACAAGAAGGTTTTTTGAGTAATCTCCAAGGTCTTGGAGACTTTGTTTGGAATCTCCTGTGTCTCCAACAGGCACGTTCTTGGGAACTCGCTTTTGCAAACCAAAAAACCAAAAGAATATATATATTTTAAAGTTTTAAACAATTCAATTTTTTTTTTAAACAAAAGACCAAGAATTGGGTTTGGAGGAAGTGGTGATTGAACTACGTGGCCTCGATGATTTAGCCACAGTTTGATTGCCTACAGAGGAGCCAAAGCTCGAAAATTATGACTATCTAGAGAGGATCTTAGCAGGTGACTTGATGATGGAGGACAGGGTTGATGAAGAGCAGTATTCCATATGTTAATATCAAGGTAATGGAAATATGTCTTTCCTTCGAGTTTTTCTAACAGTTTTACAGTCCATTGTTCAAAAGCGGAAACCAGTGGGAAGGATATTCTAGGTCAATTGTTTTACGAAGCATGCCTGTAAAGAACTGGTACACATTTTTTATGGAACTTATTGCAATGACTGAGATTTACATGTCACCCCAGCAAGCTAAATTTATTAAAATTTGACCCACTGCTACAAGATTTGTTCAATCAGTGTATACCACTAATTTAGTTAACATGCTAGTTGTTGGCATTAGAATTGAAGAAGTAATAATAAAAAAACACTCAGAATGAATACACTTACTAACAGGTGAAGTCGTAGTCGTTTTCCTTATAACTAATCCATAGAGGTCTCGATTCTTTGGTGATTTGGTATCTAAACATGAGAGATGCCCTTACCTCGCACAGGCATCCACATACATCCTCCTCCAGGATGCAACTACCAACTTAACTTTGAATCTTATAGGCCACATTTAGAATGGCTGTATTCTTTTGATTGAAGTCTTATTTTAGTAGTCCACATTTAGAATGGTTTGTATTGTTTTGGTCGAAGCCTTATTTTACTTTTCTTGGTATATATCCAGAAATAATAGTGAAGGTACACAACATACCAGTTGCTAACTTTTGTATCATGGTTGAGCAGGTACAAAAGGACCTCATACTGACATGCACAAGAGGTTTCAACATCATCTCATTTCTGATTCTTCATTTCAAACAGGAATCTTTAGATTCCAGAATGATCCAAAGTTGTAACTATTAAACTGTTTATTTTTATATCAAGTTTCAAGTTTTGCTGAGATCTGTACTACTGGGAACACTTGTAACATTGTGTAATTCCCAGTGGTTCCATTCATGGCACAGAGTTGGCTATGCTTTTACCACATGAATAACATTGCCTTGTTGTCTTCTACGACATAAGTGTTTATGCATTGGCATTTCTGAACTTTGATGCATCCTATTTTTATGGAGGCTGTGCATGTCAAACCTAATGTATAATTGTTTTAAGGAAATCTGTTAGAGCTGTTTTTAGGCTTTTCTTGTAGCTTTTTCTCTTATGCTTTCATAATGGGATTTACTTTTGTTTCAATAATTGGGATTAAATTTCCACATCACAAGCAATGAACAAAGGAGATGATGGGTGTATCTATTGATCCTTATTATTATGCAGGATCTTATTGATACATGAAAAAACTTCAGCGTATTGCCTGAGATAATTTTCTTACGACACATAACTTCAGAATCTTAAATTTCAATTTACTGTGGACTAAGAATTCATGGTGTGTAGATTCTCTTGGCAGACTTCTTTCTATATTCTGTTTGTCAATGTGAGAAACAACCAAGTAATTTTGGGGGCTTGAGCCTCTAATCTTATTTTATGCTTGCATATAAGCTTGTAAAGAATCAACTTAAAATCTATTCGTTTCCCAATTTACATTAAAAAAGATTGAGCTCTCCCAGTTAAAATGGATAATTAGCTATTAGCACAGATTCATCTGGTTTGGGAACATGTGCATAGAGATGCCTTTCTGAATCGAAGTAATCATGATTAAGCATGTGTTAATTAATGGGGAAAAAATTCAACCGAAGAGACCCTCCACTACTCGTTCATTCTGGATTATTTTCTTAGTGTAATGGCAAGAGTCTTTCGAGCTTTACGTCCGACACTAACCTTTAAACAGACTTAATGGACTTACGAACAGTAAATTCCTCATTTGTGTTTAAAATTTTAAATCTATTACAAAATGCAACAGGATGCTAAAAATCGAAAATGATGATAAACCACTGTTAACAGGTTTGCTGATATTGGGATACAAGTCGTTTGTGATAAATCAAAATGTAGCATATGCCCCACTGTTGAACATCATAAAAATGCAAGCTATCTCTTTGTCCACAGTTCTTGATATTCAAACATACGTTAGAGTGTATTTTGCAAAACTTTCTAGGGCCTGAACATTTATACTATCTGAATAGAATGCGATACCCTTGATAACATTTTTAATGATTACAGTTTTTGCAAGAACAAGCTATGGACCTAAAGCGTGTTTCTGTAGCATCTTCAAGCTTGTTTCCTACTTTTGAGTTATTACATTCTGAATTAACAAATATAATGCAAACTTAAGTTTCATTCCTTGTAATCCTATTTAAAGCAAACACTAAAGCCCTTAATATATTTGGTCCTATGACACGATGATATAACCATCAAAAAGGTTGAACACAGACAAAAAGAACGTGGAGTAAAGTTTTCTTATTGTTCCAAGATTCAGTCAAATTATATATTTGGATATTTTTGGGGTCAACATTTTGATATCTCTTCCCTTTTCCTAACTATATAGGAGAAAGGATCCAGTAGTTGAGTATGTTTCAATACTAATTATAGTATTTGTTGATTTAACGTCTAATATTTTTAACAATATTGTCAATAGTTGTGACTTTGAAGTTGTTAGTGTTGAGGATGAATACAAATGAGTACCCATAATTGAATGAAATTTATTCTTTAGATCTAAAAAGCAACAAGTCATGTGATGCCACATCAACACACTAATAAAATATGACTTAGTGCACAACTATTGGCCTAATTTTTTTTGAGACCTTTTTGGGCACCTCAAAAAAATGCATGTTGATGTGGCCTTGAAACATCAGTTATACGTAGGGACTTAACAAGTAAGCTGCTGTAAATAATTGAGAGTGATTTGAAATTTTCAAGATTGATTTTGAGGAACGTGAAGTTATGGTGCTTGTCTTTTGGTCCTCTCCTGTAATGACATTTTGTTAAGGGTTTATTATTTAAAGCCTTAATGTGCCAAATATAGTTACAAAATTTGTTGGGATTCGTGAGTGAGTTGCGCAAGTCAAACTCAGCTAACCAATAACACCAAAAAGATACTGAATTTTTTGAGAAAGTGATTAGATTTGGATTTTATTGAAGTAGCCAAACATCAAATTGATTAGGGTACACTTGAAGGCACTTATTCTTTAGCAAGTATTTGTTTCATTCACATACATTTAGGACTTAATTGTTACTCTTTGGTTTCAACACCCTTTTTTCTTGTTGTTGGAGGGCACATAGTTTGGTCAAAAGTAATGAGATTATAAAAGATGGCATGCACCATAACGATCCTTGTGGCCATCAACGCCTTAATTTGGGCCTTGTGATGGGTCCTCCACCTTTAACCACCTTATGTTGTATTAGAGAGATTGCAAGGACGTCATATTCCTTGCAACTCTATTGAGAACCATCATCCCTAGACAACCACTTTGTAAAATAAAAAGTATAAAATAAATAAATTGGATTCATATTGAATGGAAAAATAATGTGTTTTTCTTTTATTTGGCTTGAAATAATAGAAATATCACCCAGTCCTCCTCCCATTTAAATGGTTTTTCAACAAATTTGATTTTTCGATTGTTTCTCAATGAAATCTTGAGTAATTTAATGACCGTTATACTTTTGGCTTGCCAAGGCCATTTTAGTCTCAAGTAATGTCACCATGGCTCAAAAAGTATTGAGGAATATGAGATTCAAGCATGAGAGCTATTAGAGCAATAGTGATGCTAAGTTGAGTAATATAGAATCTTCATTGCCATAGTTCATATCACTTTGATTCATTTATTTTTGATGCTATGGATATTCTAGCCAATGAGTTACAAAAAATATTAAAATATTTTATATATTTAATTTTTCCCCTTAAGCTCAAATCTTATTTTGTATTCATTTGTTTGAGGTATTCTTGTATATGTGATCAAAGTAACTTGTAATTGTAATTGATTAGTTCTTATGTTTTTTAAGTTGATTTAGAGAAGAGTGCATAGAAAAACTTTTAATCTTTAAAAAGTCATATAATAGCTATGGTTCCTAAGTATGCCTCTCATTTGCACTGTTGTATGGAAGCATCTCATTTTTATTTTTTTGATTGGTAAAAGGTTATATTTTATTAATAATAAAGAGCATTACATTCCATATTGAAACGAAAAAACAGTCCCATCCCCACTGTGTTGATGTTATAGCAGCTTAGGGCTACACTTCATTGCACACTCCTCAAGAAGGAAACATAAATTAAATGGTAGCCATTCGGCTATTTAATTTATCGTAATAACAATTGACAAACTTAAAGGGCCGACCCCTTAATGGTTCACATGAATTGATTAGTGCTTGGGCCGACCTTACTTGTATTTATCATTTATTATGTTTCTTTATAGAGGGCCGACCTAAGTTGAAGAGGCGCCTAATTTTTATATATACAAGGTCTTGTATTGTCATTATTATCATTCAAGTTCATCAAGTAAATTCGCAATTAAGGGCAGAAGTTCACACCTTCATAGCAGCAGTTTGAATTCAAGGAAGATCTCATTCATTTGTTTATCTTGCATCTTGGAGAAGTGCGATTTCATTGTATCAATAATTGGCCATTGTTGGGCCTAAGTTGTAAGCATATTTCTGCTCTTGTTCTACTATATTTAAGAGAATCATTTGCTGGGTTTTTCTCCCTCAAGAGGAGGGTTTTCCTAGGGTATCTTGCTGTGTTTATTGTCTTATGTGTTGCAATATTCTAAGTGCTTTCAATTAAATAATCTGATCTAAGAAACACTAACATGGTATCAGAGCGGGTTTGAAAAAGATCGTGATCATATTTAGTTTGCAACACTCACTCTAATCTTTTTCAGTCTATCTCCTATTTCAAATTTCAAGATGGTGAACGGTCTGAAAATTGAGGATAGACTCGAAGGAGTTTCTAACTACACATCATGGAGGTTCAGGATCATGCTCACATTGAAAGAGAATGATTTCGTTGAGTTTGTGATTCCGTCAAAGATCATATTGTTCCGATTGTCTTCAAGTTGGATACCGCAAGGGAGATGTTCAAAACATTGGAAGAGATGTACAAAATCAACAACACCAGTCGTGCCCTAACCTTGAAACAACAACTTCTTCACATTAAGATGGCGGAAGAAGAGTTTGTCATCACCTACTTCATGAGGATTTCAGAGATAAGAGATCAACTCTCCACAATCGCTAACATGATTGATGACAAAGACTTGACTATGCTTGCTCTCAATGGTCTTCCGCTTTCATGGGAGTCGTTTATTCAAGGAATTAATGCAAGATCTAAACTTCCCAAGTTTGATCAATTGAGGATTGACTGCATTCAAGAGGAGTCGAGACTAACGGCAAGGGGCATTGGTCAAAGTTCAAAGAATGAAGATTTACATGTTCTCACCTCTCATTCATCGAAGAAAGGAAAAGTTTGGAAGAAAGGATTCTTTAAGAGGAATCGAGATAATGGGTCAGATGGTGCTCCTGCATTCAAGAAGAAGTGGGACCTCTCTTGTGTTCAATGCTTTAGATGTGACAAATTTGGTCACTATGCGAAGGATTGTCCTACCAGGCCTAATCAACATGTTTCATTTGCGGATGTGATTGAGATCTCTCCCCAAAATGATTCTAGTGAATTTCTACTCTAGTCATGGGCCTATGTTCAAGCTGTGAAGGTTGTGTACTAAGCGCAAGAGCAGCGTATCAATACCATGTCCACCCTTCAGAATATTTAAGAGATAAGTATTCTTTGTTTTGATTACCATTCTAGGCTAAAAACCAGTTTGTTGAGTTGTGCAAATTTGACATCATTTACTTAGGTTTATGTGTGACCAGTAAATAGTGATCTTTGTGATAAGATTCTTTAGATTTATTCATTGCAAGTTGTACCATGTTAAATTGTGAAGATTGTCTTTTGAGATTAGCTCTTTTGAGAAATTGAAAGAAAGACATGTCATGATTGATGAAATAATTATCTATTACTCTCGAGATTTTTGCATGGTTGAATAATGTTCATGAACTATTTTGTAGCCACTAATTCATGCTATTGAGATAGTCAATCATGTATGCTCCTAGTTATGGTATGTCTATTTGAGATAGTTGAAGTTCCATGAACAATGAGTAATCTCTTGTTAATGATTTCAGGATAAATCAGAAGCGTAAGAGATTGCTTTCAAGAAGAGCGTGATGCATCCTATAGGTTGAAGGATGGAGACTCTACTTGCAACTTTGAGACTAAATAATTAGCTGAAGTCATCTTTTTGGAAAAAGAAGAATTAACCTTAAGAGGGAGTTCTATGACTCGTTGAGAATAAGTAAGGGTTGCAATGTTGCAAGGCCAGATGTTAAACTGTTGAAGTACCTCTTCAAGCAGTTGGGTTTTGAATTGCTCAAGTCAACCTGGTTTGGTAGCTCCGCAAACCTATTCAGAATAAAATGATCTGGAATGTGGTCGAAGAGGACAACCCTGAATCTCTACAGAGGTGTGCGTTGGAAACCATTTCTCTAAAGACAAGTGTTGCAAGCAATCTTGGACAATGAGGTCAAATGGTTGATGCAAGTGATTGAAGATTTAGAGGGAGCCTATTGAACCTAAAGATGATGGTTGTGTTGCTCTAGATGCTGTTTCAGTTGAGGCCTGCGATGATATCCTAGTACAATAGGAAGCTGTTTTCTGTGGGACTGAGTACAACAGAGGCCAAGTACATTACAACTTGTGTGACAGCTCGAGAAGTTGTGTGGCTTCGAAAGCTCCTTGCAGGATTGGTTAAACAAGTATTGAAGCCAACTGTCATCCCTTGTGTTAATCAAAGCTTTGAGAAGCTTTCTGTCTTTACATGGGTTTCATGATAAAGTAAGCATACCACTATATCAAAGATATGATATTGAGAAAAGATATTCAACACTGATGAGCAGATGGCAGTCATTCTCATCAAGCATCTCTTCAGGATAATGTTTGTGTACCTTCGAGACAAGCTTGATATGGTGGAGAATGAAGTCCTAGCTGAGAGGGAGTCTCAGTATCAGTGATCTTCAGATTTGTTAATGCATTTCTCTACTGAGAGAGATTTGAGGTGCAAGTCTTTGATAATACATTTCTCTACTGAGAGAGATTTGAGGTGCAAGTCTTTGATAATACATTTCTCTATTGAGAGAGATTTGAGGTGCAAGTCCTTGGTAGTGCATTTCTCTTCGAGATTTGAGGTGAAAGCCCTTGTTTCCACCCTCTGGGAGAGCCATGGTGGATGTCATGTGTGTGACTCCATGACAACATCACGTGAGGGAATCCGTGATGATTTACTTGTGCTTATGTATCACCCTCTGGAGGAGCCATGGTGAAAGTCACATTGAGGTGACAACATCACATTAAGTGATGAGCACTTGTATATACCATCTATGGAGGTAGCCATGATGGTTGATATCACGATGAGGTGATATTCTATTTTGTTTTCATATTGATATGATGTGTCGTGTGCAGGTGGAAGTATCATCCCTAGTTGAGAGGGAGTGTTGATGTTATAGCAGCTTAGAGTTGCACTTCATTGCACACGCCTCAAGAAGGAAACATAAATTAAATGGTAGCCATTCGGCTATTTAATTTATCGTAATAACAATTGACAAACTTAAAGGGCCAACCCCTTAATGGTTCGCATGAATTGATTAGTGTTTGGGCTGACCTTACTTGTATTTATCATTTATTATGTTTCTTTATAGAGGGCCGACCTAAGTTGAAGAGGCGCCTAATTTTTATATATACAAGGTCTTGTATTGTCATTATTATCATTCAAGTTCATCAAGTAAATTCGCAATTAAGGGCAAAAGTTCGCACCTTCATAGCAGCAGTTTGAATTCAAGGAAGATCTCATTCATTTGTTTATCTTGCATCTTGGAGAAGTGCAATTTCATTGTATCAATAATTGGCCATTGTTGGGCCTAAGTTGTAAGCAAATTTCTGCTCTTGTTCTACTATATTTAAGAGAATCATTTGCTGGGTTTTTCTCCCTCAAGAGGAGGGTTTTCCTAGGGTATCTTGCTGTGTTTATTGTCGTATGTGTTGCAATATTCTAAGTGCTTTCAATTAAATAATCTGATCTAAGAAACACTAGCACACTGGCCACCACAGATGCCACCCAATTACAACAAAAACCCCCAATTCCATCTGTAGGATTAGTATTCTAGCTTTCATCAAGTAATAAAAACCACCACGAACTATTGTGTCATATTCCAATCCAAAAAATTCAGCCCTTTCAGCCATTTGCACCTTCCTTCATTCTTGGCTCCGCAATTTCCCGAGGCTTCCTATTCATAAGTGTGTTTATTACTATCTCACACTTTACTTTCTTTTGCCTTCTATTATCACCATTTCTTCTACAAAGCGATTTTTGTTTGTTTGTTCGCAAAAGAAACAGACTATCTTCAAAAAAATCTCACCTCCCATTTCACTGTACTTGTTCATGTCGCCTTACCGTGCACTACTTTCTGGGGTATTGGCACAAAATGTTTACCATCTCCCGTCGCCTGAAACCTTCTTGTCGCCTCAAAACTAACTTCAGGTTTTCCCAAGCCATCAAAATTTCTAGCTTGTAGGCATCCCTGTCAATTCTCCTTCGCCACTTGATGAAGGGAATCAAGCCCTCCTGCGTAGCCTCATCCATGTCTTCTATGCCCTCTGAGACATCAAAGCCCACACCCGGCACTGCCCACTCCAAAAAAGACTCCATTTTCCCTAGCAGTTCTTCATCAAACAGTTCGAGCATTACCCATTTGATTTCGTTGGCGTCTTCCCCAATTTCTAAAGTCCATGCAAAAATCATAGACGCAATATCCGCATTCATGCATCCTCTATGTGTCGCCTCCCTAAAATGTGGCCCTAGTGTGTCTAGAACCGCTTCCACCACCTCATCATTTGGACACTTCAACAATTGCTTCAGGCGTTTCCAAGATGAAGGGCCAAAAAACGCCTTCTGTTGCAACTTTGTCGAGAAACCCCACATCGCCTCCATCGTCACCTTGCTCCCTGCACACCACCTAAAATATTTGCTAAAAATGGAAAGCCAACTCCGACTTCCCATACTTAACAACCCGTCCTCACATGGCATGAATTCGCTATGCTTTGCCAACCTGTCCTCATCACTCAAGGTACTCCTCTGCCGCCGCAATCCTACTACATTCTCTGCCATCATATTTTGCAATGCGCTTCCAAGATTTCTGACGCGAGCCAATTCAATCCCATCCTTCCCTGCACTTAAACTTCTGACATATCTTGTCCTTGATTTGAAATGATTGCATCCTTTATTTCTTGGATATCGGATCCAACGATCCTTTGTCCCTCCGACCTTTCCTAGCCCGCCACCTTTTCCTTACCTCCATCTACCCCCAATAAATACCCCTGCAATTAAATTCCAACACCTTACTAGTCGGATTTTGTAAAACTATCTGTTATATCCCTCTCTAAAAACTCCAACCCCCTGAAATCTTCGAAAACCAACCCACCCTCTAAATTCAGGGATATCGCCCACTTGGATAGTCTATCTGCCTCTTTATTACCCTCCCGCCTTATATGGCTGACATTAAAATCTTCAAAGGATTCCAATATCGTTGCAATATTTTTTATAACATTTTGGAGGTGCCACGCCTTTGCCCCCGAATTAATGATTGCTTGTATTATAATTAAAGAATCACCTTCCAGATGTAGCTTCATAACGCCACAAAATCTAGCTAATTGCACTGCTAATAAAGTTGCGTTAACCTCCACCATATTGTTTGTTCCAGGCTCTAATTTCTTAGCTGCGAAAGCAATTAAATTTCCTATATGATCTCTGTTTATGGCACCAAAACCTGATAGACCCAGATTGTTTTTTGCTGCCCCATCAAAATTTATCTTATGCCAACCTTCAAGAGGTTTTTCCCACACAACCGGTGCCTGCCTTGCCATTTTGATCAGGGTTTTCAAGGAGCTCGATATGTTCCTAATTCAAATACCCGACCATGTTCTTTGCACCTTTCTGTCATCCAAAGAGAAAGGTCGACGCCAATTTTTCATATCAGCAGCAACAACACTCATAACTTCTTCAATACTGTGATCTATTTTGTTGAGTAATCTTTCTATAGGTTCCTTCTTGTCTAAACAAATCCTCCTGTTTCTCTCTTTCCAGATCTCCCATATAATAAGAGAAGGCGAAACCAACCACACACATGACATCAAAGATTCTTTTTAAAAATTTGGCCAACTTTCAAAAACTTCTTTTATTGTCCGTTGAAAAGGGCTCTGCCATTCCAATTTTTGTCTAATATGGTCCCAACACTTCCCAGCCATTTCACATTGAATGAGCAGATGATCAAAAGATTCCTTTGCTTCTCCACACATGACACACTTAGATGGCCCAGCAAAACCTAACCACTTCCTTCTTTCCTCTGTTAGGATTTTACCTTTAATTGCTAACCAAGCAAAGGTGCCTGCTTTTGGTAAACAGTTCTTACTCCAACATAAGTCCTTTGCCCAAAATTTCTCTTCCTCCATCAAATCCAATAATTGATAACCAATTTTAACCGAGTAACTTCCATTTGTTGACCCACACCATACAATCTTATCCACATTCTCAGTGATGATAATACTTCTGGAATGCAGTACCTTTTTCATTTGCTGCACTTGCTGCACTATCAAACCTTCCTCTGGCACCTCTTTCCAACCCCAAAACTGCCCGAACGGACCCTATTTTTCAACCAAGTAGTCTCTCACTCTATTTCCCCATCTTTGTGTGTAATGCAATTTAAGGGACTGCATCTTAGGGTCATTGGCCAAATTCGGTCGTCCATCCCACAAATCCTCCCAGAAAACTTGCCTTCAAACCATCACCAATCTGCTAGGAAATATGACTGAGTATAACCGGTCTACAAGAAACAATAAAGTTCCAGATTGCCGACCCACTAGGAGGGTTGCAAATTGTTAGAATCCTATGATCCTCATGTGAGTCAAGATATTTTGCTTTTAGAACTTTTACCCACAGTAAATCCAGGTTAGCATACATACTCCACACCAATTTCACACCCAAAGCTTCATTTAGAAGTTGCCAATTTCTCACACCAGCACCACCTTTGTCTTTTGGCTTACAAATCTTATCCCATGCAAGCAAAAGAATCTTATCTTCATCACTAGCCCCATTCCAAAAAAAAATTCTCATTCGCTGCCCAATTGAAGAAATTACTTTATTTGGAACCTTTAAACACATCATAGAGTAGATCGGAATTACCGATATTATTGATTTAAGCATAAGGATTCTGCTTGTCGAAGTTAGCCATTTGCTCTTCCACCCATCCATTCGTTTCAAACAAGAGTCTACCAGATCCTTCCAAATGGCAGACTTATTTGCTCCCTCAAAGAGAGGAATTCCCAAGTATTTACTCGATAGACAACCCGACCTCATGCCAAGTATCCTGCAAATTTCATTCTACTTTTGAGTTGAGGTATTGAAAAAGAAAATTTCCGACTTCCGCCAGTTAATGCACTGACCAGAAGCCACCCCATGGTCATCCAAAGTTTTTTTCATCACCCGCGCTTCTTGAAAAGAAGAATCTCCCATCAAAAAAGTATCATTAGCAATTTGTGAGTGTGAGATTGGATCAATTCCTTCTACAACTTTAATCCCCTTCCATTTACCCAAACTACATTTATGTGATATCAATCTCCCTAACACCTCGGCCAAAATTATAAAGAGGAAAGGTGATATAGGATCACCTTGCCGAATACTTTCAGTAGAATCAAAGAAACCTTGAGGGCTGCCATTAACCAAAATTGAAAACCGAGGTGTGCTAATGCAATTTCAATCCACCTTATCCATTCTTTGCCAAAACCAAATTTCTCCAGCACTTTTAGCAGAAAGATTTTGTTTACCTTGTCATAAGCTCTCTTAATGTCTAGTTTGACCATCATTTTTTCAGCTTTACCCATCCTAACTGTGTGTATTGTTTCATGGGCTACAATCACACCTTTAAAAATGGATCTATTTGGGTAGAAGCCACTCTACTCAGATGAGATCACAGACCCCAGAACCATTTTCAATCTATTTGTAGTGACTTTTGAGATGATTTTGTAGACCGTATTGCATAAGGAAATAGGTCTAAAATCTTCAAAAGATGTTGTCACTGACCTTTTTGGGATGAGAGCAATAAAGGTGTTGTTTAAGTCTTTAAGGATGAAGCCACTTTCCTTAGACTCTTAAACCACCTCCCATAAATCAAAAGCAAAGATATGTTAGAATTTTTGGAAAAAAAATTCTGGAAACCCATCAGGGCCTGGAGCTTTATCTCGTCCAAGAGAAAAAAGAGCCCTTTTCACCTCCTTCAAAGAAACTTTCTCCATTAACACAACATTTTGTTCCTCCACAATGCACTTTGGGATGTTCTCCAAGATATCAGACACTTGATTCAAGTTTGCTGGGTTATCATTAAAAATCTCAGAAAAAACCTCACTACCTCCTTATTTATTAGCATTGGATCATGCACCATTTCTTCATTGGTGTCTCTAATTGTAAGAATCTTGTTTGTCAACCTTCAATCCTTTACTGAATTATGAAAGAACTTCGAATTCCTATCACCCTCCTTTAGCCATGTCTCCCTTGAATTTTGTCTCTAGAATATCTCTTCCCGAGCCAAGTCTTCTGAATACTCTTTATTAAGTTTCTTCTCCAGAACAAATTAATCTTCCCTCATCCCATGTTCAATTACTCTCATATGCAGAGCTTTTAGTTCTCCTCCAGAGTGATTCTATCATTAAAAATATTTTTGAAAGATGCTCGGTTCTAGGCTTTCAGTTGTTCTTTCAAAAATTGTAATTTCTCGACGAAAATAAAGGCTTTAGAACCAATCCTCCTAGGAGCGTTTTTCCACCATTCATTTACCAGTTCCTTGAAACCTTATGCCCGAAGCAACATTTTTTCAAACTTAAAAGGGCATTTATCTAGGGTTACTTCCTCTTGAATTCTTAAAGTTATTGGGTAATGATCTGAACCAGTTATTGGTAATATTTCTGCCTCACACAATCATTTTTGCTCAGCCCAATCTCCTGCTAAGAAGAATCTATCTAATTTTTCATCAATATTTAGAAAACCAACTCTCCTGTTTGTCCAAGTGAAATCTCCCTTTCTAAAAGGTAATTCAAAAAGTCCATTATCCATTACAAAATTAGAAAAATCCTTTTGACTTGGCCTCGACCAGCATACTCCCCCAAATTTATCTGAGGGTCGTATTATCGCATTGAAGTCTCCCCCAAGGAGAACCATTCCTTCCTCCCTCTCTCTTAGGATTCCAGATAATTCTTGCCATAGTGTTTTCTTTTGGAGTGAATTACAAGGACCATAAATATTGAGGATATCAAAACTTGTTCTTAGATGTTTTGATTCCACCCTACACCATTGCCAATTTATTTCCTGTCTGACAACCTGGACTTCCACAATAGACTCATTCCATAATAACCTCAAACCACCGGATGCACCAACTGCCCCTGATAAAGAGCACTTCCACCTCCCAAAACATTTTGAGAAAAATTCAAATTTGGACTCCTTAATTTTTGTTTCTTGTAACATAACCAAACTAGGTCTCGTTTGATCAAGACATCTCTTGATTAAACGAATCTTGTCAGGGGCATTGCAGCCCCTGACATTCCACGAAAGGAGCCTCATGGCTGCCGGGAAAAGGCATAGCCTTTTCTCAATCTTAATTTGCTTTGACCAACTGTATTACCCACTATTTCTAGCTACATTCTGTTGGTTTTGGGTCCTTTTTTCTTCTTCTCACCAAGCTTTGCTTTACTGTTAGAAGCAAGAGATTGTTCTATAGTTCGCTTCTCAATAATCCCAATATTGTCCTTAAGGCCAAGGACATCCTCTTCCCCCCGGTCTTCGTTATACTCATATTCCGAATTTGAATCCATCATGTCACCCCCACTATCACGGACCCCTTCAAAGGCATTCTCAAGGTTTCTGATGGGGGATATTGGTATATCTTTAAAAAAAGTTTCTTCTCCTAAAACTCCATTACCCTCCTCCTAAGAGGTATTCCTTGAAGCCCTCACTTTTTCTCTATTACTTGTGGACTCTTGCATCCAATTTTCATCAGGTTTTTTTGCTCTATTTTGTGAAAAGCCTCATATTCTTGGAGACCCTTCCTTTGTCACTGTCCATCAAAGATTTGGTTGGGCTCTCAGAGAGGACAGTCTGTCTTCTCCAAGAGGAAAAAACTGTTCACCAAGCTGGTCTAGATCTTTTTGTGGCGTATCCTCCTACCTCGGCATTTCCAGATTTTCACTTATCTCTTCCAAACTCATATGTTCCCCCAACAATTTTTCCTCCAAATTCCCCATTTTTTCATTTGACATTCCCATTCGGTGCTCATTTTGATCATTAAAATGATCCCACCTCCTTTTAAGTTCATTTTCTTTCCCATATCCATTTTCAAATAAAGCATCTATTTCCTCCCATTGGATTCCATCCCATACACCTCCCTCTCCCAGAAACATCCGTTGTTCATTTGACCTATGGATGTCCCATTCTTGAGAGTTGCTAAAATCTTCCCCACACCCACCTTCTAAAAGATGGATTATTTCCTCAGTTAAACTGTGTTGCGCCAAACCCTTCCCTTTCTTCGAGGGTTCAGGTTGATATTCAGTTCTCTTTTTCCCTATGCAACTCACACATTCGAACATGGAGTCCTCTATTTCTAGTTTTTGACACCAGAGACCTCCCCCCGTCTTGAGTTCTAATATTTCTGGTAGAGAATGGACCCCTTGTCTTAAAACACAGATTCAAGGAAAGAGACTAAGGGTTGATTTATCTACAACTTCCTCTAATTTCACAAAGGTTCCAAATTTACTGCCAATTAGTCTTAGGGTTTCCTGGTCCCAATATTCATGCGGAAGATTTCTCAGCCTAATCCACACAAGAACTTCCTCAACCGTTGTTTCATTAGGATTAAAATTTGGTGCCCAATCCTTAATAAAAAAACCTATTCCTTCCATCACAAAGGGACCACTATTGATTATCCATTCCTTGTCCTGAGTTGTTTGACATATCACCATAAAGAAACCATTCTCTAGGGTTTTTAGTTCACAATCACTACCCCAATGCCTATCACACCAAACCCTAAGCTTTGAATAAGCAAGCCATTTCCCACCCCATTTCAAGAAAAAAGCCCTAGCTTTCAACAAACTCACCGAATCATTCCATTCCCTATTCTCTAAAAGCAAAGTGGTCATGGTTGCATAGGATATACTGGGCATTACCTTACTTGGGCCTACTTTTTCCGCCTGTTGTTTCGAGCGCCATAACTTGTCCACCTTTTTGAAATCCACTTTCTCGGACACACGCCACATTCTGAAACATTCACCACTCTACAACCAAGACCTTCCTCTTGACCCATCAATGTCCACACAACATTTTTTTGCGATCTGTCTGTCCAGAGCTTGCCAAGCCTGATGGGAATTTGTCCATTTGTTGTTGTTTTGATTTCAACCATTTCTCCTATTGAAAGGCCATCGCACCTGCTCACCATTGCCATACTGAAGATCTTGATGTCTGCAAAAACCCTGTCGTTGTCATCGCTCCGCCATTATTCCATTTCTAATGCCCTGATATGCTATGTATTGATCCACAACTCATTTTCTCTTCATAATGTATATGTTTGGAGTCAACCTATTTTGTATCATACACTTCATCTAAAGTTCATCTTTCCAAAAAGGTAAAGAAGCATCTCATTTATTATCACTATTCAACACCTTGTAAATAATTTGGGTTCTATACAAGTTTGCTTGATGATTAATCTAATTTATATTATTAAAAAAATGCACCCAAAAATAGGTTACAAAATTTTCTTTTAAGTATATTCTTTAGGGTTCATCTTTTTAATATGATATGTCACTTAAAGGTTTAGTACAAATATCTTACTTATAAAATAGGGTGTACATTATTCATAGCCATTCAATATAGATTGTTAAAAAATTTGAGCCATTTAATGAACTAAAGTTTCATGAGAGAGGAAGGAAGCCCTAGTAGGGTTCACTAGATAAGACACTAAGTTTGTGGTAGTTTTCTACCATAAAAAGAATTTGTGGATGAAGAAGAGCTCACAACCACTAGAAGAATGTGTGCAAGTCCTTTGAGAGAAATTTTCCATGAAAACCTGTGACATAAAAGCATGCACAACATAGAAAGGCACTTGTGAGAATGAAAAAAGGCCTTTGGTGGAGGAAAAAGCATCCCAAAAATCAAGAACTAACAAAAGCTTACCACCAAAGTCACCAACAAGGGAATTGGGCTTGTGGGGGGAAAATAAAAGGTCCATGTGTAGGAATAAAGAATGTAAGAACATAAAAGAGATCATTTGGCTTGAAAATATAAACCTACAAACATGCATGCACCTACCATGACAAAAATCAACCAATTTGGCTAAAGGGGAAGTCACAACTAAAAAGAGAAGCATGGGAAGGAAAAAATATCTTGTGACGAGGATAAATTTATTTACCACCTACAACATATAATTTTACATAAGAAATTCCTCTTACAAATGTAGTGCATAGGATTGACACAAAAGGAAGATTGACTAGGGAGGAGACAAACATTGTTGCAGCACCATATAAGAGAGATTCATTGTGATACTTCTACTATAACAAAATCATCCCACACACACCCTATGAGAGATTTGACACACCTAAAAATTAGAGAGAAACGCCTAAAAATAATGCACCATGTCAATGCATTTCCCAATAAAGAACAAGGTATTCATGGCTATCTACCCGCAATAGGAAACTAAAAATAGGCCCCACAAGCCAACATAAGGAGATCTACTTGAGAAAGGGTGAATGGATTAAAGGGAAATGACAGTAATAATTATACATGTGTGCATGAGAATGTGCTCAAATGTGAATAAATTGCAATAAGATCAAACAAAACACAAAATCAAACCAACAATCAAGATAGGGCAAAAGAAGTCAAACCAACATAGAATTGAACGAAAATGAACCCTATCAAGCCTCTCATTGAGTAGATTTTCCTGTGATAGTCGATTGAATGTGTGCTCATTAACAATTTTGGTAGCATAATGATGCTCCAATGAAAAATGAGAGTTCTTTGATAAAATGGTTAAGTGTTGGATATATAGGTTTTGAGGAAAATGGATGAAGGGCTAGGATTAGATCATGGGATCAAGGGTTGAGATGAGAGGTGATCTCTCAACTCATGAGATTGTGCCAAGTGGCACAATGAGATGAGTTGGGAGAGATAAAGGTACTATGAGGGTACAAGGCCCATGTGACATGATACTAAGGTCATGTCACATGTACAAAGGGACATGTGCATGATGTGATGGGGAGGGTTGACCCACTGAATCATGGATTAAGTGTGTGCAACCACTTAGGGGCAGATTAGGATTATATTATAATTTAATGAGAAGAGGTTGGAGGATGGGACATGTAGAGGGGAATTGATTTTTTGAGGAAAGGGATAAAGGATGGGGGTAAATAATTATAATTAAAGGTAATTATTTACAAAAGTCTAGGATTTAGGGATAATAGAAGAAATAGATTAGGATGAAGGTTGAGATAATTGAATATTAATTAAATAATAGAGTATTATTTAATTAATATAAAGGAAGGAAATTGGTTGAATTAGGGGTAAATTGATCAAAGGTGGTCAATTTTAGGTGTCTATAATACACATGATGAACAATATTTTATTTTAAAGAAAAGGAAAAGGTAGCTAAATAAAACCAACAATAGGAAAAGAGAAATAACATCTTATAATTAATGGATAGTGTAGAATGAGGTTGGAAGATTTAAAAAATAACTAAAGGTAATGTATGAAAAAGAACAATAGGTACTTGAACTTCCTTGCTACGGTATACTCTATCTATGTGGAATGCCCATATTAAAATTGTCATTCAAATATTTTGTAGTGGGCCTCATCAAATTTGAGTGGTCCAACCTCCATTACCTGTCACTCATATGATGGTGAAGGGGAATTGGCTCAAAATGGATTGAACTACATATGGACCCCCAACATCATCAAAAAAATCCCAAGAAAGAGGGTAAGATTACAAATTTTGTCACTAGAATCTAAGATTGTTAGCAATTACAAACATGGTTTTGTAGAGGTGCCAACTTCGATAGTGGTAACTAAAAGTGTGTCTTCAAATATGTTGGGCTAGACAAACCCCTTAAAATGAACCTTCATCCCATTAATGTCATTTGTTGCATTTGATAAAGAAGAGTCTTCAATATAATAGATGATGCAATGGCAAGATCATCAAAGACCTCTTGTAGGTCAGTTTCCTCTTTATGCACAAATGACTAGAAAGACTTGGATGTGGCAACAAAGGACCAAGAATATGTTCTTGAACATATGAAAAAATTATCTTCATTTCCTCATGTATTTTCTCCCATTGTTGTGCTTCACATGCTCATCTCCTTTCTATCAGATCTAAGGTGTCTCTTAGCCTTTATTTATCTACAAGTTTGACAATATCATGTTGCTTCAAGCCATCCTTGTTATCAAGCATGGCTACCTTTTTCCACTATAAATTATTTCTTAGCTTTGAAAGGATGGCTTCATTTTCTTGATTCCTCTTTATTTCATCCATACTTTCACTTATTTTTTGTATTTCAAGAAGTATTTAAGATTTATAATTTCTAATGTTTTTTGATGTTTTTTGTTTCTTAGTCTTCTTGATGACACACACCACTTTTGAATTCCCTTTGTTGTAGAGTCTACAAAATTTCTAAGAGCAAGATATAGATGCTCCATTCAAAAAACATGGTAACATACATACATGTATTGATACTATGTATGTGGTTTTTGTATAAGACTATAGTAGTAGAGGATATGTATGTGAAAACTAATCATTGTTATCAATCATAAGCTTTTCAAACATTAAACAGAAAGACAACATCTCTTTTAAGATCTTGGGTTAAACAATAGAGTTTCCAATTTAATTAAAAATGCTTCTATAGAGTAGATATCTATTATTTATTCACTAAAAGCGATGATATAAGTGTAGTAGGTGTCAAAGTATACTTTTGGAAGTAGTTTCCTCAATATTTCCACCCAAAAATTGAGCTATGATGAATTTTTTCTAAAGTTTTATTAAAAAAATAAGACCCCAACAAATAAAAGATTTTTAAAAGCTTCAAGAATGAGGTCCCATTAAGCATGCCAAAGAATTGGCGGGTACTCCAAATGAACAACTAGTAGCCTAAGAAGGACTAGAGATAATAGAATGGGGTATGGCACAACTAGAGATGTTCACACACATAGCTTTCAAATGTGCAAGAAACCTTTGAAGAAGGTTAGTTTCTAGTCTAAGGTAACATTAGACTAATGCTTCTAAGGAAAAGGAACAAGATGAGGGATGGCGATTAGAAAAAGAGATAAGGGTTAGAGAAATAAAATGAAAATGGTGGGTGGAGTGCCAAAGAAATAGATCAATTAGCTTCCGCTATAGCATACAACCAATATGCATCCATGAACATGTAGTTGATTTTCGTGGGGTTGCCTCAACTTACATTAAATGAACCTACCAATATACAAAACAATACTAATTAGCATCTATGACCAATGGATATTCAAGTATACATAAAGACAATCCACTTCCATCCTAGGAGATTAAGAAAACAAACAAAAAACATATTCAAGAATTATACTAGAAAGAGAGCAATCTTTAGAATGATACATGAAGAACAAAAAATTAAAAGAATATTTCATTAATCAAGAGCTAAAAAACTAGTGATCAATTAGTCAATTTTATGAGCAAAAACATACAACATAAAACTATAAAGACAACCAAAATATATCAATAGTGAGGAATGTTAATACTCAATTTTGTAGTGCCAAATCTTGCTTAAGTCCCAACTCTTTTATGTATTTAGGCCTTATTTTCATCCATCATACACAATCGATTTGAGAAGTTTTCCAATGGGTCTTTGTTTGTCAAATTTGCCTAAGTGTTGGTCTCTTCATCCTCCATGTGCTTATAATGTGTCAAAAGTTGTAAAAGCCCAAAAAGGTTCTAAATGTGGGGTGTTTTATGTTTAATTTTCTAAAGGTTGTGCCTATGTTAGAATTTTAGAGTTTTCCTTCCTAGTACACCTTTCCTCTCAACTCTTCCTTTTCCTTTGTCTCTATTAGGATTATAAAGTCTTCCTTCCCAACATCTATTTCCTCCAACCCCCACTATCTCTTTTCCTTGTCCATATTTTAGACTATACTTTATCAACACACTCTTCTTGAAACCCCCACACTCTGACACTTTATTCTAAGTCATCATTTTTGGGTCACAATTTTAGTCATCCCTTTACCTGCATACCTTATGGTATTAATTCCTTGGCATCCTCAATCCCTAAACTCTAATATTTCCTTCTATATATTTTATCAAAGCTAGAGATGCAAAAATATCTCTAATTTGATACTTCTAACATGAATTATTAAATATCCCCAACTCTTAATCCCCAATATTTCTCGTGTTATTCTATTTGGTTCACGAGTTCAAACCTATCCTTACTTGCATGTCTTGTGGGATGATTTTCTTGCTATCCCTAATCCTTGACTTTCGATACTTTCCTTCATATATCTTTTTAGAGTCGGTGATGTAGTGATACCTTTATTTGCTTGCTTAGGACATGAGGTATGATGTACTTCCAATTCCTAATCCCCAAAAATGGTATAGTTTATGAGGTATCTTGATCCCCAATCCCTAAAACTTTAAAACTCCTACATTTTTCCTTGTTCACTCCCACCTACCTTCTTGCATGTCCCAAGCCACTATTAGTAGCCAATTTGATGTTGAAACTACTCCAGTGGGATTTTCTCACAAAAAAATAGTTACCCATCTTAAGGGCACAAATTCAAACGTATCTCAGATGGTGGAAGTTGAGAAAAATCATGGTACCATTAATGTGATAATTGTGTTTCTTACATGAATGTAGTTCATGCATTCTTTAGGCCACAAATTTAGTCGATTTCATGGGATCTCAACTTGTTCCACATGCAACATTGATGGCATCCAACCCTCAATTGATTTCTAAAAGGACTCAATAACCAAAAAAAGTGTTATATATCAATTCAATTTTTAGAATAAAGGTTACTCATTTCTCCATTTTCGTGTGACTACAATGTCAAGCAAGATCTATGGTTTCAAACCCTACATGTCCAATCACCATTAGAGAAACTCATATTGAAACTCACAAAGAAATATATATCCTGTGGTAAATATTTTTAATTGAATGTCTTGTTGACTAGTTGTGGATCTTGAGGAAGACTCCTAAGCAAATAAGTGTGATAGGTTCTTCCTAGATTAGGGTTTTTCCATCACATTTACTGGTACAAATGTAATATTAATTTGATACATGTTGCATCACTTTAATACATTGTATAATTTATGTATAATGGTCATTTACTTATTGTGTGTGGATTTATAGAATGTGGAAAGGGATTATTTAGCATGTTTAGTTGTTAAGTATTGTTTCTCTTTTCTCATTTCTATGTGTTGTGCCCTTTGGTTGGTTATGACTATGTAACCCATTATAAGGCACTAGTCCTAGAAATGTTCACCCTCCATGGACCTTAAAAATGAACAAAATTATTAAATAGTAGTGTAGAAATAAGAATTTAGTTATATGCACTACACAATCTAGTATCTTACCCATGAAAAACATTTAAAGCAAGACATAACAATTTTATCCTTAAAAGGTTGTGTCCTACATGTATCAATTTAATAAAGGTTATAGCAGTAGATTAGGTTTTGATTTAGTAACAAAAATTAGGTTGAAAGTGTAAATTTGGATATTCGTGTATTTTGTTTATCTTATATATATTTAGTTGTGATTAAATATTGTTTAAGATTACCTTTAGGAACACCCTCTTGGATCTAGTTGAGCCCAAAGTAAGGGAAAGTTTATCCACTCTTAGAAATTGTCCTATCATCAGTCACATTTTTTTGATGACTTTGTCTATCCACCTTTAGGAATGACATATCCTTGGCATTGAAGTGGTTTGATCCCTCTAGAAGAGTGAGCAATGGTTTCGGGACTTAATAAGGAAAAAGCCTTGTACATATAGATCACCAAAAGAAGAAATCTTAGCATAGATCTAATAGGATTAATTCAAAGGACTAGAATGACTTGCATGTCAACCTAAAATAGATATCCCTTTTTTAGGGCAATTTTCTTCACGCACCTCATAAGAGGGAAGAAGTTTTTATAAAAGATGCAAAACTCTAAAATGGTTTTTTGTATTAAATATCATAAATTGTAAGGAATTACAAAGTCATAAAATGGGGCAAACCACGTAGGGCCTTATTTACATAGTGATACACAACATATTTTATAAATTACCATACTATACAATGTTCAACTAATAGATCAATTTAGATATATTTACCAATACTTGAGAATAAAACATAACTTGATCTTTTACAAGGACCCGTGAACATAATAGAATAAAACCGGATAATCAGAATATTATATGTGATCATAACTTTATCCTTGATCATCATGTCTTCATCCATTCATTATCTCCTACTCTCGTTGTTGTCTTGGTCATCCTCTAGTGGAACAAGATTTGATCTGTCTTTGTGGTGGAAGTTTAGCTCTTTATCCAATCCCTCACTTGGGTATTTTTTGTTGTATTTCTTTTGAAATTCTAAGAAGCTTTTCATGAAAGGGATATTATCAACTTCATTGAAAGTCCAATTCCTTCTATAATTAACCTTTGTCTTGTTGAAATCCATAATTCCTTCCTTTAATAACTTCACAAATTTATCCTTTGAGATCTCCATAGTGCTTGTCACCCACACAAAAATATTGTGAAACACGAGTTTTCTAATAGAATCAATAATCACTCTCCTAGTACCCTGAAAAATATCCTCATTTCTAGCCTTCCGAATTTCCCATAAGATATTAGATGACAAAGTAAGCCAAAAAACTATATTCCATGCTTAAATATTCTATAGAACCAAAGAGAATCTCATACCATTTGATCTTACCTTTATCCCCCCATCCCATAAGATTAGCCAAAAACATGTTCCAAATCTCTTTTGCAAACAAACACTCAAAATGTACCTAATGCTTTCAAGTTATTTATATACAAAACATATGCTCAAAACTGAAGAGGATGGAGTAAAAGGAAGTTTTTTCAACATAAGTAACCACTTAAAGCAAGCAATATTTGGTTCTAGTATATTAGACCACAAAAACTTGAAGGTTTTTTACCATTATTCACCTAAGAAATATAGATTCCAACATTTGTTTAGATAGAATGGAAGTTCTTGTGAGTAAATTAAGGTTTTATAAATTATTTTATGTTTTAAGCAAATAATCTTAGTACCATCTGCTCAAGTGATATTTTTAAGCAATTCATTATCCTTTATAATGCAACCATGGAATTGAATGTTTCTACAAGCCTCACTAAGTATAGAAAAGGTCCTCCAATGTGAAGGAGGAAGCTTGAATTCAACACTCAAATCTACCCATGATTTTATTTGGTTATTGCACGTAATATATTTAAAACATCTAATACCTTTTAAATGCCATGTTTTAGTTGAGCATCCTTGGAATAAAGAAAGTGGTTTGTATTTTTTAGAGAGGTTACACCAAATTGACTTATCAGGGTAAACAAAACCCCTAGTTTGATTCACAAACTCATAGTTCTTAATTTGAATTCTAATGATCTCCTAGGCTTTCCATAAACTCTTAAACACATTTGATCCAGTTCGCATTACTGGAAATCTCCCAAATAGAATGTCATTTATGGGGATTTGTTTCCAAATCTTTGCTTGTTTTGGAACAACTAAGTGGATATTTTTCAATATCATAACCTTCCAAGGTTCATTTCCTTTTAAGGCTTTAAGGATCCACTTTCCAGCCAAGGAGATGTCATGATTTTTAAGGTTTTCCAGTCCTAATCCTCCTTCCACTTTTCTTAAGCAACACCATTCCCATTTAATGGCATGATTTTTCTTATTGCCCTTCCCATTTGACCAGAGGAATAATCCAAGTTATAAGAAGATAAATTGTTTTGACACACCTACAACTTGCCAACTGAGGAAAGATCTTTCTTGTTTCAATTGTATATTTTTTAAATCAATTTTACTTTTAGCCTAGTCCCACATATCTTTCAGACAAGGGTTAACAACAAAAGGAATGCCCAAGTACCTAACTTGTTTGTTAGGCCCTCCCCATTGAAACTCAAACTTATTGAACCAATTTGGGGGGTACTTGTCCCTACTAAGCATTATATATTTTTCCTATAGATATTCTAGCTCTTGAGGCTTCACAAAATAAATTAGGTTTGTGCATAAGACAATCTACATTTCTTTCTTCAAGGTTTACAAAAATTATAGTATCATCTACAAATTGAATGTTTAAAAGATCATTTCCATTGGGGATATTTAGGCCTTTAACTTTTGGTGACAGTCTAGTATCCCTTAGAATGTAGAAGATAACATATGAGGCTATCACAAACAAAGCAGGGGCAAAAGGTTAGTCTTGCCTAATTGACCTTTGCATAGGGAATTGGTCTGAAAAAGATCCATTAATGTCAACTTGAGTTATAGCATCATTTAGTAGAGTCCTCACCATTTGGAAAAATCCATTTGGGAAGCCAAAATCTTCAAGTGACATCATCATAAATGGCCACTCTATCCTAGCATAAGCTTTCTCAAAATCTAGTAAGAGAATGCTCGTATTTTGGCTGGAAGTTATAGCCCACTCCATGGCTTCCCAACTAGTTATGAGATTCTCCAATATGTATCTACCCTTAATGAATCATGTTTGTATAGGGCTAATAAACTTGGGGAGAATATCCACAAGTCTGAGAGACAAGATTTTTGTCAAAATCTTGTATGAGACATTAAGTAGGGTAATAGGTCTCCAGTTCTTAATTAATGTCTTATCCCCATCCTTAGGGAGAATTTTAATGATTCCTTTATTGGTGTTAGAGCCTAAAGAACCTACTGATGGCTTCTAAATTAACTTGTAGCAAATAATCTCCAATCCAATCTATACTCTTCTTATAAAATTCAATTGGGATCCCATCTGCTCCAGGGGTCTTGTCATTATTCAAAATTTGAAAAGCATTTACAATTTCTTCTTTTGAAACTTTTTGATTTAAATTTTCTGCAATATCTTCAGTGATCTTCTTGGGAATTAAGTTCCTAAATTGGTTTCTAACATTATGTCTTTGAGGTTCGTTTCCTTCAGATGAAAAAAGAGTCTTATAGAAGTTATGGAATAACTTTTTTATTTCCTTAGTGTCATTTCTAAGTCTATTTTCATCCTAAATATGGTTGATAAGTTGTCGTTAGGTCCTACTACTTTAAAATATTGAATGTCAATGAGTCGACCAGGTAGTGTCCAAGGCAGTTTGCAGAAGGAGATTATTTGGATAACTCATTTTATATTTTCTAATTTACCTTAAACTATTGGAAGCAATTTTAACCTAAGGCCATTACTATTTAACTAGAAAATAATCTTACTCTAAGAAAAACCGGAAATACTAAATTAAAAAGAATAAAACAACTAATTTAGAAAGCATCACAACTAAACTAGAAATCATTGAGATAAGCAAACTAAATAACTGATATACTACGGAAGCAGAAAAAGAAGTGAACAAACAATGAAACATCTTTTAAATAGTAATTTTTTTTATCAACTACAAAAGATAACTAATACAAATTTAAAGAAATGGTGCTCTGAAACTTTAGAATCAACTTCAACAAACTTAATTACCTCCTACTGAACAGTTATCTAACTTTAAACAAATGAACAATAGAACAGTAAAATACTTATCTATCTAACTAACTTCCCTTCAGTGGCTAGCTCGTGGGTTAACACTTCATCCTTAAATCACATAAGCTAAAAGTTCTAGAGTCTCTCCATTACAAACAGTCATCATCATTCATAATTCAACAGTGTATCAAAAGATAGAAATCAGGTAACTCATTCAACAGTATTTTGAAAACCATGTGTATAGCATAACGATACTTCCTTAGTATTATTCATCACTTCTGAAAATTACATCTGTATAGATAACTTATAACTAAATCCTAAATTTAAGATGGCATGGATAGCCATTGAAAAAGTCTTCAACAACTTAAAACTAACTTTCATGTCTTTAAAGCTCATAAAACATATAGAAGGCTCGAGAAGAGCCTTGAAGTTTTGATAACAGAATTTTAAAGAACAGAACTAAATCCTCGGTGCATCATCCCGGTATTTAGGAGTAGGTTCGCAACATCTATTCTTTACCACACTTGAGGCACGTGCTGGTTCAACTTTTGCAACAGCTGCTCGATGACCGATTATTCCCTACAAAAACACTCAAGTCAACCCATTAAACATGTATTGGAAAATTTCTTCAATTGATCAAAAGAAAGTAAGTTTGCATAATTTCTCTTTAAAATGAGCAATTATTTCTCCTAAAGTTTAATAAATTGGCACAGGCTTAGGATTGAGTTAGTAAAAGTAAGCTTTCCAGATTTTATTATGATGAGGTTATTTTTACCTCATCATTTCCTCCCCTACCTAATTTATGGCAGGTCCTCCTGCTCCATAGTTAAACCCTTGAGTCCTATTCCATTCCTCATATAGGGCACTGAGATCATGTGGCTCCCTTGTTGTTGCATCAAAAGCTTCAGGGTCATAAATGAACCCTCTGTGAAACATCACACTCTCCCTCCATTCATTGAAAAGTCTGTCATTCTGATTTTTTGAAACATTGAAGGTCGGAGGTGGATTAAGTAACAAGGGAGGTCTGTATTTCATTCCCATCGATTTTGTTCTAAGAGTTCTCAGGATTTTAACTAAGGCATCCGCTCTTCTAAATGACCACCTGATATTTAGAGGGGAAATGACCTCTCTTTTCTTTAGGTAAGCTGGTAGTGGGGTGAATATTTCTTTGCAAGCATGCCATGCTTTTCCAATCAACTTCTGTCTATTTTCCATGAAATTATCATAACACAGCTTGAGGTTGTTGTCGTATCTTTCCTTCATCTTATCATTAACAAGGAGAGACAAAAATGTATCTTTGAAACCACCAGGCCTTGAATTTGGGGACCTAATTTGGAGACCCACTGTCCTTTATGCCTGTGCAAACTCTTTTGTCCGATCCTGCCAATGAATTTGATTCCTCATGTTGGAGAGAAATGCTCTTAGTTCTACCTCTCCAATGAACAAGTTGATAAAGAAATCTGTGTGATTTTCTAATAATAAGTCATGCAAAAAAAATTCACAAATTAGATCTTGGTCTTCAGGGGTTGACTCTACATATATTTTAACGAACTCTTTAGCATTGGGCTCGTAGGGCTGATCATTGTAGATCCTAAAAAATTTCCATCTTAGCCATTGTTCATTCAAAAACATGGAGTAAACTCTTGATGGTCTTCTACAATTTAGTAAGCAATCCACTAGTTGACATGCATCTTGCTTTCCTCTGTAGGCCCGGTGAAATGACTCTTTCAGGGGATCCAATTCCTTCTTTAGCCTATAATTTTCAGCTTGGACATTCTTGAGGAAGTAACAATTTTCTATCCATTTCATTAGCAGAGGTGGAATGTGGATCTGGAACCAATTAGTTACAACTGGTTCAGTTTGAATTTCTTTGGACTCCATTTGAGGTTTTACAATGCATTCCTTCAAGTCATGTTCGAGTTCTATGACCCTACTAATGGAAGTTTTCAACTCTTCAATTTTTGTTTTCTTGTCCTCTTCAAAGGTTGTGAGCATAAGCACAAAATTTTGTTTTATTCTTTCAATTTCTGAATCTTTGTTTGCAATGTCAACACTATAAGTTTTATGCTTTTGATTCAGTTCTTGCATTTTCTCTTGTAACTTATAGATTATTGAGTCATTTTCCTGTAATTGAAGCTTCAAGCCTTGTATTTCTTGATCTCTTTTATTTATTATAACTATTTGCATAGTCAATTCTTCTTTTTGCAACTCTATCAGTTCATTACTTTTGGACAATTGTCTTTGTAGATCATCAATTTCTATTTTACACTTTTCTAACTCTGCAGTGGCACTACTTGTTTTAGCTGTCTCAAAAATTTGATTAACAATAGGGGAAAAATTTCTTGGTATATCGTCATCCCCCTCAGGTTCTCTTTCCTAAATCTCATTAGTGAAGATTTCCTCCACATGTGCAGAGTGGGAAGGAAACTCTTCACCTGAATCTTCCTTACCTAGGGGTACCTCCTCTTCACTGGCAAGCTCTGAAATTTCTATGGGCTCAGGTGGCCGCTTAGGCTTTTTATTCTTTGAACTTCCCTCCTTACCCTATATTGGGGTTTCAAAGAATTCAGAAGCTAAACGTTTACTTCTTTTGAGTGAAGGAAGATCTTGGAAGGTGACAGGTGTTCTATTTTTCCCCTTTTTCTTTCTTCTGGGTTTACTTGAATCAAAATAAATAATCTCAACTTGTTCTAGTAAGTCAGGGGTTTTGAATTCATCCCCAAAGAAGTTTGGAAAATCCTCACCAGGAGTAGTGGGATTAAGAGCTTCCAGAGTTGGAGAGCCCTTAGGGGAAATTTCTCCAGATGGTGGAATAGCCTGGTGGGATAGTTCCCATGTTTCTATTGTCCTTGCGATTGCAGGCTTCTCAATTTTTTTTAAAAACTTCTCCCATTTTCCCTCAGGTTTCTTGCAGAAGTGGTACTTATAGATCAACTGAATCAAACCATGATGTTTCAAAGGCCCAGCCCCTATTTTATACCTTTCTATGGAAGTGTTTAGGGAATCACACAAGAATTCAGGCATATTAACCCTAAGAGTAGGGTCCTCCCTTATGTGACGTAAATGGGTCAACATACGGAAGGTAGGTCCTACTACTACAATTAGCTGACCCTCACAAGTGAAATACTTTATAATCCATGTAACGACAGTACCCCAAGGTTCTAATATGGAGGTTCTCTGGAACCCTTTATTCTATCCCATGGTACTTATTACTACCATTGGGTGAGGATCTCCCTCTCTAACAAATAATTCAAATAATTTCTGGTACGTAATTTGAGAGGTTTCTGTTATTTTTATGCCTGCATTCTCTAATCCTGATAAGCGAGAAATAATTCTGGGACTTACCTTGAAACGCTTCCCATGAAGTACCACCTCGCCATTTGTGTAGTTTTCAACAAAAGAGCTCACCAACTTTTCATTGTAGCCCTCAAATTTTTTGATAAAATTTAACCACCATGCTTCCTCAAACAACCTTGAGATATTATTCAACTCTAACATTTTTTCTACTAAATCCGGCTCTGATTTTCTTTTACCACCTCCCATTTTTCTATTCCTCAATCTGTAAAAGAATTCAATTACAACACAAAGCTTTCACGCAACACTTTTAAAAATATTGCTTCTCAACTCAATTTTTGTCTTGTTTGCAACTTGCTATGCAATGATTTCCAATCTGCATGGAGTCATGCGAAAGGCTTTGCCATACAAGTAACTGATCGCCGAGTGACATGAGTTGCTAAATTGGGAGTGAAGTTCGTGCCAATTAATTATTCTTTATTCAAATATAACTACCTACTTAAAGCGAAAATTAATGCTTACTTGTGTTCTGTGATCGTTTGAAGATCTCGTACCTTACATATTTGACATGATGACGTGAAGGCATTGGCTGAGGTGACAGTGGATTTATTATGATATGGATGCAGAATTTTATGGATGACAGAGCTATCAATGTGGGTTACAGTACTTGGTGGCTTTACTTATGAATAAAACAAAAATAGAAAGACAGGTGTGCAAGATAGATTGACGAAAGGATCACAAAATTTTTGAATTTTTGAAAAAGGTGGCGAAATACGAACGAACAAGTTTCGGAGCACGCAATTTGACATTGCGCTCAAAACTAGTGCATAAGTTCCAGAGCATCGGTGTGGGGTGCAACTGGAGCAGAATGAAATGAAGGTTCCAGAGCATCATCAAAAGATGCAGCCGAAAAAGGAATGAAATGAAGGTTCCAGAGCATTGCCGAAAGATGCAGCCGGAGGAGCAACAGAATGAAAGTTCTGGAGCATCGCCGAAAGATGCAGCTGAAGCAGCAACAAAATGAAAGTTCTGGAGCATCGCCAAAAGATATGGAATGAAAGTTCTGGAGCATCGCTGAAAGATGCAACTGGAGCAGCAACGAAATGAAAGTGGAGTGACATGATGAAGAATTTTGAACTTCAAGAGCTTTGGACCTTAGTGCAGAACGCCTCTTCAACATGATGAGCTTTGTACAAGTTCCAGAGTATCGAGCATGAGGACCGTCAAGTTCTGGAGCATCTGGCACCGGGATCATAACGTTCTGGAGCATCTTTGGGGGGGTGCTCTGGAAGTTATTTTCCTCTTTTTGAGAAGTCCTACAAAATGGAACAAAAATTAGCTAAGTCCAAAACGAAGAAATAAGAAAAATATGTTGTCATACATGTCTTTTTTACACATTTTTATTATTTATTTATTTATTTTGAACATTTTTCAAGAATTTTTACTAGATAGATTCTGCCTTGGCAGGGTCAACACATTGGACCTCACCTTGCATTTCCACCATTCTCGATAATTCCTTCTTATTGACCAGGTTATGGTAGACACATAAGCGATGGACCATTAACTAAGAGGGTTCGCGTGTCACCATCGATTGGTTTCAACCGAACAGTTCCGTTCGAAAATACTTCATCAATCTCATAAGGTCCCAACTAATGAGTCCTGAGATTTCCTCTATGATCTTTGTGTCTTGAATCAAATAACAGGGCCCAGTCTCCATTATGAAACTCCCTCTCCTTAATATGTTTGTCGTGCCACACCTTCTGTTGATGTTGGATTAGTTCAGTTTGATGGACAACGTCTAAGCGAAGCTCATCCAATTCACTTAATTGTAGAACTCATTCAACTTGGGCTCGTTTTAAATCCAGGCCTAATTCCATAGCTGTTCTAGAGTTTGTAGCTCAAACTCAATGGGAAGAAGTGGTTTCTTTCCAAAAACAAGCTCATAGGGACTGAATCCAGTTGTAGATTTCCATGTTGTGTTGTATGCCCAAATGGCTTCAGGGAGTTTCCTGGCCCAATCATTCCTTCCTGAAGAAACTATTTTTGTCAAAATGTTTTCGAGCTCTCTATTAGTTACTTCCACCTAGCCATTTGCTTAAGGGTGATAAGGTGATGACCTTTTATGGCTTACTTGAAAATGGTTGGTAAATGCCAAGAGCACTTTGGACATAAATTGCGGTCCCTGATCAGTAACGATCGTTTGAGGGGCTCCAAATCTAAGGAACATTTTATTATAGAGGAAGTCTATGACTTGCTCTTCCCTAGCTACTCGTAAGGTTTGAAATTTTTTCCATTTTGTCAGGTAATTAGTGCAAACCAATATGTATTCTTTCCCTTGGGAGGAAGGATCTATGGGTCCGATAAAATCTAAACCCCATTTCTCGAATGGTTCTAGCACTATCTGAGGCAGTAAAGGCATTTCCGAAGAAGCAGTTGGTCTTCCCACTCTCTAACATTCATCACAATGATGAACATAATTCTTAATATCCTTATGCATTGAAGGCCAATAGTATCTAGCGCCTAATACTTTATGGGAAGTTCTCTTCGCAGAGTAGTGTCCTCCCGAAGGATCATCATGACAAGCCCTTAGAATGTTGTAGGTTTCGTCCACCCTTACACATCTCCTCAAGATCATATCAGGACCACAACGAAATAACATTCCATTAATCCATTTAAATGAGGAACTTTCCCTGATTAGACGCTTCTTTTGCTTAGTCGTGAATCCAAGGGGTACCTCTGAAGCAGCTAAATAGTTGGTGATATTTGCGAACCAGGGTGATTTTACAGAAACTGCAAAAAGATTTTCATCTGGGAATTCATCCTGTACAGGAGTACTGTCACCTTCTTCATGTTTGATTCGTGACAGAAAATTTGCTACTACATTATATTTCCCTGGTTTTTCAAGAATCGTGGCATTAAACTCCCGAAGGATCAACAACCATCTCATAATTCGACCATTAACTACAGGTTTATTCATTAGGTACTTCACAGCTGAGTGGTTTGTATAAACTGTAACCTTATATCTTGTAATATAATGGCGGAATTTCTTAATGGTGTGAACAACAGCCAGGAATTATTTTTCTATTGTTGTATAGTTTCTTTCTGCAGATGTCAGATTCTTGCTGATGATATATATGGCATATTTACCCCCGTTCTCATCTTCTTGTCCTAGCACTGCACGGATAGAAGCATCAGAAGCATCTGCATAGATATGGAAGGGAAGACTCCAATTCGTCTCTCGCAATACGGGAGAAGAGACAATATTTTCCTTGATTACTTCAAATGATTGCTGACACTTAGATGTCCAGACGAACTCTACTTCTTTCTGTAAAAGAGAGAACATAGGAGTTGAAATTTTACTGAAGCCTTCTATGAACCTTTTGTAGTAACTAGCATGTCCAAGAAAATTTCGAACATCAGTTTGTGTTTGAGGGACAGTCAACTGTTGGATGACTTCAATTTTTTTAGGGTCAACCTTTATTCCCTCAAAGGAAATATGATGACCCAAGACTATTCCTTGTTCCACCATTATTAAACATTTTTCATGGCTAAGGGATAGTCTATTTTCCTCACAAACTTGTAAAACTTGATCTAGGTTCTGAAGAGCTTCATCATAAGTTGACCCATAGACTGTAAAGTCATCCATATAGACCTCTACACAGTCATTAACTAGTGCAGAAAATATAGCAAGCACAACTCTCTGAAAAGTTGTTGGTACGTTACAAATTCCAAAGGGAAACACTCTGTATGCAAATGTGCCCCATGGGCAAGTAAACGTAGTTTTTTCTTGGTCTTCTGGAGCAACTTGAATCTGGTTGTAACCACTAAATCCATCAAGAAAGGAGAAATATTTCCTCCCAACCAAGTTGTCTAGAACCTAATCAACAAATGGTAGGGGAAAATAATCTCTATAAGTGGCTTTATTGAGTTCTCGATATTTTACACAGATTCTCCACTTCCCATTTTTCTTTGGGACAACCACCATAGGTGATACCCACTTACTATCAAAGATTGGATAAATAAATCCAACACAAAAGAGTTTCTCAATCTCAATTTTGACCAGATCCTTTAATGCAGGATTGAGTCTCCTCTGCAGCTGGTGTACAGGCCTTATACTGATGTCAGTGTAAATGTGATGAGTACGAACACTTGGGTGGATTCCCCTCATGTCCGTATAATCCCAAGAAAATGCTTTAGACCTTTGTACCAACACATTAAACAACTTATCCTCTTGAGTTTCTGTCAGCCAACTATTGATATTCAAAGTTTTTCCTGGTAATAGCATTATCAATTTTGTTCCAGGATGGACCGAGGTGATAGTATGAATTGGTCGCGATAAGGTTTTGAGAGGACAACTATGAGGTATAAGCCGATGAAATCTCGTGACGTCTTCAAAGAAATGACTTGTTATGGGGATCTTTTTAGCTAAGGGACAAGGCATTCCCATTGTAGCACAACTGTGTTGCATTTCGCTTATATCAATTAGTTGCCCAAAAATCCTTGGAGCATCCATCATTTCTTCCTCGTTCGGGGTTATAGCAATTCGTGCAACATCACTTACTAACTCTTCTTCCAGTTCTTCCCCATGTTGTTTAATTACTACCATAGCTAGGGAGGCTAAACTGTCTGAACCATTGGATTCCTTAGGTTCATCAACCCAGACCTTTTTTTTGTTTAGTCGGCTTAGCAGGGGGTATAAGAACAAACGTTTACTATCTTGACCATGCGAAATGGTCATTCCCCCTTCCCTACAATCAATCTTAGCAGCAACCATGGCCAACCAAGGTCTTCCAAGAATTACAGGATAGCTATCTTTGGGAGTAAGTGACTAGATTACCTGAAAATTGATTGGATATTCCCATCCATCAACTTTGACAAAGATGTTTTTAATTATGCCCTTCGGGATGGCTATAGACTGATTTTCCATTTGTAAGATTGTGGTTGTAGGGCGTAAATTAGTTAGGCCTAATTTTTCCATTACATCCACAGTCATTACGTTAATAGCTGGCCCAAGATCCACTAGAGCATTTGGTATTGCTACCTCACTAATTATAACAATTATAAGTGGACTCCCAGGATCATCGTATTTTGGAGCAATAGTTTTTCCAAATAGAAAATCAGCTAAATAACCATCGATATGAATGGTATTTATCTTTTTCGGCTTCCTTCCTGGCGTTTTAATGCATAGTTGTTTAATTAACTGGTTTAACTCAGGAATTTCCTTTATTGCTTGCAATAAAGGAACTTCAATTTGCAATTGCTTAATCTCCTAAATTAATGTAGTTTCTAAAGCCATGGATACTTCTGGAGTGTCTTCCAGAGTTATTGACTTTAAACGTTTCGAATATGGTGCCATTATGTTCTCCTTTGGAATTGGACTCTCCTAATGTTGACTCAAGGATTGACCTTCCTCCCCCTAAGACAAGTCAGCAACTCCTGCCGTTGAAAAAGGCTCTTTGTCTTTGGCAGTATTATCCTGATTAGACGTCGTGTCTTTTATTGGATTTTTAGGCTCAGGTTCCTCCACTATCTCCTTAATAGTGGGAGATTGAAGAGTTCGACCAAAGTGCAACTGCACGTTTTCAAAGTGTATCACATTAAGCCCCATAACATTTTCATGTTCGGTAGAATAGACTGGTGTATTCTGGCAATTATTCTTAGGATTGGGGAGCAGTTGTGCTGGAAGCTGAGGTTGGTTCACCTGCTCATTCTGAGGAGGGTTTTGAGCTGGAGGTAACAGATTTTGTTGTTGATTCCTCCTAGGTTTAGTATAAAACTGATTTTGTGCTCGATTCCATTGGGGAGCAGCATGTTGTTGGTACCATTGTTGTTGTGGTTGATTTTTCCACTTCTGATTTCTCCATGTGTGGTTTGTCCATTCAAGGGATCCCTAATAAGGATTTCCCCAGTTAGGTTGTGGTGGAGGCAATTGATTCCAAGATGGAGTCCATTGATTATGAGCCCAATTATTTTGTGGTCTCCATGCAAAATTAGGATTTTGTCCATAAGATAAATTACCTCCTTGACGTTGGTTTAAGGAATTTATCTCTGATTCAACTTGAATGGTTTTTTTCTTAGTATTCTTAATATCAGACAAAAGCTCACATTGATTCATAGGATGATTTTGCTCAAAAAGTTGACAAACATTGACTTTGTCCAATGGGCACTCGTGCAATAAGTGTTTATTTCGACACCTAGGACAATATATTGACAAGGTCTCTGGATTGGGAGTTTTAGCTTGTATACCATCTAATGTGGTATTCAACTGAACAAGAATGTTTGTTTTCAGATTTGCTATTTCTTCACAGAGCTTCCCTATCTCATTAGACCCTTTAAAAAGATTAGTTTTGCGGATTCCTCCCTGTGTACGGGAGAAATTATGACATAACTCACATATTTCCTCAAGGGTTAGTTGAGACACATCACCTTTCCCCATTAGATCAAGATTTCTTCTAGCGTCATCATCAAGACCTTTAAGAAAAATCATTTTTCAGGATCTCAACGCTATTGGCCGCTTCTCCACATCTTTTGGAGAGGAAGAGGAACCTATCGAGATAATCTTCTAAGCTTTCGTCCTCATTCTGTCTCAGTTTAAACAACTCCTCCTTATGATCACTTACCCTACAATAACTCTAGTATTTTTGCAAGAAGACAATCTCCATCTCCCCCCAAGATGTTATACTTCCAGAACCTAATCCCATAAACCAACGCATTGCTGAATCTTTCAAAGTCGACGAAAAGAGCTTCAACTTTTGGTTGTCATTCTTATAGTCATAAGTCTGACATAGGACTTTAAATTCAAAGAGAAACTGGTCTGGGTCTTCCGAGGACAAGCCATGGAAGGTTGGAAGGAAAGTTGGGGAGATGTTCTTCATTACGGTATCATCGTCTGCATCCAAAGTAATAGGATAGGTAAACATTCTAGGAGGCTGAGGTTCATTGTGGTTAAGATCATGTCAATTTGGTTCAACCCTATGGTCTCCCATGATAATTAGAGGATTTCGTTCTTCTAAGACTATTTCCTCAATAACCGGTTGTTCTGCCAGTTGATGTTTAGGCAAATAGTGGAAAGCCTTTGGTGGAACAGGCTCGAATAATTCTTCAAAGGTATTATCGTCAGAGCCTTGGGCCTCCCTTGGGATGATTGGTACATATTTTTGGGGGGTCTTTGGTATAAAACCTCCATGAGGGCCTCTTTTCCTGACCATGCAGAAAAGGAAGTCGACTGAGAAATTTTTGGTATAAAACTTGGTATTCAAATCGTCTCCTAATAACACTTAAGCACAAAGGCTATTTAGATCCCCGACAATGGCGCCAAAAAGTGATAGGCTGTCTTTAGGTCCTACTACTTTAGAATATTGAATGTCAATGAGTCGACCGGGCAGTGTCCAAGGCATTTTTCAAAAGGAGATTATTTGGATAACTCATTTTATATTTTTTGATTTACCTTAAACAATTGGAATCAATTTTAACCTAAGGCCATTACTATTTAACTACAAAATAATCTTACTCTAAGAAAAACCGGAAATACTAAATTAAAAAGCATAAAACAACTAATTTAGAAAGCATCACAACTAAACTAGAAAGCATTGAGATAAGCAAAATAAATAACTGATATACTATGGAAGCAGAAAAATAAGTGAACAGACAATGAAACATCTTTTAAACAGTAAAATTTTTTATCAACTACGAAAGATAACTCATACAAATTAAAAAAAATGGTGCTCCGAAACTTCAGACTCAACTTCAACAAACTTAATTACCTCCTATTGAACAATTATCTAACTTTAAACAAATGAACAACAGAATAGTAAAATAATTATCTATCTAACTAACTTCCCTCGAGTGGCCAACTCACGGGTTAACACTTCATCCTTAAATCATATAAGCTACAAGTTCTAGAGTATCTCCATTATGAACAATCATCATCATTCATAATTCAATAGTGTATCAAAAGACTTAAATCAAGTAACTCATTCAGCAGTATTTTGAAAACCATGTGTACAACATAACGATACTTCCTTAGTCTTATTCATCACTTCTGAAAATTATATCTTTATAGATAACTTATAACTAAGTCCTAAATTTAAGATGGTGTGGATAGCCATTGAAAAAGTCTTCAACAACTTAAAACTAACTTTTATGTATTTAAAGCTCATAAAACATATAGAAGGCTCGAGAAGAGCCATGAAGTTTTGATAACAGAATTTTAAAGAACAAAACTAAATCCTCAATGCATCATCCTGGTATTCAGGAGTAGGTTCACAACATCTATTCTTTACCACACTTGAGGCACATGCTGGTTCAACTTTTGCAACAATTGCTCGATGGCTAATTATTCCCTACAAAAACACTCAAGTCAACCCATTAAACTTGTATTGGCAAATTTCTTCAATTGATCAAAAGAAAGTAAGTTTGCATAATTTCCCTTTAAAATGAGCAATTATTTCTCCTAAATTTTAATAAATTGGCATAGGCTTAGGATTGAGTTAGTAAAAGTAAGCTTTCCAGATTTTATTATGATGAGGTTATTTTTACCTCATTAATGGTCCCCTTTCTCTCTAGAAATCTTATCTTTTATATACCTAAAAACAATTTGGTGCCCTTATCCCCATTGTTTAGCAAGTTCATTTTGGCTCTTATTTTCAAACCTTGAATCTTCCTAGATTACATGGTCCTCAATTTATTTTTTGCTATGATTAACTCCTCATTCAATCCTAAGTTTTTGGGGCCCATTTGAATTTCCTTCTCTAGTTTGACTAGACCATCTTGTAGGTCATTTTCTAATGCTCTTTTTTTCCAATAGTTTGAAAAAAAGTTTCCCAACTTTTAACATTGTTATCCCATCTTTCAATGGAATATTTATCCTTTAACATCCATTTTTTAATTTATCTAAGGGTAAAGATTGCTTCATTTCAATCTTTATGTTTTAGAAAATTGGTATTTGGTATAAATTTACTTTGTTTTTCATTGACCTAAATTTTCTCCTTAGATAATTGAATCTTGGAAGAGATGGGATGATGATCAAACAAGGAAGAAGGTGTAACCTTGACTCTACATCCATCACATATTTGATCAAAGCTAAAAAAGTCCTTGTTGGCATAAAACCTACCCGATTTGAAAAAATTCTTCTATTTCATTTTTGGTAGTTACACCAGGTAAACCAATTATGTTGACTTCCTTTCATGTTACCTTCAAGAGGATCAAAAAGGTTAAGCTTGTTCTTCATTTTGTACTAGAAGTATTTTTCATTACCTCTCCATTCCATTTCACTTCCTCTAGATTTGTCTTCCCTATTTTAAATCATATTAAAATCACCTCTCACAATCCAAAGGATGTCTGGAAGTCCATACATCCATTTCCAAAGTTCAATTATCTTCCAATGATCATTGGGAGTATAGATTGAACACAACCCATTTTTTTATTTTCTTTTTCAATCACAATGCATACTATCCTATTACATGGAGAAGTTCCATGCTCAACCACATATGATGCCCATTTGTTTGAAATCAATATGGAAAATCCCCTCTTCCTTTTTCATGAGCAGTATGGAATTGTTTTGCATCTTTCCAGATGAATCTAAGATTGGTTTACAAAGTGAATTTGATATATTTTACCTCTTGTAAAAAAATCACATCCTCATTATGGATTTGATTTAAATATCTTGTAGCCACACATTTCTTGTCAATCTAACCACATATTTTCTGTTAGGGAATTCCAACCCCCTCTCATTCCAACTTGTATAGTTAATTTTCATTTTCATTATACTTGAGTCACTTTTAGAATTCCTAAATCTGTCAAAGCATTTAGGGATTCTACCTTCTTTATCTAATTTTTTTAGGTCGGTTCAATCTCAAATCTACTTCTTTGATTTATCTTCTTCTTTTTTATTCTAATCCATCTCTTTGTTGAAGGATCTGAGCCTTCCTCCTTTTGATTCATTCTCACAGTTAATTTAAAATTCCTCAGGGTTGGAGACTACAAACATATTTCCACATTCCATATTAGGCAAGTTACCTATTTCAACTATCTATTTTCACTATTTAAATCTTCTGAATATGCTTCCTCATTTCCATCGTATCTACTTCCCCCTCTTGTCTAATAGGATGATTATAGTTAGCCAGAGGTAACAAATCAAGGCTAAACCCTTTATTAACTTCTAACAACTCTTCTAGGATCAAAATTTATTTTTCTTTTATATTTTGTCTTTCTATTACCTATTTATCAGAATTGTTATCAAATAAAATTTATTTATTAAGGATTTTTTGCATGTTTTACTCCTTCCCTGTCATTCCATATCCCTTCCAAGACTCAATCCTTCAGAGTTAGGTATGCATAAGGATGGAAATAAGGGTTAAAACATGGACTACTACAGTCAACATTGTTACCTCTATCTAAAGCTTGACAACTTATCATAGCACTTTTTTGGTTGTTCATGTCCACTAATCTCCTCTATGGAATTCCTAAAATTATTTTAATAAAATAGGAAAATTTATTAAAATTTGAAGGAAGTGAGAAAATCACTATAATGTTATGGCTTAATAATATATCAACATCATTGTTTCAATATATATTGATAATGGAGCCTTTATATATCCTAGGTTTTCCAACCCTCATACAAATTAAACCAACAAAAACTAATAATGTGAACAGGGAAAACTTTAAGAAACACCCCCCTCCGCGAAGGTGTAAATTCCTAACGAATCTTGTATACTTCTTGATAAAAAATATTAATTTTATTGACAAAAATTTTCGTTTTTCGAGGAAAAAAAATCCCAATTAGTGAATCTTTTATAATCCCTAGAAGTCTGTGGAAAATCTTGGTGAATGCAATATTTTTTTAATCGAATAAAAAAAAATTCATTAGCAATTAAAACCATTTTTCAAACCAGAATTTTTTTTCATTGGCGATTAAAACCTTTATTCAAAGCAAAAAGTATATTTTCATTGGCAAATTAAAAAGAATCTCAAAATAATTAAAAAATCTAGTGGCGAAATAAATAGATATGCCAACGGAAAATCATAGGGGTCATTCGAAGAAAGTTTGATGGACGACTGTAGTTGCATTCCTGAACTAAATCTCTAAAGCACTAGACTTGTGATTCGAAACCTCCAAAATAACACTGGAACCATTAGATTTCTAGAAATCAATGGTTGAGATTTTATTACCGTACAACTTGTTATAAAGTTTTGTTTGTCAGTGATTGGACGACCTTGGTGGGATGCACAACTTTCGAAGTGTCAGCTCATTTAATGAATTGTAAGGTGCCATTAAGGGATGTCTTCTCAAATGCTTTCAAACACCAACTTTAGGTTTAACATAATCTTTTAAATCCTCTGAAAGGATAGATCTTAAATAAGGAGGTTGGAGAAACGGATTTAGTAGCAGATTGTCACTTCCTGTCGGTAAAGTTAAGTGAGCCTGCATACAAGGAAAGGTGGCAACATTTTGAATTCCAGACTCAGAGTTTCCTCAAAATGGTGCTTCTAGCCGATATCAGGGTATGGGAAGATGAACTTGTGGCCGTCATGCAACCAAATTTGAATTGGCCTGAAGAAGAGCAACTCGACATCATTTCCCAGCTACGTTCAGTGGCATGGAAAGAGAAAACCAGCTATGTCGAGTACAACAGGGTGATTTTCATTTTAGAAGAAGAAGAAGAACATGCTCAATTTCATAATTTAGTTATGGAAATGCAGTTGGAACTGTACAGAGTCCCGACCACTCCAGCGATTTAACAACATGCATGAATCCTTTTGTGAATTGTGAATTTGTGACACGTAATGATAAGGGGGCATAGTTTTAGCTTTTGAGTGTTTTTTGAATTTTGATTGTACAGGGTGTGGGGTGATACGTCTGTGAAACCATATTTTTGGCATTAGAGAGATAAAAGAATATATTTTTAAATCTGTGTATTTATTAATGCTTCCTTTTAATTATGAATGAATTGTGTTTCTTCATGATAATTGTTCAATGTTTATCTGTTAGGTCAGAATGCCTATTTTTTCATCTCTGAGACTTTGTGTTCAGATTAATTCATTTGTTAAAAGAGAAACTATCACTTTTCTTTATTGATTGTGAGAAAAACGGACTTTGTGTCATTTATTTTAAAATATTTTGCATCTACTTTCATGGTTAAAGTGACAAATCTGTACACCAACAAGATTAAAGAGTTGCATTCCGGAAGTAAATCTTTGAAGCATTAGACTTGCGAATTGAAACCTCCAGAATAATACTATAATCGTTAGATGCAGACATGTGGTGAGATAAAGGCCCATCACTCATCACTCATTCAGTCTTTTCAATGCCTCAATGTTGTACATTTCATTTAATTGAAATTCTTAATCTTTTTGAAGAAAGTGTGGTTGGTGTACTACTAGTGCTAGTGCTGGCAGTGGCGGCGATTAATGCCATATGTGATATGAACATCCGAAGCAATTTCTTGGATAGCTCATAGCTTTAATGAAACAAGATTTGTAATGATTTCATATTGTTTGAACTTTGAGTGGCACTGGTGAATCGATGATTTTGACAGCTTGTCAGCTTGAGGTATAGTTGGCATGTAGCCAGACGTCAATCAAATTAAACATTTTAATTATACAGGCTAGTAGCGGCACTGGTGGCCTATAAATAGGGATAGTGATTCAGTGAATAGTGGATAGTGCCATAAGGGTTTTTATTTTCTAGGGTTAATAAGGATTCACAAAGAAGATGATGCGGTATTTGGGATACTATAAATTCTCCTGCCTACAGTTATGTAGTTACAGAGTAATCAGTAAAAGAAGAATTTCCTTCAAGTTCAGAATGGGTGGAATTAGAAAGAAGTTGATTTAATTAACCTGACTTCTCAGTCAGGTTTTGAACCAAGATGAGGAGCTCTGATGGAGGTAAGTGCTATACTAGTGCATGGAAGCTGCGTGCAAAAGATGGGAGCAGATTTTCTTCTCCTCTTGTATTTTAACAGCTCTCATTTCCCTAGCATGGTTGGAAAGCCCCATGCGTTTATTTTCAAAGAGGCATTTGTATTACATCTTTTTTATGACTCTGATTCTCGAAGGGGGTAAGTACATTTTGTATCTTCATGACTCCCATTTCCCCAAGATTTATTAGAACCCCCTTTCCCCAGCAAGGTTGGAAAATCCATCAGCAGAAGCTTGGAATCATGCATTTATTTTCAGAGCCACATTTGCATTACGTTGTCACCAGTAGAAGCTTCGAATCATGCATTTATTTTTAAAGTTACATTTATAGTAAATTTTCAACAGTAGAAGCTTGGAAATTGGAATCAATTTGTAATCCATTGATGATTGTAACGAGCAACAACTTGGAATAAATTATTAAATTTTGTCTATGTAAAGTAGTAGTACTAAAGTGACACACTAACATATGTTATTTATACAAAACAGGAGCTTGCCTGATCTACATCTACTCATTTGTAAAAAGATATGTAATAAGATGACATTGAAATTCAATTGCAATAAAATAAATGGTTGTGTTGTGTTATTCTTCGTTATTCATTTACACTTAGAGTAAAGAGTCATTTTCTGAGTTCAGAATATACTTTATGCAAATATATTCAAATCAATTTTTTTCTTTTGAGAAATTAAGTAATATACTAAGTACTTTATGCAATATGCACTTGATAATTCATGGTTATATCGGGCCATCGGGGGAATGCAATCATTCGTTCCATCGATGTTTATGTGTTACAACGATGTGCTTACTTTTGTTGACTCTATCGGTATATCGGGGAGCACACCTTATGAGTCTTTGCCTTTGGGCCATCGACGGGGCTGTGATGGGGGTTCCATCGATAAAGCATTGTTAGGCCGATGCCTATGGTATTGACTATTGATTTTTGTTAGAAACGGAGGAAGGACTACGAGTATGGGATTTCAAATCTGTTTATGGATGCAATGAAATTATGTAGGCTATAATATGGATCTTGTCACACAAATTTCTATGATTTGCATTATGTAATATGTAGGCTATAATAAGTCCTTTGCAACGTTAAGTTACCGGCCCCTTCGCCTTGATGCCAATCCTAGCGTGCAAAAGTTTAAAACAACTTTAAAACACATGTGTCAAGTTTATTTTTTTAAGTTAATATCATAAATTACTCAATTTTCAACCATTGGATGAACATTTGATGTATGGTTGTAGTTGCATTTCGTAATGAAATGCACAGAGCGATGGGCTTGCCAACTTAAACCTCTAGAACCACCCTATAACCGTTAGATTTAGAAAGATCAACGGTTAAGATTAAGAATTTGTAACT
>CM021106.1:620643297-620795677 GCA_007115665.2 Sequoiadendron giganteum
CCATCTAACAAAAACAAAACATGACATCAATCTGTAAAAGATGATCATTTCTTACTAATTACAAATAATATATTCTCTAAAATATATTTTTTGGCGACGATATTTAATCAATCATGTCCAAAGGCACACAAAATGTATTGAAATCAACATATCTACATAGGAAGGGTCAAGTTGTAGAGTGTCAATACAAAGCTCCTTGGAATGAATGTGTTACCTCTTTCTTGTCCTATAGTAAATCCAAAAAGAAAATACATGACATTTCATGAAATGATGATAGGCTAAATATACATAATCCAATGGTTATTTCAATATGGACAACTAATATGGATTACCAACTTGTCTTTTAAAAAATGATCATTCTTAAATACATTACCAAATATGAATCTAAGATGGAAAGGGAGTTTAATAGTTGCATTGATATGCCAACATGGATATATAAAAATCGAAGACCAAAAGATTAAGACCTATTAGCATATAAAAAATTCATGACAAATATTGTTGTAAACCACAATTTAGGTATACAAGAAACATGTCATATGCTATAAAAAATTTCATTTCTTTGCAATCACTCATTTATGACACTAAATGTTGGGAAAAAATTATTCCATCAAATCATAAGATATCTAGATGAAAATAAATTACTATTGAGCTATCTACATTCCTATATGCAATGCCCTATTGAAATGGAAACAAGAATGTTGATTAAATTTGCACAATCATTCTCATTTTATTTCTTTTGCAAAGTAATTATCAATGTATTTCCTTGATTCTATACTATTCCAAATGAGGATTCAAAACATTTTATTGGAGTGAGCTAATTATTTACAAGAATTTCATGACATTTCTACAGATATGGGTCTCATTAAATATTATATTTGAAACATAAGAAAAGAGGGGGAGATGGAGAGGAGACAAAAAAAGGGATGTGAGATGAGGGGCCTATGCCAGAATCAAAGGGGGGTATCCACATAATCATAAATCCACCTTTTCCATGTTCATTAGGAAGAGGGATAGTTCCACAAATGATTAGAATTGACTTGCGACCCTCAAGGTGAGTCAACCCTAGGTTTGGACATTATGCTACCATAACTTTCTCATGATAGAAATGAATGACAACAGTTTGGGTGAAGAATAAAAGTGTTTTAACAATCAAACCTATGAGATCTAACACTCGGAACATGAATTATTATGATAAAACTATCAAAAACAACCATCAATCAGTAGATATAAGAAGGTTGGGATGGTGTTTACCTGGCTCCAAAAGTGGGTTTCAGGCTCTACTAAAGGACATATTTTCCCAAGGGAAAATAGGTCTTTGTATAGGGGTCTGAAAATTCTTTTTGTAGTCCTCAAATCCCAGATCTAAGCTTCTAATTCCCTTAGGTTTGACTATCGAAAAGTCAAAAATAAAACCTGTAGGTGAGTTTTTCGTGTCTTGAAAACTTTGATGACAACTTTGCGAAATTTCTCTTTTGATCCAATTTTAATCCTTCTTCACCTATAAACCTACAAACACAAAGAAAGGGAAAAATTGTTTGTTTTTGGTGGATAAGGGTTTTCCTTGGTCAAACCCTAGTTTGGTAATTAAACCTTGATAATGAAATAATGATAAAATGAAGGAATTGATGAATGAACAAAGCTTGTTACTCCTCACCAAACCCTTTAATAGTTTCCCTTAGAGGATTGAAGTCTAACACATCTCTCTAAGGGTTGTATCTTGCATGAAATGGCTTGATTTGACATTTGATTTGATGCTTGAATGCTTGCTTAAAACTTGAAACCTACATCACAATGTTAGCTCAAAAACATGCATGAACACACATAAATCTTGACACCATGACATGATATTGAATGCTACAATAAATGACTAATAAATTTACTCTCCAATTCTTTTGATAATAATATTTTTTCTCGTGAAAGTTTCCTTAATGCTAGATAATGTTGCTTAGACTTGAATTGATAAAAAGACCTTGTATTTATAGGTGTTTTCTTAATTACCTGATAATTAAACACCACAAGATGGACTTTACAATTTAAATTTATATAATTAAAATGCTACCATAAACATATTAAAAATGGGATCTAAGACTTAAGGGGGATCCATTCACCCTTGGGTGAATGGGTCCTAGGCCCTAAACCTAGAACACACATTTTTCAAGATGTGTAATTAAGTGTAGGCATTGATTAAATGCGGGTTTCCCTTTTAGAAAATGAAATTATTTAGGCTTGTGAATGAATAATTGGACCAATTAAAGGCTTAATTAAGTCCAATTAATTAAGGGGTTTCAAACATAGTGTGAAATGTAAAGGAGTACATTTTTTGACAGTACAATATTGTTACAAATTTTGGAAGGAAATTAATATAAATAAACACTATTTGTGGCATGTCAACCACATAGTTGATATAGAGGTTAGGGATGAAGAAGATGAGGACATTGATAGTAAGATAAAAATTTAGGAAATATAATAGAAATGAATGAATGGGAGTGTTATCACAAATGGGCCTTACTAGTGGTGGAAGTCTAAATGCCCTTGAAATTCTTGGTATACGTGATTTGATCATATCAAAAAATGGGATGAATGTACTATACCTCCACATTTACATGACACTACACACTATTTCATAAGCATAAATAAGATATCCCAACATTATGACCAATCCATATTATATTTGAATGATTCATAATATCCACTATCTCCCAAATAAGAACAAACACTTACCATTATTAAAGAACACTATAATAATAATTCCTTCAAGTAACCCTTGCATATGATCATATAAGGAATGGTAGGTGATAGGTTGTTGTTAGGTCCTACTACTTTAGAATATTGAATGTCAATTAGTCGATCGGGCAGTGTCCAAGGTAGTTTGCAGAAGGAGGTTATTTGGATAACTTATTTTATATTTTCTGATTTACCTTAAACTATTGGAATCAATTTTAACCTAAGGCCATTACTATTTAACTAGAAAATAATCTTACTCTAAGAAAAACTGGAAATACTAAATTAAAAAGCATAAAACAACTAATTTAGAAAGCATCACAACTAAACCAGAAAGCATTGAGATAAGCAAACTAAATAACTGATATACTACGGAAGCAGAAAAATAAGTGAACAGACAATGAAACATATTTTAAATAATAAAAGTTTTTATCAACTATGAAAGATAACTCATACAAATTAAAAACAATGGTGCTCCAGAACTTCGGACTCAACTTCAACAAACTTAATTACCTCCTACTGAATAGTTATCTAACTCTAAACAAATGAACAACAAAATAGTAAAATACTTATCTATCTAACTAACTTCCCTCGAGTGGCTAGCTCGTGGGTTAACACTTCGTCCTTAAATCACATAAGCTACAAGTTCTGGAGTCTCTCCATTACAAACAATCATCATCATTCATAATTCATCAGTGTATCAAAAGACAAAAATCAGGTAACTCATTCAACAATATTTTGAAAACCATGTGAACAACATAACGATACTTCCTTCGTCTTTTTTATCACTTCTGAAAATTACATCTTTATAGATAACTTATAACTAAATCCTAAATTTAAGATGGCATGGATAGCCATTGAAAAAGTCTTGAACAACTGAAAACTAAATTTTATGTCTTTATAGCTCATAAAACATATAGAAGGCTCGAGAAGAGCCATGAAGTTTTGATAACAAAATTTTAAAGAACAAAACTAAATCCTTGGTGCATCATCCCAGTGTTCAGGAGTAGGTTTGCAACAAATATTCTTTACCACACTTGAGGCACGTGCTGGTTCAACTTTTGCAATAGCTACTCGATGACTGATTATTCCCTACAAAAACACTCAAGTCAACCCATTAAACCTATATTGGCAATTATTTCTCCTAAAGTTTAATAAATTGGCACAGGATTAGTATTGAGTTAGTAAAAGTAAAATTTCCAGATTTTATTATGATGAGGTTATTTTTACCTCATCATTTCCTCCCCTACCTAATTTCTGGCAGGTCCTCCTGCTCCATAGTTAAACCCCTGAGTCCTATTCCATTCCTCATATAGGGCACTGAGATCATGTGCCTCCCTTTCTATTGCATCAAAAGCTTCGGGGTCATAAATGAACCTTCTGTGAAACATCACACTCTCCCTCCATTCATTGAAAAGTTTGTCATTCTGATCTATTGAAATATTGAAGGCCGAAGGTGGATTGAGTAGCAAGGGAGGTCTGTATTTCATTCCCATCTATTTTGTTCTAAGAGTTATCAAGATTTTAACTAAGGCATCTGCTATTCTAAATGACCACCTAATATTTAGAGGGGAAATGACCTCTCTTTTCTTTAGGTAAGCTGGTAGTGGGGTGAATCTTTCTTCGCAAGAATGCCATGCTTTTCCAATCAACTTCTGTCCATTTTCCCTGAAATTATCATAACACAGCTTGAGGATGTTGTCATATCTTTCCTTCATCTTATCATTAACAAGGAGAGACAAAAATATATCTTTGAAACCACCAGGCCTTGAATTCGGGGACCTTATTTGGAGACCCACTATCCTTTTTGCCTATACAAACTCTTTTGTCCGATCCTACCAATGAATTTTATTCCTCATGGTGGAGAGAAATTCTCTCAGTTCTACCTCTCCAATGAACAAGTTGATAAAGAAATTTGTGTAATTTTCTAATAATAAGTCATGCAGAAAGAATTCACAAATTAGATCTTGGTCTTCAGGGGTTGACTCTATATATATTTTAACAAAATATTTATCATTGGGCTCGTAGGGATGATCATTGTAGATCCTAAACAATTTCCATCTTAGCCATTGTTCATTCAAAAACATGGAGTAAACTCTTGATGGTCTTCTACAATTTAGTAAATAGTCAACTAGTTGGCATGCATCTTGCTTTCCTTTGTAGGGCCTGTGAAATGACTCCTTCAGCAGCACCAGTTCCTTCTTTAACCTATAAGTTTTAGCTTGGACATTCCTGAGGAAGTAACACTTTTCTATCCATTTCATTAGCAGAGGTGGAATGCGGATCTAGAACCAATCATTTACAACTAGTTCAGTCTGAATTTCTTTGGACTCCATTTGAGGTTTTACAATGCATTCCTTCAAGTCTTGTTCTAGTTCTACGAGCTTGCTAATGGAAGCGTTCAAATATTCAGTTTTTGTTTTCTTGTCCTCTTCAAAGGCTGTGAGCATAAGCACAAAATTTTGTTTTATTCTTTCAATTTTTGTATCTTTTTTTGCAATTTCAACACTATAAGTTTTATGCTTTTGATTCAGTTCTTGCATTTTCTCTTGTAACTTATAGATTATTGAGTCCTTTTCCTGTAATTGAAGCTTCAAGCCCTGTATTTATTGATCTTTTTTATTTATTATAACTATTTGAACAGTCAATTCTTCTTTCTGCAACTCTATCAGTTCATTACCTTTGGACAATTGTCTTTGTAGATCATCAATTTCTATTTTACTCTTTTCTAACTTTGCAGTGGCAGTACTTGTTTTAGTTGTCTCAACAATTTGATTAACAATGGGGGACAAATTTCCTGGCACATCATCATCCCCCTCAGTCTCATTAGTGAAGATTTCCTCCACATGTGTAGAGTGAGAAGGAAACTCTTCGCCTGAATCTTCTTTACCTAGGGGTACGTCCTCTTCACTGGCAAGCTCTAAAATTTCTATGGGCTCAGGTGGCCTCTTAGGATTTTTATTCTTTGAACTTCCCTCCTTACCCTGTATTGGGGTTTCAGAGAATTCAAAAGCTAAAAGTTTACTTCTTCTAAGTGAAGGCAGATCTTGGAAGGTGATAGGTGTTCTATTTTTCTCCTTTTTCTTTCTTCCTGGGTTTACTTGAATCAAAATAAATAATCTCAACCTGTTCTGGTAAGTCAGGGGTTTTGAATTCATCCCTAAAGAAGTTTGGAAAATCCTCACCAGGAGTAGTGGGATTAGGAGCTTCTGGAGCTAGAGAGCCCTTAGTGGAAATTGCTCGAGATGGTGGAATAGCCTGGTGGGACGGTTCCCCTAATTCTATTGTCCTTGCGATTGCAGGCTTCTCAATTTTCTTTAAAAACTTCTCCCATTTTCCCTCAGCTTTCTTGCGGAAGTGGTACTTACAGATCAACTAAATAAAACCATGATGTTTAAAAGGCCCAGTCCCTATTTTATACCTTTCTATGGAAGTGTTTAGGGAATCACACAATAATTCAGGCATATTAACCCTAAGAGCAGGGTCCTCCCTTCCGTGACATAAATGGGTCAACATATGGAAGGCAGGTCCTACTACTACGATTAGCTGACCCTCACAAGTGAAATACTTTATAATCCATGCAACGGTAGTACCCCAGGGTTCTAATATGGAGGTTTTTTGGAACCCTTTATTCTGTCCCCTGGTACTTATTACTACCATTGGGTGAGGATATCCCTCTCTAATAAATAATTCAGATAATTTCTAGTACGTAATTTGAGAGGTTTCTTTTCTTTTTTTTTCGTACATTCTCTAATTCTGATAAGCGAGAAATGATTTTGGGACTTACCTTGAAACACTTCCCACGAAGTACCACCTCGCCATTTGTGTAGTTTTCAACAAAAGAGCTTACTAGCTTTTCATTGTAGCCCTCAAATTTTCTGATAAAATTTAACCACCCTTCTTCCTCGAACAACCTTGAGATATTACTCAACCCTAATAGTTTTTCTGTTGAATCCGGCTCTGATTTTCTTTTACCACCTCCCTTTTTTTATTCCTCACTCTGTAAAAGACTTCAATTACGACACAAAGCTTTCACGCAACACTTTTGAAAATATTGCTTTTGAACTCAATTTTTGTCTTGTTTGCAACTTACTATGCAATGATTTCCAATCTACATGGAGGCATGCGAAAGGATTTGTCGTACAAGTAACTGATTGTTGAGTGGCACAAGTTGCTAAATTGGGAGTGAAGTTCATGCCAATTAATTATTCTTTATTCAAAAATAACTACCTACTTAAAGCGGAAATTAATACTTACTTGCGTTCTGTGATCATTCAAAGATCTTGCACCTTATAGATTTGACAGGATGATGTGAAGGCATTGGCTGAGGTGACGAAAAATTTATTATGATATGGATGTGGAATTTTATGGATGACAAAGCCATCAATGTGGCTTATGGTACTTGGTGGCTTTATTTATGAATAAAACAAAAATAGAAAGACAGGTGTGCAAGATATACTGATGAAAGGATCACAATTTTTTGAATTTTTGAAAAAGGTGGCAAAATACGAATGAACAAGTTCCGGAGCACGCAAGCGATTTTTATTTGTGATGGAGAAGGCATAAATGTTCCATAGCATCGGTGTGGGGTGCAACCAGAGCGGAATGAAATGAAGGTTCCAGAGCATCACTGAAAGATGCAACTGAAAAAGGAATGAAATGAAGGTTCCAGAGCATCGTCGAAAGATGCAGCTGGAGCAGCAACAAAATGAAAGTTTTGGAGCATCGCGAAAGATGCAGCCGAAGCAGCAACGGGATGAAAGTGGAGTGACATGATAAATAATTTTAAACTTCAAGAGTTTTCGACCTTAGTGCAAAATGCCTCTTCGGCATGATGAGCTTTGTACAAGTTCCGGAGCATCGGGCATGAGGACCGTCAAGTTCTGGAGCATCTAACATCGGGATCATAACGTTCTAGAGCATCTTTGGGGGGGTGATCCAGAAGTTATTTTCCTCTTTTTGAGAAGTCTTGAAAAATGGAACAAAAATTAGCTAAGTCCAAAACGAAGAAATAAGAAAAATATCTTGTCATACATGTCTTTTTTACACATTTTATTATTTATTTATATTTTTGAACATTTTTCAAGCATTTTTACTAGATAGATTTTGCCTTGGTAGGGTCAACACATTGGACCTCACCTTGAATTTCCACCATTCTCGAGAATTCCTCCTTATTGACCGGCTTATGGTAGACACGTAAGCGTTGACCATTAACTAAGAGGGTTCATGTGTCACCATCGATTGGTTTCAACTGAACAGTTTTGTTTGAAAAGACTTCATCAATCTCATAAGGTCTCAACCAATGAGTCTTGAGCTTTCCCCTATGATATTTGTATCTTGAATCAAATAATAGGGCCTAGTCTCCATTATGAAACTCCCTCTCCTTAATATGTTTGTCATTCCACACCTTTCGTTGATGTTGAAGTAGTTTAGTTTTATGGACAATGTCTAAGCAAAGCTCATCCAATTCACTTAATTGTAGAACTCAGTCAACTTGGGCTCGTTTTAAATCCAGGCCTAATTCCAGAGCTGTTCATAGAGTTTGTAGCTCAAACTCAATGGGAAGAAGCAATTTCTTTCCAAAAACAAGCTCATAGGGACTGAATCCAGTTGTAGATTTCTAGGTTGTGTTGTATGCCCAAATGACTTTAGGGAGTTTCCTAGCCCAATCTTTCCTTCCTGAAGAAACTATTTTTGTCAAAATGTTTTCAAGCTCTCTATTAGTTACTTCCACCTAGCCATTTGCTTGAGGGTGATAAGGCGATGACCTTATATGGCTTACTTGAAAATGGTTGGTGAATGCCAAGAGCACTTTGGACATAAATTGGGGTCCCTAATCAGTAATGATCATTCGAGGAGATCCAAATCTAAGGAAGATTTTATTATAGAGGAAATCTATGACTTGCTCTTCCCTAGCTACTCGTAAGGCTTGAAATTTTGCCCATTTTTTTAGGTAATCAGTGTAAACCAATATGTATTCTTTCCCTTGGGAGGTAGGATCTATGGGTCCGATAAAATCTAAACCCATTTCTCGAATGGTTCTAGCACTACTTGAGGCAGTAAAGGCATTTTCGAAGAAGCAGTTGTTCTTCCCACTCTCTGACATTCATCACAATGATGAACATAATTCTTAATATCCTTATGCATTGAAGTCCAATAGTATCCGGCGCTTAAGACTTAATGGGAAGTTCTCTTCGCAGAGTAGCATCCTCTCAAAGGATCATCGTGACAAGCCCTTAGAATGTTGTAGGTTTCATCCGCCCTTACACATCTCCTCAAGATCATATCAGGACCACAACAAAATAACATTCCATTAATCCATTTGAACAAGGCACTTTCCCTAATTAGACACTTCTTTGCTTAGTTGTGAATCTAGGGGTAGTTGTGAAGTAGCTAAATAGTTAGCGATATCTGCGAACCAGGGTGATTTTATAGAAACTGCAAACAGATTTTCATCTGAGAATTCATCCTGTACAGGAGTACTGTCACCTTCTTCATGTTTGATTCGTGATAGAAAATTTGCTACTACATTATATTTCCCTGGTTTGTCAAGAATCATGGCATTAAACTCCTGAAGGAGCAATAACCATCTCATAATTTGACCATTAACTATGGGTTTATTCATTAGGTACTTCACAGCTGAGTGGTTTGTATAAACTGTAACCTTATATCCCATAATATAATGGAATAATTTCTTAATGGCGTGAACAATAGCCAGGAATTATTTTTTTGTTGTTGTATAGTTTCTTTTCGTAGATGTCAAATTCTTGCTGATGAAATCTATGGCATATTTACCCTCGTTCTCATCTTCTTGTCCCAACATTGCACTGATAGAATCATCAGAAGCATCTGCATATATATGGAAGGGAAGAATCCAATTTGGCCCTCACAGTATGGGAGTAGAGACAGGATTTTCCTTGATTGCTTCAAATGATTGCTGACACTTAGATGTCCAGATGAACTCTACTTCTTTCTGTAAAAGAGAGAACATTGGAGTTGAAATTTTACTGAAGCCTTCTATGAACCTTTTGTAGTAACTAGCATGTCCAAGAAAATTTCGAACATCAGTTTGTGTTTGAGGGACAGTCAACTGTTGGATGACTTCAATTTTTTTAGGGTCAACCTTTATTCCCTCAAAGGAAATATGATGACCCAAGACTATTCCTTGTTCCACCATTATTAAACATTTTTCATGGCTAAGGGATAGTCTATTTTCCTCACAAACTTGTAAAACTTGATCTAGGTTCTGAAGAGCTTCATCATAAGTTGACCCATAGACTGTAAAGTCATCCATATAGACCTCTACACAGTCATTAACTAGTGCAGAAAATATAGCAAGCACAACTCTCTGAAAAGTTGTTGGTACGTTACAAATTCCAAAGGGAAACACTCTGTATGCAAATGTGCCCCATGGGCAAGTAAACGTAGTTTTTTCTTGGTCTTCTGGAGCAACTTGAATCTGGTTGTAACCACTAAATCCATCAAGAAAGGAGAAATATTTCCTCCCAACCAAGTTGTCTAGAACCTAATCAACAAATGGTAGGGGAAAATAATCTCTATAAGTGGCTTTATTGAGTTCTCGATATTTTACACAGATTCTCCACTTCCCATTTTTCTTTGGGACAACCACCATAGGTGATACCCACTTACTATCAAAGATTGGATAAATAAATCCAACACAAAAGAGTTTCTCAATCTCAATTTTGACCAGATCCTTTAATGCAGGATTGAGTCTCCTCTGCAGCTGGTGTACAGGCCTTATACTGATGTCAGTGTAAATGTGATGAGTACGAACACTTGGGTGGATTCCCCTCATGTCCGTATAATCCCAAGAAAATGCTTTAGACCTTTGTACCAACACATTAAACAACTTATCCTCTTGAGTTTCTGTCAGCCAACTATTGATATTCAAAGTTTTTCCTGGTAATAGCATTATCAATTTTGTTCCAGGATGGACCGAGGTGATAGTATGAATTGGTCGCGATAAGGTTTTGAGAGGACAACTATGAGGTATAAGCCGATGAAATCTCGTGACGTCTTCAAAGAAATGACTTGTTATGGGGATCTTTTTAGCTAAGGGACAAGGCATTCCCATTGTAGCACAACTGTGTTGCATTTCGCTTATATCAATTAGTTGCCCAAAAATCCTTGGAGCATCCATCATTTCTTCCTCGTTCGGGGTTATAGCAATTCGTGCAACATCACTTACTAACTCTTCTTCCAGTTCTTCCCCATGTTGTTTAATTACTACCATAGCTAGGGAGGCTAAACTGTCTGAACCATTGGATTCCTTAGGTTCATCAACCCAGACCTTTTTTTTGTTTAGTCGGCTTAGCAGGGGGTATAAGAACAAACGTTTACTATCTTGACCATGCGAAATGGTCATTCCCCCTTCCCTACAATCAATCTTAGCAGCAACCATGGCCAACCAAGGTCTTCCAAGAATTACAGGATAGCTATCTTTGGGAGTAAGTGACTAGATTACCTGAAAATTGATTGGATATTCCCATCCATCAACTTTGACAAAGATGTTTTTAATTATGCCCTTCGGGATGGCTATAGACTGATTTTCCATTTGTAAGATTGTGGTTGTAGGGCGTAAATTAGTTAGGCCTAATTTTTCCATTACATCCACAGTCATTACGTTAATAGCTGGCCCAAGATCCACTAGAGCATTTGGTATTGCTACCTCACTAATTATAACAATTATAAGTGGACTCCCAGGATCATCGTATTTTGGAGCAATAGTTTTTCCAAATAGAAAATCAGCTAAATAACCATCGATATGAATGGTATTTATCTTTTTCGGCTTCCTTCCTGGCGTTTTAATGCATAGTTGTTTAATTAACTGGTTTAACTCAGGAATTTCCTTTATTGCTTGCAATAAAGGAACTTCAATTTGCAATTGCTTAATCTCCTAAATTAATGTAGTTTCTAAAGCCATGGATACTTCTGGAGTGTCTTCCAGAGTTATTGACTTTAAACGTTTCGAATATGGTGCCATTATGTTCTCCTTTGGAATTGGACTCTCCTAATGTTGACTCAAGGATTGACCTTCCTCCCCCTAAGACAAGTCAGCAACTCCTGCCGTTGAAAAAGGCTCTTTGTCTTTGGCAGTATTATCCTGATTAGACGTCGTGTCTTTTATTGGATTTTTAGGCTCAGGTTCCTCCACTATCTCCTTAATAGTGGGAGATTGAAGAGTTCGACCAAAGTGCAACTGCACGTTTTCAAAGTGTATCACATTAAGCCCCATAACATTTTCATGTTCGGTAGAATAGACTGGTGTATTCTGGCAATTATTCTTAGGATTGGGGAGCAGTTGTGCTGGAAGCTGAGGTTGGTTCACCTGCTCATTCTGAGGAGGGTTTTGAGCTGGAGGTAACAGATTTTGTTGTTGATTCCTCCTAGGTTTAGTATAAAACTGATTTTGTGCTCGATTCCATTGGGGAGCAGCATGTTGTTGGTACCATTGTTGTTGTGGTTGATTTTTCCACTTCTGATTTCTCCATGTGTGGTTTGTCCATTCAAGGGATCCCTAATAAGGATTTCCCCAGTTAGGTTGTGGTGGAGGCAATTGATTCCAAGATGGAGTCCATTGATTATGAGCCCAATTATTTTGTGGTCTCCATGCAAAATTAGGATTTTGTCCATAAGATAAATTACCTCCTTGACGTTGGTTTAAGGAATTTATCTCTGATTCAACTTGAATGGTTTTTTTCTTAGTATTCTTAATATCAGACAAAAGCTCACATTGATTCATAGGATGATTTTGCTCAAAAAGTTGACAAACATTGACTTTGTCCAATGGGCACTCGTGCAATAAGTGTTTATTTCGACACCTAGGACAATATATTGACAAGGTCTCTGGATTGGGAGTTTTAGCTTGTATACCATCTAATGTGGTATTCAACTGAACAAGAATGTTTGTTTTCAGATTTGCTATTTCTTCACAGAGCTTCCCTATCTCATTAGACCCTTTAAAAAGATTAGTTTTGCGGATTCCTCCCTGTGTACGGGAGAAATTATGACATAACTCACATATTTCCTCAAGGGTTAGTTGAGACACATCACCTTTCCCCATTAGATCAAGATTTCTTCTAGCGTCATCATCAAGACCTTTAAGAAAAATCATTTTTCAGGATCTCAACGCTATTGGCCGCTTCTCCACATCTTTTGGAGAGGAAGAGGAACCTATCGAGATAATCTTCTAAGCTTTCGTCCTCATTCTGTCTCAGTTTAAACAACTCCTCCTTATGATCACTTACCCTACAATAACTCTAGTATTTTTGCAAGAAGACAATCTCCATCTCCCCCCAAGATGTTATACTTCCAGAACCTAATCCCATAAACCAACGCATTGCTGAATCTTTCAAAGTCGACGAAAAGAGCTTCAACTTTTGGTTGTCATTCTTATAGTCATAAGTCTGACATAGGACTTTAAATTCAAAGAGAAACTGGTCTGGGTCTTCCGAGGACAAGCCATGGAAGGTTGGAAGGAAAGTTGGGGAGATGTTCTTCATTACGGTATCATCGTCTGCATCCAAAGTAATAGGATAGGTAAACATTCTAGGAGGCTGAGGTTCATTGTGGTTAAGATCATGTCAATTTGGTTCAACCCTATGGTCTCCCATGATAATTAGAGGATTTCGTTCTTCTAAGACTATTTCCTCAATAACCGGTTGTTCTGCCAGTTGATGTTTAGGCAAATAGTGGAAAGCCTTTGGTGGAACAGGCTCGAATAATTCTTCAAAGGTATTATCGTCAGAGCCTTGGGCCTCCCTTGGGATGATTGGTACATATTTTTGGGGGGTCTTTGGTATAAAACCTCCATGAGGGCCTCTTTTCCTGACCATGCAGAAAAGGAAGTCGACTGAGAAATTTTTGGTATAAAACTTGGTATTCAAATCGTCTCCTAATAACACTTAAGCACAAAGGCTATTTAGATCCCCGACAATGGCGCCAAAAAGTGATAGGCTGTCTTTAGGTCCTACTACTTTAGAATATTGAATGTCAATGAGTCGACCGGGCAGTGTCCAAGGCATTTTTCAAAAGGAGATTATTTGGATAACTCATTTTATATTTTTTGATTTACCTTAAACAATTGGAATCAATTTTAACCTAAGGCCATTACTATTTAACTACAAAATAATCTTACTCTAAGAAAAACCGGAAATACTAAATTAAAAAGCATAAAACAACTAATTTAGAAAGCATCACAACTAAACTAGAAAGCATTGAGATAAGCAAAATAAATAACTGATATACTATGGAAGCAGAAAAATAAGTGAACAGACAATGAAACATCTTTTAAACAGTAAAATTTTTTATCAACTACGAAAGATAACTCATACAAATTAAAAAAAATGGTGCTCCGAAACTTCAGACTCAACTTCAACAAACTTAATTACCTCCTATTGAACAATTATCTAACTTTAAACAAATGAACAACAGAATAGTAAAATAATTATCTATCTAACTAACTTCCCTCGAGTGGCCAACTCACGGGTTAACACTTCATCCTTAAATCATATAAGCTACAAGTTCTAGAGTATCTCCATTATGAACAATCATCATCATTCATAATTCAATAGTGTATCAAAAGACTTAAATCAAGTAACTCATTCAGCAGTATTTTGAAAACCATGTGTACAACATAACGATACTTCCTTAGTCTTATTCATCACTTCTGAAAATTATATCTTTATAGATAACTTATAACTAAGTCCTAAATTTAAGATGGTGTGGATAGCCATTGAAAAAGTCTTCAACAACTTAAAACTAACTTTTATGTATTTAAAGCTCATAAAACATATAGAAGGCTCGAGAAGAGCCATGAAGTTTTGATAACAGAATTTTAAAGAACAAAACTAAATCCTCAATGCATCATCCTGGTATTCAGGAGTAGGTTCACAACATCTATTCTTTACCACACTTGAGGCACATGCTGGTTCAACTTTTGCAACAATTGCTCGATGGCTAATTATTCCCTACAAAAACACTCAAGTCAACCCATTAAACTTGTATTGGCAAATTTCTTCAATTGATCAAAAGAAAGTAAGTTTGCATAATTTCCCTTTAAAATGAGCAATTATTTCTCCTAAATTTTAATAAATTGGCATAGGCTTAGGATTGAGTTAGTAAAAGTAAGCTTTCCAGATTTTATTATGATGAGGTTATTTTTACCTCATTAATGGTCCCCTTTCTCTCTAGAAATCTTATCTTTTATATACCTAAAAACAATTTGGTGCCCTTATCCCCATTGTTTAGCAAGTTCATTTTGGCTCTTATTTTCAAACCTTGAATCTTCCTAGATTACATGGTCCTCAATTTATTTTTTGCTATGATTAACTCCTCATTCAATCCTAAGTTTTTGGGGCCCATTTGAATTTCCTTCTCTAGTTTGACTAGACCATCTTGTAGGTCATTTTCTAATGCTCTTTTTTTCCAATAGTTTGAAAAAAAGTTTCCCAACTTTTAACATTGTTATCCCATCTTTCAATGGAATATTTATCCTTTAACATCCATTTTTTAATTTATCTAAGGGTAAAGATTGCTTCATTTCAATCTTTATGTTTTAGAAAATTGGTATTTGGTATAAATTTACTTTGTTTTTCATTGACCTAAATTTTCTCCTTAGATAATTGAATCTTGGAAGAGATGGGATGATGATCAAACAAGGAAGAAGGTGTAACCTTGACTCTACATCCATCACATATTTGATCAAAGCTAAAAAAGTCCTTGTTGGCATAAAACCTACCCGATTTGAAAAAATTCTTCTATTTCATTTTTGGTAGTTACACCAGGTAAACCAATTATGTTGACTTCCTTTCATGTTACCTTCAAGAGGATCAAAAAGGTTAAGCTTGTTCTTCATTTTGTACTAGAAGTATTTTTCATTACCTCTCCATTCCATTTCACTTCCTCTAGATTTGTCTTCCCTATTTTAAATCATATTAAAATCACCTCTCACAATCCAAAGGATGTCTGGAAGTCCATACATCCATTTCCAAAGTTCAATTATCTTCCAATGATCATTGGGAGTATAGATTGAACACAACCCATTTTTTTATTTTCTTTTTCAATCACAATGCATACTATCCTATTACATGGAGAAGTTCCATGCTCAACCACATATGATGCCCATTTGTTTGAAATCAATATGGAAAATCCCCTCTTCCTTTTTCATGAGCAGTATGGAATTGTTTTGCATCTTTCCAGATGAATCTAAGATTGGTTTACAAAGTGAATTTGATATATTTTACCTCTTGTAAAAAAATCACATCCTCATTATGGATTTGATTTAAATATCTTGTAGCCACACATTTCTTGTCAATCTAACCACATATTTTCTGTTAGGGAATTCCAACCCCCTCTCATTCCAACTTGTATAGTTAATTTTCATTTTCATTATACTTGAGTCACTTTTAGAATTCCTAAATCTGTCAAAGCATTTAGGGATTCTACCTTCTTTATCTAATTTTTTTAGGTCGGTTCAATCTCAAATCTACTTCTTTGATTTATCTTCTTCTTTTTTATTCTAATCCATCTCTTTGTTGAAGGATCTGAGCCTTCCTCCTTTTGATTCATTCTCACAGTTAATTTAAAATTCCTCAGGGTTGGAGACTACAAACATATTTCCACATTCCATATTAGGCAAGTTACCTATTTCAACTATCTATTTTCACTATTTAAATCTTCTGAATATGCTTCCTCATTTCCATCGTATCTACTTCCCCCTCTTGTCTAATAGGATGATTATAGTTAGCCAGAGGTAACAAATCAAGGCTAAACCCTTTATTAACTTCTAACAACTCTTCTAGGATCAAAATTTATTTTTCTTTTATATTTTGTCTTTCTATTACCTATTTATCAGAATTGTTATCAAATAAAATTTATTTATTAAGGATTTTTTGCATGTTTTACTCCTTCCCTGTCATTCCATATCCCTTCCAAGACTCAATCCTTCAGAGTTAGGTATGCATAAGGATGGAAATAAGGGTTAAAACATGGACTACTACAGTCAACATTGTTACCTCTATCTAAAGCTTGACAACTTATCATAGCACTTTTTTGGTTGTTCATGTCCACTAATCTCCTCTATGGAATTCCTAAAATTATTTTAATAAAATAGGAAAATTTATTAAAATTTGAAGGAAGTGAGAAAATCACTATAATGTTATGGCTTAATAATATATCAACATCATTGTTTCAATATATATTGATAATGGAGCCTTTATATATCCTAGGTTTTCCAACCCTCATACAAATTAAACCAACAAAAACTAATAATGTGAACAGGGAAAACTTTAAGAAACACCCCCCTCCGCGAAGGTGTAAATTCCTAACGAATCTTGTATACTTCTTGATAAAAAATATTAATTTTATTGACAAAAATTTTCGTTTTTCGAGGAAAAAAAATCCCAATTAGTGAATCTTTTATAATCCCTAGAAGTCTGTGGAAAATCTTGGTGAATGCAATATTTTTTTAATCGAATAAAAAAAAATTCATTAGCAATTAAAACCATTTTTCAAACCAGAATTTTTTTTCATTGGCGATTAAAACCTTTATTCAAAGCAAAAAGTATATTTTCATTGGCAAATTAAAAAGAATCTCAAAATAATTAAAAAATCTAGTGGCGAAATAAATAGATATGCCAACGGAAAATCATAGGGGTCATTCGAAGAAAGTTTGATGGACGACTGTAGTTGCATTCCTGAACTAAATCTCTAAAGCACTAGACTTGTGATTCGAAACCTCCAAAATAACACTGGAACCATTAGATTTCTAGAAATCAATGGTTGAGATTTTATTACCGTACAACTTGTTATAAAGTTTTGTTTGTCAGTGATTGGACGACCTTGGTGGGATGCACAACTTTCGAAGTGTCAGCTCATTTAATGAATTGTAAGGTGCCATTAAGGGATGTCTTCTCAAATGCTTTCAAACACCAACTTTAGGTTTAACATAATCTTTTAAATCCTCTGAAAGGATAGATCTTAAATAAGGAGGTTGGAGAAACGGATTTAGTAGCAGATTGTCACTTCCTGTCGGTAAAGTTAAGTGAGCCTGCATACAAGGAAAGGTGGCAACATTTTGAATTCCAGACTCAGAGTTTCCTCAAAATGGTGCTTCTAGCCGATATCAGGGTATGGGAAGATGAACTTGTGGCCGTCATGCAACCAAATTTGAATTGGCCTGAAGAAGAGCAACTCGACATCATTTCCCAGCTACGTTCAGTGGCATGGAAAGAGAAAACCAGCTATGTCGAGTACAACAGGGTGATTTTCATTTTAGAAGAAGAAGAAGAACATGCTCAATTTCATAATTTAGTTATGGAAATGCAGTTGGAACTGTACAGAGTCCCGACCACTCCAGCGATTTAACAACATGCATGAATCCTTTTGTGAATTGTGAATTTGTGACACGTAATGATAAGGGGGCATAGTTTTAGCTTTTGAGTGTTTTTTGAATTTTGATTGTACAGGGTGTGGGGTGATACGTCTGTGAAACCATATTTTTGGCATTAGAGAGATAAAAGAATATATTTTTAAATCTGTGTATTTATTAATGCTTCCTTTTAATTATGAATGAATTGTGTTTCTTCATGATAATTGTTCAATGTTTATCTGTTAGGTCAGAATGCCTATTTTTTCATCTCTGAGACTTTGTGTTCAGATTAATTCATTTGTTAAAAGAGAAACTATCACTTTTCTTTATTGATTGTGAGAAAAACGGACTTTGTGTCATTTATTTTAAAATATTTTGCATCTACTTTCATGGTTAAAGTGACAAATCTGTACACCAACAAGATTAAAGAGTTGCATTCCGGAAGTAAATCTTTGAAGCATTAGACTTGCGAATTGAAACCTCCAGAATAATACTATAATCGTTAGATGCAGACATGTGGTGAGATAAAGGCCCATCACTCATCACTCATTCAGTCTTTTCAATGCCTCAATGTTGTACATTTCATTTAATTGAAATTCTTAATCTTTTTGAAGAAAGTGTGGTTGGTGTACTACTAGTGCTAGTGCTGGCAGTGGCGGCGATTAATGCCATATGTGATATGAACATCCGAAGCAATTTCTTGGATAGCTCATAGCTTTAATGAAACAAGATTTGTAATGATTTCATATTGTTTGAACTTTGAGTGGCACTGGTGAATCGATGATTTTGACAGCTTGTCAGCTTGAGGTATAGTTGGCATGTAGCCAGACGTCAATCAAATTAAACATTTTAATTATACAGGCTAGTAGCGGCACTGGTGGCCTATAAATAGGGATAGTGATTCAGTGAATAGTGGATAGTGCCATAAGGGTTTTTATTTTCTAGGGTTAATAAGGATTCACAAAGAAGATGATGCGGTATTTGGGATACTATAAATTCTCCTGCCTACAGTTATGTAGTTACAGAGTAATCAGTAAAAGAAGAATTTCCTTCAAGTTCAGAATGGGTGGAATTAGAAAGAAGTTGATTTAATTAACCTGACTTCTCAGTCAGGTTTTGAACCAAGATGAGGAGCTCTGATGGAGGTAAGTGCTATACTAGTGCATGGAAGCTGCGTGCAAAAGATGGGAGCAGATTTTCTTCTCCTCTTGTATTTTAACAGCTCTCATTTCCCTAGCATGGTTGGAAAGCCCCATGCGTTTATTTTCAAAGAGGCATTTGTATTACATCTTTTTTATGACTCTGATTCTCGAAGGGGGTAAGTACATTTTGTATCTTCATGACTCCCATTTCCCCAAGATTTATTAGAACCCCCTTTCCCCAGCAAGGTTGGAAAATCCATCAGCAGAAGCTTGGAATCATGCATTTATTTTCAGAGCCACATTTGCATTACGTTGTCACCAGTAGAAGCTTCGAATCATGCATTTATTTTTAAAGTTACATTTATAGTAAATTTTCAACAGTAGAAGCTTGGAAATTGGAATCAATTTGTAATCCATTGATGATTGTAACGAGCAACAACTTGGAATAAATTATTAAATTTTGTCTATGTAAAGTAGTAGTACTAAAGTGACACACTAACATATGTTATTTATACAAAACAGGAGCTTGCCTGATCTACATCTACTCATTTGTAAAAAGATATGTAATAAGATGACATTGAAATTCAATTGCAATAAAATAAATGGTTGTGTTGTGTTATTCTTCGTTATTCATTTACACTTAGAGTAAAGAGTCATTTTCTGAGTTCAGAATATACTTTATGCAAATATATTCAAATCAATTTTTTTCTTTTGAGAAATTAAGTAATATACTAAGTACTTTATGCAATATGCACTTGATAATTCATGGTTATATCGGGCCATCGGGGGAATGCAATCATTCGTTCCATCGATGTTTATGTGTTACAACGATGTGCTTACTTTTGTTGACTCTATCGGTATATCGGGGAGCACACCTTATGAGTCTTTGCCTTTGGGCCATCGACGGGGCTGTGATGGGGGTTCCATCGATAAAGCATTGTTAGGCCGATGCCTATGGTATTGACTATTGATTTTTGTTAGAAACGGAGGAAGGACTACGAGTATGGGATTTCAAATCTGTTTATGGATGCAATGAAATTATGTAGGCTATAATATGGATCTTGTCACACAAATTTCTATGATTTGCATTATGTAATATGTAGGCTATAATAAGTCCTTTGCAACGTTAAGTTACCGGCCCCTTCGCCTTGATGCCAATCCTAGCGTGCAAAAGTTTAAAACAACTTTAAAACACATGTGTCAAGTTTATTTTTTTAAGTTAATATCATAAATTACTCAATTTTCAACCATTGGATGAACATTTGATGTATGGTTGTAGTTGCATTTCGTAATGAAATGCACAGAGCGATGGGCTTGCCAACTTAAACCTCTAGAACCACCCTATAACCGTTAGATTTAGAAAGATCAACGGTTAAGATTAAGAATTTGTAACTTGTAGACCTAAGACGTTTCATTCACTTAATGTTCCAATTTCTAGAAACAAAGCATTTAAAACACTTTGTACTGCTAAGTGTCAACTGCCAACTGTCAACTGTCAAGTGATTAATGTTTATTTTTTAAATTTAATAAACTTTATGCAATATGCACTTGATAATTCATGGTTATATCGGGCCATCAGGGGAATGCAATCATTCATTCCACCGATGTTTATGTGTTACAGCGATGTGCTTACTTTTGTTGACTCTATCAGTATATCGAGGAGCGCACCTTATGAGTCTTCACCTTCGGGCCATCGGTGGGGCTGTGATGGGGGTTCCACAGATAAAGCATTGTTAGGTCGATGCCTATGGTATTGACTAATACTATTGACTAATATGGATCTTGTCACACAAAAGTTTAAAACAACTTTAAAACACATGTGTCATATTTTTTAAGTTAATATCATAAATTACTCAAGTTTCAACCGTTGGATGAACATTTGATGTATGGTTGTAGTTTCATTCCGTAATGAAATGCACAGAGCGATGGGCTTGCAAACTTAAACATCTGGAATCAACCTATAACCGTTAGATTTAGAAAGATCAATGGTTAAGATTAAGAATTTGCAACTTCTAGACCTAAAACGTTTCATTCACTTTAATGTTCGAATTTCAAAAAATAAAGCATTTAAAGCACTTTGTACTGCTAAGTGTCAACTGTCAAGTGATTACTGATTTTTTTAAGTGAGAGGGTCAGCACACAGTGAGATTTTTTCAAGTCCTTTGCAACGTTAATTTACCAGCCCCTTGGCCTTGATGCCAACCCTAGCACACAAAAGTTTAAAACAACTTTAAAACACATGTGTCGTGTTTATTTTTTTAAGTTAATATCATAAATTACTCAAGTTTCAACCGTTGGATGAACATTTGATGTATGGTTGTAGTTGCATTCCATAATGAAATGCACAAAGCGATGGGCTTCCCAACTTAAACCTCCAGAATCACCCTATAACTGTTATATCAAGAAAGATCAATGGTTAAGAATTTGCAACTTGTAGTGTTGTAGACTTAAGACGTGTCATTCACTTTAATGTTCCAATTATGAGAGAAAAAGCATTTAAAGCACTTTACACTTTGAAATTGTACAGTGATTTTTAAAGTCTTACTCTTCACTCTTTAGATTGCTCATTACAATGCACCACCCTATTTTGGATTCCACAGTTCCACTTCCAACAACACCATTCCAGTTTTAAAGAGATGGGACTCATAATTTGGGTAAGTGAAAGAATTCCTGCATCTACGTTTCATCGTTTGACATTTCTTAAAATCTTATTTTGTCAAAGTTTGAAGTTTTGGTTTAGAGACTTGAGAATTCATTAAAATTAAGGAGGACTAATAGGTATTAGGGAATTCAAATTTCACAACTTCACATTTGTATAAGCATGTCTACCACCAGTACCACTAGAGCAATGTCCTATAAAAAAATATATTATGCATAATTGCTTAAAACCCCAGGTTTCACTGATGGGTACCATGATATTTATGATCCTGAAATCTATGGTAGGCGTACCTCAAAACTTAGATTTTCATCTCAGAATAAGGCTGCAAAGAAAATGCAAGTTAATACTGTCGGTGCACCGTGGGTAACTGGATTAGGGTGCATGATGTTACATGAAGTTTTCCCTTGCCTAGAATTTCTCATGGTCTGTGTCAAAAATTATGATGATAAGAAAAGAGAAATTGTTAATAAAGATAGCCAAGTAGAATTTTTATCCATTAATGCAGAAGAACTTGGAAAAGTGTTGGGGTTTACAACCGAAGAATTTGGAAACGACCACATTGACCTAGAAAAGCTTGCTAGTGATTATGAAATAGTGGAAGAAAGGCAGAAAAATAATTTCTTAAATAAAATAGTTAAGGATAAAATAAAATTGAAAGGTGATCATAAGCCTCCTTATAATTTGGATATTTTTAAACGATGGGTTCAGGATACTATTTCTATGCTAGCATTTTACCTCGGTTTGGATAGCAATTTGGAAGTAGGTGCAAGCCTCCTTGAAATGGTATATAATATCCATTGTGGTGATGAACATGTCAAATATAATTATATTTAGCACATTGTAGAATCCATGCATAAACAATTTTTAATGATTAAAGCAGGTTCCACCAAGACATTTAGGTTCACAACCTACTTGTACTATCTTTTTCTATTCAAATTTAGTGGAATATTTATGACCAACAAGCTTCAGATTTGGCTCTATAGTAATGCAGAGGAAAATAAAATGGCTCCAATATATGAATGGACCCTTCAGATAAGGATGCATGATTCTTGAAGGAACTACAGTCATTTTGTAGACTACTTTTTGGCTCCATTGCATCAAGAAATTACAAATACTCCAATGCCTAGATTGCCTATGTCATGTAGAAACTGCATGCAACTAGGAAAAGAAATACAATTGGCCGATTGGTACTTAATGGAAGAATATATTGTGCTAAGATTTTATGGATCGGGAGTACAACCATACAAACTTCCAATACATGTGACAAAAATGGTTTTTGCATTGGAATATGTAAAGCAAGTGCAAAGTGGTGATGAACTACACTTTCTCAGTCAGCAAAAGAAGACCTTATTTCCTTTTTTACCTTTTTCATGTGGAGGGTTCACATTCAAGAGAAAATCATTTAGTGTGGCACATAATCTTTTGAATTTTTTTTACTTTGATGCTATCTGTCACTGGTAGTATGATCCATGTGACATCATTAAATCAATGATTGTGGCAAATAAGAATGCTGCAAGTAGAATTCAACATCAAAGTAAACCCTTGTTTGAAAACTTGAGAAACAAGGATTCTTGGGATGAGGTCAAAATAGCAATGGAGAAAAGTGCTACTTAGAATGGTATTTCTTTTGAACAATTGTCAGCAAAAATTATGGCATTGCACTAAAAGACAGTTAGGACATACAACAATTTTTATGAAAAAGTGATAAACCATCTAGTAGAGTAAAAATTCCAGGTTCTCTAGAGAAGGAAGTTACAGATGAAAACTAATCACGATAAAAAATTACTGCCTTTTGGTCTATGAGGAAGGACCTAGGTGATCCAAGAGCTCTTGCAAAGTATGGAGCTAACGAAGAAGATAAAGAGTTTAGAAAATTGTGTAATATAGAGCATCCTGATGAACATGAAAACAAAGGAAGTGATGATGAATCCAATGATGATAGTGAAGAACAAGAACAAATCCATGCCAATTACAAACTTGGTTTAAGTGAGGCTGCAAAAGAAGCATATGCTTCAACATATATTTCAAGAGCAGCCATACTAGAAAAAATTGGTTATGAAGGTGGTCCTTTGGGGTCCAAAGACTCCAAAAGACAAGGCGTTTGGATGGTAACAAATGTTGAGCATAGAAAACCAATTGATAAATCTGGCCTTGGGTTTGGAGGTGAAAAAGTAGACCAAGGGCATACAAGTCAATTTGTTAGAGCTTCTAATCCTCATCCGCATGGTCATATACAATCACAACTAGGACATGCCCTTGGTGGACAACTTAGTGCAACTAGGAGTGCCATTGGTGGCGATGGTATAGGTAGTAGTACCAGTAGTGGTCAACATGTGCTACAACAACAAATTACACACAAGAGGAAAAGAATACAAGATACCACAAAAACACCAGGTGATCAAGGCAATCAAAATAGGCAAAGGATTTTGATAGGTCCAAGTCACACTATTAGTGGATCCACCACAAAGGAGTTATTTCAAGGCACTCCCCCAATTCCTATTAGTGTGCCTGCGACATCATTAGCAATTGCAAGTACTCCTATTCCTTCACCATTCAAGCATTCCATTGTTCCTGCCTCGCTAGGTTATGATTTCATTGAAGAGTTTAAAAAAAAATCAAACTTGAATAAAAAAGAAAAGAAGCAACTGATGGAGAGTGCATTTGTTGTAACTTCAAAGCTTGCAACAACCATGGTATTACCCACATTTGACACAAATAAAGAAATCATGGAGTACACAATTGTTGTTCCCACAATTCAAAACAAACCAACAAATCAGATGGATCGATCTGAATATCAGGTAACCAATTTTCAATTGGATTTTTCTGGCCTAAAAAATATTGACAAAATTAATGTATCAAAGAAGAGCAATGAATTGGTGTGCACATCATTGATAAAGCAATATAGAGAGAAGAAAAGGTTGCAGACCCAAATAGAAAAGTTACACGCAGACCTAGCAAGTGAGAAAGCAAAGAGGAAAGCAACATATAATAAGAGCAATGAATTAGAAAAAAGAATAATAAAATCTGCCTCTACATCAACAAGCAAAGAGGATAAACCAAATGAGAGAAGTAAATCACCTGAAGCAAAGGCTAGATGAGAGCAATAAGAAATATGATGAGGAAAAATCCACTTCAGAAAAACTAAGACTAAGCATTGCAAATGGAAATGCACAGTGGGAACAAAAATTGGAGAAACAAAGAAAAACAAATGAAAGATTGGAGACAAAGCTAGATGAGAGAAACAAGAAATATGATGAGGTAAAATCAACTTCAGAAAAATTAAGACTAAGCATTGTGAATGGAAATGCACAGTGGGAACAAAAATTGGAGAAACAGAGAAAAACAAATGAAAGATTGGAGACAGAGCTGACGGAAGCAAAAGAAGAAATTAAGTCTTCTAAAAAATAAGTTATTTGCATTTTTTAGAGATACAATGAGCCATATGAAACAAAAGATCTGGAATGAAATAATGTAGAGGTTTGATCATTTGTGTGACATGTTTCAATTGATTGATGTTATCAGACAACATTATAAGAAGCTCAAAAAATATTTAGTGGACAACAAAAATGTGTTGGAATTAGAGAAATCTGCAAATCAAGTTCTACAAATAGTCTACAAAGCCAGTGACAATGATTTGAAATCAAAAGGGATTACCAATTGGATTGAAACCTCAATGAAGTTGTCATCTATGATTGAAAAGTGTTCGAGAATGCGTGGAACAAAGGAATATTTGCATTTGGTTGCAAACAAGATGAAGGTGGTGGATGAAAAGGTAAGGAACTTCACAGAGCTTGGTTTTCCAGAGGCTTTTGACACAAATGAGCGATTCATTGGAAAGGATGGTTTCAGAAAGAAGATGGAAGGTGCAAGGAAGATTGATTTGGACCTGTTTCCTCGGAACCCAGATTTAAACTATTTGGATTCCATCAGAACACTAATAACCTTGGATGCAAAACTGACTGAAGAATTCAAGATAGGTTCCACTTCCAATTACAATCATGAAATGTTAACAAAACTTCAAGTCAAACAACATCAGTTAGAACAAATGGAAATTCCACCACCTGAAGAGTGGAAGTTGCTAGAAAAGGTGATACAGTGACTTGATTTTTAATTTTCAATCTTTGATAATATGAGTTTCCAAGTTCCAACTCAACTTTGTGCAGACTTGTTTTTGGGAATTGGTAAGATTTTGCATTGCCAATGCCAATATGTACTCCTTCATGTGAAAATCAATTAAAAAGCTCAAATTTAGACTTCAGTAATGTGATGATGTTCAATTATTTGTACTATTTATTTTATCATTTGAACTATAAGGTGATGAATTGTTAGCTCATTATATTTACTTCTTGGTAGAGCTTCCAAGTTATGGATGTTGAACTGTTAGCTCATTATATTTACTTCTTGGTAGAGCTTCTCAGTTATGGATGTTGTACTGTTAGCTTTTGTTATGTTTTGACTAAAAATCCTGATCAGTATCCACCAACTTACAGTCTTACACATCACCCACATCCCAGATACTGCAAATATACACTACATTTGATTTTATGATTAGCACAAATTGCAGAGATTTGTGTGACAAGATCCATTTTGTGGTCCACATTACTACTTAATCAATGATCATGTCCATAAATAAATCTAAAACCCCATGGTCATAGCCCCTATTCCTGAAGAATTAAAATTCAATGTACTGACAAATTAAATGTACTTCCACACACTCAATTTGAATAACATAAACAACCACTTTGGAGATAGCCAAATAAGTTAATATCTTATAAGTATATGAATCCACAACAGTTGAACACTCAAAAGCAAAACAATAATTATGTACATAATCTTCTCCATTGTAAAAATAGTTTATGATATGAGATGGATGGACGAATTGGTGCAATCTACTATCTATCTTCTTACTATTTTCTACTTTAAAGTCTAATTAAAGAGGATGTGATGATCCATTGATCTCGTATTTGGGTCTTGATCTCTCTTATATATGAGAGGCAACAAGCTACAAACCCCTTACAAAAATTTATGACGTTTGACAACTAAACATAACTCAAATTATAAATAAAACAATGTCGCAGGTGAATGCACCAATCCGTTAATCTCCAAGTAGAAGCCTGTGACCACCTAAGATCTGTTCAAGGCTTCTACTCCATGATAGGGCGCTCATCATGTTGTCGGCTGGCGTTCTTACTCTGAATTTGATGGTTGTCCCGTTGGATCTGATTCTGACACATCTACAGTTTGGCGAATAAACAGATTGACTGTAGAGAGGTGATGGATGTACTCCTATTCAGCATAGGTGTCCACGTTAGAGATCGCCTCTTTCATATCATATTCCAGAGACATTATTTTTTCAAGTTGCTTATGAGTGTTCTGTAAAACCATATCCTCGTCATTTATTTCTTACAACACAGCAGTTAGAATCCCAACAAGCTCTTCCTTCGAATCGTCATATTCTCGTGGATTTCCAATGCCATTATGAAGTGTTGGGAGTGGGATTGAATCAAAGTAGTCTAAATCTTCCCTAAGCCTATTATGATATCCATTATGTGATTCTACCAGCTTGTTATATGTCAGCAATATTTGTCCTTTCATGACATTCTTAACTATGAGCTCCTTTTTTTTCTCCATCATTCTAGGCTGCAATCGTTCATTCTCCACCAATGCAATGCATGTCTGTTTGAATAATTTCCAATATTCATTAGCACATTTCATGATTTTGTTGAATCTTTCTTTTATCATTTTAGATACAGTGTTATATTTGATGGTTTTCACTTCTTTCTCCAATTCTTTGCATTTCCCCTGGGATTTCAGATGGCAATTCCTCTAGTAGGCTGCATCAACCAATGCATCAAGAACTCTCTTATCTTTTTCAAGCCATGGGGAGTAAAACTTTGATGTGGAGGAGGAATATGTTCTTTCTCTCTGATTTGCTAGCTCCTTCTTTAGTTTGTAATTTTCCTTAATCAATTTTTTGATCTGTGCTTTGGTAAATTTTGCCACATTTATGTTCAATTCTGTTGTCTCCATAGGGTTGGTATCCACTACTCGTTGAACCAAGAGATGACCAAAAACTTGGTTTGGATTACTAATTATAGCAGGTTTTTTATCATGGGGATACAGTGACCAAATAAGCAAGGTGGCTTCATCTGGGTTGTACCCAGATCCTGAATACATTTTGTCACTTGCTTCTTTTGTTAAGTTCATTGTCTTATCCCCTCTTTTTCTGAAGCTATCAAATACAATTGAAGAGCTAATATCCCACCCTGGTAGGAGCAACACTCCAGCTTCTTGAAGCAATTCCCTTCCTCTTTCAGGAGTGATGGACTCCATTTCCTTTTCTACCTCCCTTTTCAATTCCTCCAGAGCAGTTGCCTCATGTTCAGGAGTGATATCCTGTATCTATTATCTCATTTTTCTGCCTTTATATTCATAAACAAATGATTTAAATTCACAAGATTTAACAAAATCACAATCAGAAATAAACTGTTGTTTAGCCTTGACCCTCACATCATCAGATAGTTCATTCGATGTCTCAAATTTTACAATATTCTTCTCTTGAGGGGGCTCCTACTGTGCAATCATAGGAGCACTGATTTGTTTGATCTTCTCACCCTCTTCATCACCCTACTCTTCTTCACTTATATCAGTATCTACATAAAAACATACCTCAGGAGTAGGTTGTGAAGGTATGTAATCCAAGGGCTCTATGTCTTCAGCTTGTACTCCTGAATAGGTTGCATGAGGTGCATCAAAAACAACTGGGGGACCATCCTTTACCAGTTCATTGACATGACCGATGAGTTGCTCAATTCTTGTTAAAGGATCCTGTATCTCACCAAATGCCTTTGAATAAGATGGGACATTTTTTCTCTTCCATTCCTTTGCAAGCATAATCTTGTTATAGGCGGCCATTATTTCCTTGGTGGAAGCCTCATCATGGTTTCTTATGACATCTTCAATTGAGAACAAATGTTCATACCCTGATAGCCCCTGCGATAATCTCGCCTTGTGAATAAACCCTTCTACAGCAAATTTTTTCCTTACATCACCTAGAGGTAGGTTGTACTGTGCTAATTTACCATCATTTTCTCCATATCCTTCATTGGCAACCACTGTAAAGTCTCCAAAACATAAGGTGTTGGGCATAATTGATTATTTTCTATGTCTTTTGAGGTGTTTGGAATCAGATTTTGCCAATTGCCTCACAATTTCTAAAAAAGCAATTCAGTCAAGAACTTCTCGTGGCATCAAGTGTGGAGCCCCTTCGAACCCATAAACCCTTATCACTGTACAATTAGGGAAAGTATACCAGTCTCCCCAGTTATGATTCACTTTATTTCTCTGATCATTTTCCTTTGGTCTTAGAAATCTTTGTACTTCTAGGGATAGGTTATAATTGCATAGATACCCCAACAACTTCATCAATGGTTTTACAAAAAAATCTTTAAAATAAAGGTAATGAGACCTACCAAATCTGTTGTCCCACAATAAATTCCACATTTGTACAGGTTTAAAATCTCCATTTTCATCTATATATTTTATCCTTAATTCTTCACTCCAGACCCCTCTGACTTGTCCCTCGTACAATAGCAAATGCATGAGCAAAGAATAGTGTTCAAAATTAATATTATCACTATTATTTTTAATCTTTTCAAGCCCTCAATGTAGGGCATTGGCCAAGTAGCTAGCATAATCAAATGGCCTGGCATCCTTGCTCTGTATGTCTATAGCTAAGACCATTGGACCAATAGACATTAGAGGTGAAACCTCTACTCCCAAAACCTGACCAGCTGAATAATAGGTGTATCGGAAATACTCTTTGAACAAATATTCATGGAAAGGAGGGTTTTCACTAACTAGAGAACCTCCTGAGTTGCCCTCCTTCATCCTTGGGCCTATGCAAAGGTAATTTCCATCTCTTATAGCTAGTATCCATGTGGCAATACTCTGTCAAGAGATCTTTGATCGTGAATGATAAATTCAATGAACACTCTAACTGAAATACATTAGAAATGAGATCCCTAGAAATAACAAGCATGTCACCCCCGCCATGTGACTGAATAGTTCTTTTCTTGGGGTCATATCTGATAGCAAGAGCTTTAATTAGCTCTACGTTCACAAAGACATTAGGCACCACAAGTCTTCCCAGGTTCAACCTCCATGGATTGCAAACTGGTTGAAACCTAAATTGTTTTCTGTAATGGTACATGAAGAGGTCGTACACTCGTTGTGGTGTCCAAATATCCCCTAAGCCCTTATGTTTGTCCCATAGTCGATCCATGGAAGGATTCATTTGAGCACTCCTCTCAGGCCTCGGCCCTGACCTAGGGCATTGATCTATCAGGTCTTCATTTAGGAGTCTCTTAGGCTTTTCGATTTTCTATTTTTTATCTTTGGGTTTGTTTGTACTCTCTTCCATTATTTAAATCTTAAGCTTTTGATGAAAATAGCTTCTCAATTGGGTCTAAAGTACTTATGTGAGTCTCACCGAGTCACCTCCATAGCCCACCGATCTTTGTTGCATCAAAACTCCAAGTTTTTGCCTTTCTTCTTCTACCTTTAAGAGAAATCTTCCAAGATTTTGTAACAACTATGCGATCAACTTGTGATACAATTCACTTTAATTCTAGTTCATAAATGCACCGCAACACGATGCCTCAGGATGTCACATCAGTCTTTCACTGATAGCCACCCTATAGTTTGACTTTGGCATATGATTCATGAAGTGCAATATAATATAAAATATCATGGAGTGCAATATAAAATAAAATATCTTGAACTTGAAGTGCAATGATTCACAATTAATTTGAATACAATATAAAAAAATCATCAACTACAGTTTGGAATATGATTCATGCAGTGCTTGAGTGCAATATAAAATTAGATATCATGAAGTGCAATGATTCATAATTTCAATTTTCATTGAATACAATATAAAATATCATCAACTACAGTTTGGACTTTGGAACAATGGAAACTGATTCATGAAGTGCAGTAAAAATACCTAAAACCTGCTAATTCTCTTCCATTTCCCAAACAGAGTTAGGGTCCTCAAACCGATGCTCATCTTCAGATAAAGTAAAAGAGTCATCTTGATTCTGAGTCTGCTCTGCACTTTCTTCGGCATGTGTCTCAAATTCAACATTCATTGTGTGATTTGTGTCAATTTCAATATCGTTGTCATCTGTCCCAGGCCCACTACCACTACCACTAGTACCGACAACTGTTGGAATTGGAGAGCCTGCGTTGCACAACCCAGCCCCTCTTCTTTCACATGTGGACTTCTAGATTGCGAGTGCCCTTTCAAAAGGAAATTTTTTGACATTATACGCAGTTCCTTTCATCCTCAAGCAATTTTCCAAATTCTTGTCCAGTTTGTTTCTTAACTTTGATTTTAAAAACCCCAATGTACTAAAAACTCTCCCATCCTCCACTGACCCCAATATCATTGTTTGACATAAATCAACAAGTTTGAAATATTCTGACATCAAACCACACAATATTTCACTCTGAGCTAAGCTTGTCCAAACCTTTTTTATTGATCCCGGTTCAAAGGCCTTCTCCTTGCCCATGGATTTATATTGGTCCCTCATAGCTATTGCAAAACTTTGACATTGCTTTCTAAGCTTATTTTCATTTAAAATTCCTTCTATTGTCTGCTCATTGTATGTTACCTTTTCTGAAAACTATTCGATCAAGATTTTTACTTGATCATAAAAATATTTTGGGTTATCTTGGTTTACCCAAAATTGAGGATACACAATACCCATGGCTTCAAGTATTTCATGTCGAGGGAATCTTTCACGAATCTCTGAGGAAAGAGATTTTGCAATTTACTTCAAATTATCACTAACAGATTTAACAATGTCATTAAAATCTTCCTCGTTAATAGGTACTTCTTTTCTAGAGCGCCTAGTTGTCTTACAATGGTACATTGGTATCTCATATCCACGTACATAGATACATAAGTGCCCGCTTGCATTAAACTGTAAATAATTATCAGGATTATTCAAATCAGTAATTTGCACCTTCTTGTGTTAGATCTAGACATAGATGATTGAGGGCCAAGCATGTAAGTTTATGTAGATTGGCATATTCATAAATATACATAGTTTTGTCTTGGTCTTTCTTCACAAGATTGTTCATCTCATCCAACATGGGGAGAAGACTAGCTAAAGTCAAGAGTGTCTCTATATCACTTAACCTATGTAACAGGTTAGGAGCTTTGTCTATTGTGCTACGATGCTCATACATCACTCCAATCAAGGATTGATATTTTGAAAGAACTCATTGCGCTAGTCCATGCAAGGAGATCCATCTGGTATTGACATCCTTGAGAAGCTTGTTTCTAGGTGTTATTCCCTCAACAAAATGTTGAAACTCAAGGAAACGTTTGGAACTTTGGCAGAAGTATGCGTGGATCTCGCGAACTAGATTTTCAACTTTTGATACTGTAGGAAACTTGCTTACAATTTTGAATGCTAAATTCATTATGTGGGCCATGCAGTGAATGCCAAGAATGTATAGTGCACAAGTAGTTTGTAACTTTGTGCAAAGACCACTCCTTTGACCTTGCATCACTATAGCTCCATCAGCTCCTACACACACCAACTTTTTGGCAATTGTCAACTCATCCATACCTGCAATTTCATTCAAAGATTTTTTGACTAGTTCAAATAGATTTTGCGATGTTGAACTGTCCTTCATTTTTTGAACACAAAGAAGATGAGCTTGGTGAACATGTTGTTCTATAGTATATAAATGCATACAAACCCAAGAAGTATTGTCTACCGCAATAACTTCATCTAAAGATAATGCAATGAAATTTGACTCTTTTAATTTCTCCTTTAAATCTTGCTTTTCCACTGCAGCAAGATAGTTCGCCCATTCCCATCCAGCGTTTACTAACCAATGTGAGAAGGGAAAGTGGGGAACACTCAATAAGCTAATAAATCAAAATATTTTGGGTAGTTTTTCATAGGATGCTATTAGGAATAAGGTGTCTCAACCTTGGATAATTCCTATTCTTATTATTTGTTTTGTAAAAAGTATTTCTTGCAAATAATGTAATTAAGTGTGAGTGTACATGTCTAGTTGCATGTTGATGTATCACTCCACTTGATGTGTCGGCATCTTGAATTGTGTGTAAGGAGATCATGGCTGAAACGATTATGACGGATTCCTGTGACACATAAGAGCTATTTCTAGAAGATTCAATGATGGGTGAAGACATGCAAGACATGTGGCAATTGATAAAGTTGAGTACTGTACACTCTTCCACGATAGTGGGGTTCGGGGAAAGAGTGTATTGTTGGTATGATTTCATGCTACTGGATTTGTCTTTGAGTGTTGATTGTCTCCTGAAAGAACTTGCATTGCAAATGTGTTGTAACCGTTGTGTTGAAGATAATACATTATGCAGGTTTTGGAGTGCTAGGGTTTTTTACCGAAAGGTTTTCCCCAGGGTAAATCATTGTGTCATTCTCTTTTTTTTCTATATGCATGGTATATGGCTGAAATATCTTTGTTAAAGTAGTTAACAAATTTGAAATTGTAAGGATTTAAAAGAATTTACACAATACTTTCCTTTAGATATTAGTGTAGGAAGTTGTTACCGCACCTGAGTTTCCTTACAAGTGGTATCAGAGCCTGATCAACTTTTGATCCTAGTTGTTGGGTAGGGTTTTTAGAGCTAATCTCAAGTTGAGTGGGAGTTTTTTGTGCAGAGCATTCTGAATCTTATTTGCAGATTGAGATGGCAAGTTCCTCATATAGTAGAATGGAGGTGGAGAAATTTAATGGCACTAATTTCGAGTTGTGGAAACTCAAGATGGAAGACATGCTTGAAGACTGCGATCTATGGGAGGCTACTTCACTTGATGTGAGACCTATAGTGATATCTCAAGCGGATTGGGACATCAAGGATCAGAAGGCTAAGGGTCTCATCAAACTCTGTCTAGCAGATGTCATTCTTCTGAATGTTCTGGATGAGACTACTGCAAATTCTTTATGGAAACGGCTTGGGTTTGTGTATCAGGCCAAATCTCTGGTGAATAAGTTGTTCCTGAGAAAGAAGTTGTATTCTTTAAGAATGGAGGAAGGTGGATCCGTAACTGATCATCTCAATGCATTCAATTTATTGATTGCACAGTTGGCATCATCTGGTGCCAAGATCGAGGAGGAGGATCGATGTATGACCCTGCTTTGTTCCTTGCCGGATTTGTGGGACCATCTTGTGATGGCTCTTAGAAGTACTATAGTCACATTCCGTATGGATGATGTGGTGTCTTCGCTGCTATCTAAGGAGATGCGAAGAAAGACTTCGGATTCATCTAAGGAAGCCCTTGCTGTTCGCGGGAGATCCAACGACAAAGGAAAGCAGAATGACAATAAGTCAAAGAAGGGCAGATCCAAATCCTGTGGGAGTTCTAAGACTCCTGGAAAGTCCAAGGCGAAATGTTGGAACTGTGATAAATCTGGGCACTTCCAGAGGGACTGCAAAGAACCGAAGAAGAAGAAGAAAGGCTCAAATTCAGCTTCCAAAAAATCTCAAGAAGATGGAGATGCTTTTATTGCAGCTTTGGCAGCCCATGCATCTGATGATGTGTGGTTGGTAGACTCGGGTGCTTCTTTTCAGATGACCTCTCATCGAAACTGGTTCTCAAAATATGAAGAGTTTGATGGTGGAAAGGTGTACTTGGGTGATGATTCTCACCTAAAGATAGTTGGACGCGGAAGGGTCACTATCTGATTTCATGATGGACGAGTAAAGGGAATCAATGGAGTTATGGACATTCCAGGTTTGGCACAAAACCTATTATCTGTAAGTATGCTGAATGATGTAGGTGTGCAAGTTGTCTTTTCGAAAGATGGATGCAAGATGATGAGAGGTTCTATGGTGCTCACTAAAGGTACTAGGAGAGGTACTTTGTTTCAACTTGATGCATGCATTGCTCAGTGCAATAGTTCTTCTGTTTCAAAGAAGAGAGCGGCTATCACTTCATCCCCACCATCTGAACAAGCAGTAAAGAAGACTGTGGCAATGGGTTCCGATGGCAGTGCAGTAAGTGTACCTAAGGGTGCAAACACTTTGGAAGGCAAGCTTCCTGTAGAAAAGACAATGTTGTGGCATATGAGATTTGGCCACATTGGTGAGAAGGGTCTTAGGACCTTGAAAACTAAAAATCTTGTCGAGGGGCTAAATGATTGTAATCTTGAATTCGATTTCTGTGAACACTATGTTTATGGTAAGCAAAATCGTGTTCAGTTCTACTCCAGTTCTCACAAGTCTTCTAGAATTTTGGATCTTATTCATTCTGATGTATTTGGTCCTGTAAAAGTTCCTTCTATCTCCAGTTTTGTATATTTTGTATCTTTTATAGATGATTACAGTAGAAGGACTTGGATATATTTCCTGAAAAGTAAGACACAGGTTTTCAGTCAGTTCAAGGAATTTAAGGCTCTCATGGAGAATCAGACTGGTAAAAGAATCAAGTGTGTGAGAACTGATAATGGTGGTGAGTTTTGTTCCATAGAGTTTGAATAGTTCTATAAAGAACAAGGAATGGAGAGACATAAGACAACTCCTTACACCTCGCAGCAAAAATGGAGTTGCAGGGAAAATGAACAGGACACTGATGGAGAAGGCTAGGAGTATGCTTAGTGGAGCTGGTTTAGAACAAAGGTTTTGGGCCGAAGCTATGGCCACTGCTTGCTATCTAGTTAACAGATCTCCTACATCAGCTCTTGTTGGTAAGACACCCATGGAGGTGTGGTCTGGTAAGAAGCCTTCAATTAGACATCTTCGTGTTTTTGGTTGTGAAGCGTATGCACATATTCCAAAGGAGAAAAGATCTAAGTTGGAAAACAAAGCTGTCAAATGTATTTTCATCGGATACAGTATTGGTGTGGAAGGATACAAGCTTTGGGATCCTATGACTAGTAAGGTGTTGCATAGTAGAAATGTTATTTTCAGAGAGCTAACATCTTCTCCTATTGTGCTACAACTAGATGAAAAAGAAAAGGAAAAAGATGTTGTTCAGTTTCCTCCTACCCCTGAGAAGACTGAACAGAGAGACCATGTTGGGTCTAATGATGAGGAGAGCTCTAGCAGCTCTGATAGTTCGGAAGAAGAGGAAGAACAACCTCAACCTTAGTCCTTGAGGAGATCCACGAGAGAAAGAAAGCAACTAGAAAGGTTTGGTTATTCTATGTTAGATTCCAATTGTGCTTTTGCTTTAATTACTAACACTGATGAGCCTAGATCCGTGAAAGAGGCTTTGGGCATGGAAGATGCAGGTTCCTGGATTGAGGCCATGGATGATGAGATGGCTTCGTTGGAGAAAAACAAAACTTGGGACCTTGTACCTTTGCCTAAAGGGAGAAAATCTGTTGGTTGTAAATGGGTGTTCAAGAAGAAATTTTGTGCAGATGGCAGTGTTGAAAGGTACAAAGCTAGATTGGTTGCAAAGGGGTATTCATAGGTAGAGGGAATAGATTATGGTGAAATATTATCTCCTGTTGCAAAGTTGACATCCATTAGATTTTGTTATCTCTTGCTGCATCATATGATTTAGAGATAGAACAGATGGATGTGAAGACAACTTTCCTTCATGGTGATTTGGAGGAAGACATTTATATGTCACAGCCTAAGCACTACATTGTTAAAGGTAAAGAATCCTTAGTTTGCAGATTAAAGAAATCTCTATATGGTTTGAAGCAATCTCCTAGGATGTGGTACCTTAAGTTTGATGCCTTTGTGTTGTCAATTGGATTTGTAAGATCGAAATCAGATCATTGTGTTTATTTCAGAGTTGAAAATGATCGCCTTCTTATTGTTGCATTATATGTTGATGATATTTTGTTGTTTGGGAAGGGTAAGGGTATGATTTATGATTTTAAATCTCAGTTGTCAACGCAGTTTGAGATGAAAGATCTTGGGGCAGCAAGGTACATCTTGGGTATGGAAATTAGTAGAGACAGGTCTAACAGAAAACTTTGGTTGAGTCAGAGTAAGTATGTGAAGTTTGTGTTGGACAGGTTCAACATGGCAGATTGTAGACCACTATGTGTTCCTGTTTCAATAGGAACAAAGTTATCTGTAGATGATTGTCCAAAATCTCCTAGTGAGGTGGAGGACATGAGTAGAGTACCTTATGCTAGTGCAGTTAGCAGTCTTATGTATGCTATGGTCTGTACTAGACCAGACATTGCCCAAGCAGTGGAAGTCTTGAGTCAGTTTATGGCTAACCTTGGATGGGTACATTGGGATGCAGTTAAGCGAGTATTTAGATATTTGAGGGGTACATCAGTTTACTCCATATGTTACCATGGTAACTCTTCTGGATCTCCGCATTCAATTTGTATTCATGGGTTTGTGGATTCAGATTGGGCAGGTGATATTAACAGCAGGAGATCCACCAATGCTTATGTGTTCACTATGTTTGGAGGTGCCATCAGTTGGATGAGTAAGCGACAACCTGTGGTTGCTTTGTCCACTACAGAAGCTGAGTACATGGCTGCTACTCATGCTTGTAAGGAAGCCATTTGGCTTAGGAGATTATGTTCTGATGTTGGTGTTGATGCAGAACAAATTACTATTTGGTGTGACAGTTAGAGCGCTATTTGCCTTGCAAAGAATCCAACTTTCCATGCCAGAACGAAGCACATTGATGTGCAGTTTCACTTTGTGAGAGATATGGTGGAAGATGGAAAGGTAAATTTGGAGAAGATAGATACTGTGAAGAATGTTGCAGATGCATTAACGAAACCAGTGGGCACTATGAAGTTTAGATGGTGTTCGAAGTCTATGGGCCTTTTGGCCTATAGCAGTTAGTTCCTGTTATGTTCCTATTGCTCTTACAAGGTGTTCGACAAGTGGGAGAATGTTAGGAATAAGGTGTCTCAACCTTGGATAATTCCTATTCTTATTATTTGTTTTGTAAAAAGTATTTCTTGCAAATAATGTAATTAAGTGTGAGTGTACATGTCTAGTTGGCATGTTGATGTATCACTCCACTTAATCTGTCGGCATCTTGAATTGTGTGTAAGGAGATTATGGCTGAAACGGTTATGACAGATTCCTGTGACACGTAAGAGCTATTTCTAGAAGATTCAATGATGGGTGAAGACATGCAAGACATGTGGCAATTGATAAAGTTGAGTACTGTAAAACCCTAATACGGCTATCTTTGGAAGTTGCCCTAAAAAGGAAAGCGCATGATATAAGCGGCTTTTAGGGTTACAGACTGTGATGGGAAAAGAGTGTATTGTTGGTATGATTTTGTGCTACTGGATTTATCTTTGAGTGTTGATTGTCTCCTGAAATAACTTGCATTGCAAGTGTGTTGTAACCGTTGTGTTGAAGATAATACATTGTGCAGGTTTTGGAGTGCTGGGGTTTTTTACCAAAAGGTTTTCCCCAGGGTAAATCATTGTGTCATTCTCTTTTTTTTCTGTATGCATGGTATATGGCTGAAATATCTTTGTTAAAGTAGTTAACGAATCTGAAATTGTAAGGATTTAAAAGAATTTGCACAATACTTTCCTTTAGAGATTAGTGTAGGAAGTTGTTTCCGCACCTGAGTTTCCTTACAAATGCCCCCTAGACAAAGTATGAAAAACAACACTCATCTAAATAGTTTTTGATAGATTTGCTGCTTCCATGGCTTTTCCAAAATGAGCCTCAAGTGTACCTTCACATTTTTTAATCTTTGACATTCTATGGTTATGCTCTCCATAATCTGCGGCCTACTTAACATGAAGACATTCTTCCTTTGATTTCCATCGTATGACAGATTGTTCCTTTTCGTCTATGATTTGTTTTTCGTAAAATTTACCGATATGCTTTTCTATAGTGTCAAGATTTAGCTGCATCGTCTTGTCTCTTCCACATTTCCAACTACAAATCTTACATTTGACCTTTGTTTCCCTTTCAATATCATTTTCATTTGATACCCCCACTGGATCAAGGAATGGGTACTTCGACAACCAACCAATTTGAAAATTCCTTGTCATTTCCCACTCGTGCCCCAATTTTCCTTTTCCTTTTCTTCTCTTGCTACCAACATCATCCTCATCCAAGTCAATTATCTCATTCTAGCTAACTAGGGTATCCTTGGAACATCTTCTGCGGTATTGCCATCCTCATTTGATACATTTTGATTTAACACAATGACAATCTCACCTTGACCTTCTTGTGAGGTATTTTCAATGCCATCTTCAATAATATTTGGTGGAAGAGTTGACGGTGTAGCTCCATCTTGATTTGATGGATTAGAAGCTTTGCCAATTCCAAAGTAAGACTGTGTGGTACCTCCACGTTTTGGGCGTTTTGATGGCCTCCCATTCTCTTTATTGCCCTCAAGAGTCTTACCCTTGCAGTTGCTGCTAGTGCTCGACATATTGATATCTCACTTCGAATAAAAGCTAGAAAAAAATGTCTTCTTGTTTAAGAAGGATAGACCGATAGAGAATATATATCACATTGCCTACTCAAAATCATGTTTAATACTGAAGCAAGAAAGGAAAACAGATAAAGAAATCTTATTATTATAACTAATAACTAATAACAGTATGAAGAAATGTTCACTCACCTTTGAGTCTACATTTTTGGGTTTCGCTGACTTCTAAATCGAGAAGTAGAACCTCATAACTGAACAAAATGTGTAAGAAAAAATAACAGTTTCAATTGTATTTATATCAATCCATATTTGGTGAATTCCACGAGATTTTAAATGGTATGTTAAAAATTGGCGAATCCCGTGTGCTTATACAACTATACCTTGTAATTTTCAAGGCGAAATAGGTCCTCATAAGCAACTATTTATAAATTTTAATTGGCGAAATGGGTCTTCACAAGCAACTATTTGTAAATTTTAATTGGCGAAATGGGTCCTCATATAATGTTGTTTTAATAGTATTGGCGAATATGTTAGTGTTTTATGACATGCTCCCCGGGATTCCAGGTGAAAATATTAATCGGTCCATTGGAAACGCGTAGTCTGTTATGGCGAATTTATTGCCTAAACATGCCTCGTAAAAAAAAACCGCTAGCGAATGGACATGCATTGGACCAATAGTTCATGAAATCCTAGCGATTTGAACTCCCTATTGGATATGGTAAATTCACCAATTTCGATTTGCCCAATTCCTAGAATTCGCCAATTGGCGAAGATTCACCACTAAAGTTATCCCTAAATGTGAAGGTGTTAGTCACAAACTATCTAAGGAAAAGAGGAATAAGAATGCTCATCCATGTTTTAGAATGTTTAAACTAGGGTTTATATATCTTTGAAAGGGTTTCTAAAGTAGTTCTGTCAAACCATTTTTTTTAATATTAAAAGATTCAAAGAAACCTCTTAAACATTTTTGCAACAATGCCTATGCTTAAACATATAGGACCCTTATACATTTAGTGTTTAAAAGAAATCATTTCAATAGTTGAAAAGAAAATAAATCCATGCAAATTTATTTATCACAATAAGAGTATGTCCTAAAATATCCAAGATTTCAATTTGTGTCTCATTGTTATGAATTTTGATCTCTAAATATATTTGAACATGGGATTTTCATACAATTAATTCATGAATCAATACACTTTAGATATAAGCAAATCTAAATAATATTCTAACTATTTTAAATTAAAAAAAAAACTAACATAAGAAACTAGAAGGATAATTTCACTCATCAATCATGCTAAATTCCCTTTGAAATCATACTAAAGATTGGTATATTACCCAATAACATATTGGTCTTTCCATTGCTCACTTCATATTTCTTAAAAAAAATTATTATGCAAATAATGCACCATTAAGTGCTCTAAAATTTCGAGGCATACTTTCTATCTCCTCTAGAAACTTCACATCCTCTTCTCATAGTGGTGGCTAACAACTCTACCCTCCCATTTTTCGGACAATGAATATCACAACATGTCTTGGTATGCATATTGATGAAGGTGAAAGTTTTGTAGATGGAGTAATGACTAGTATTACTCTTTCTTATGCATTTGTCTCTTTTTCTTTCGATACATTTTAAAGAACTCTAATATTTGGTTTAATTCTCATGTAAAAAGTCTTTTCTTTGAATTTAGTATTTCTATGTAATTTCTTAATTAATATTTTTATATGTTCATGTTTCTAAAAGAAAATGTATGTATTTATAATCTTTTGTCAATTTCTTTTTTAATAATTTTTTATTTTTCAATATTCCCAACTTTACGTATTAATGTTTCCTGAAGTAATTATATGGTTATACTTTCTGTTGTTTCATCTTAATTTTTCTAGTATTTTAAATAGCGAAATCCATTTATTTATGGATATATATGTCATGCAAAAACATTTTTGTCTATACATATCCATGGTCTTATTTTTATATACATATATGATAAAGTTTAAAATTAAATATTGTGAGAAGTTAGTTTAAATATTTGTGAATTTCAAATCATTGTATTATATGATTAATATGTTATGATCAGTGTTAATTTGTTTAATACAATCTTATACATATAGTGAACTATGTATAATAACTTATCTTGATTAGACAAATTTTATTGCACATGCACCTATTCTCACAATAAAACTTAATTATTTTCTAACACTACAAATCTATTCATAAAATAATATTTATTCTCTCACTATAATTAACTATTATTACTTCTACCCTTGAATTGAATTTACAACTTAGATTCCAAAAATTAAAATAATATTCTCAATTTCCTAATCCATAAGATATACAAAATGAGGAACACGATACAAATTGACATTAAAAGGCTAAAGTGGGACTAACAAAGTATTAGTCCTGAGAACAATTTGTTTCACTTTTTGGTAAGTGTTATCTTCGTTCAACTCTTCATTATGACAGATTTTCTAAAACTAGAGTATAGAGGAATAGTATTCACATGATATTGAAGAAGTTCACATTAATTATTGAGTATGCTCCATAGTAACAAAAGGATGGGAAACTTAAAATCCATAAATTTATATTTGGAATAATATTTAAATTGGGGAAAAAGTGGATCTTTATGGGATAAACGATAGAATTGAAGTCTCAAATACAATAAACATTTTCTACTTTTCACAAGGATAAAAAAGAGTCATTTTTAAATTAAATAAGTCATCTTACTTTTTTAAAGCTCAACATATCTACAAATGGAAAGAAAGATGATAGTTATAGAATATATAAACTTTAAAACTCCAAAAATTGTAATGAATCAAAAATTTACTAAAAAGACATATTGTTAATGTCAACACAAGACCTAGGAAAATATATACATAAAATATCTTTTTGTATTAGTAATAGTTGAAACTCATAAGTTACATCAAGTATACATTTGAGGGCTGTTGTAACACCATGTCCTGCTAGAATATGGAATGTTCAATAGACCAACAAAACCTTATACAAAAAATGGAGTTTTCAGTAGTACAAAGTCAGACAGATCACTACATAGCATTGTATTAACATATAAAGCGACATATAGGGAGGATTATAAGATGCTTTTTACCAAGAACTGCTAATAGTATGGCTGAGTTATAACAGTAGTCAAAATGTAACCGATCCCCATTAGAAGTTCCTGGTCTGACTACAGGATTTAGTATCTCTCCAACTCAAGCCAAAGTCTCAATAGCTTCTAGCTCTACATTTGAGTAGACTTCCTCTATTTCATCGTTGTCATTGGTGAAGATTTTGGGTGTTTTGGGTTCCTATTTTTCCTTGCCTTTCCCCTGCTTCATGCTAAACTCCTTTTGAAATGCTTCAAGGGCCTTCATGAAAACTGCTAGGCTAGGTTGTCCATGTTGCCAAGTGTGCACATACTTTACATCATTTTGATTTACCAAGACAACTCCATCTTTCATTAGTTTAAGGAATTTTTTCTCTGAGATCTCCATAGTAGAAATTACCTGCAAAGCAATGTTGAATAGTGTGTCTTTTAGAAGCCTCGGTAAGTGACCTTCAACCCCCATTAAACCTGCCCTCATTTCTTACCTTCCAAATGTGCCAAAGAATCTCAGTACAAAAGATATGCCAAAATAAAAGAAGATCCTTATTTATTTTCCTAGCATTCCCGGTTAGAATTCATTTCTAGAAAAATTTCCCATTTTCCCTCCCAAGCATTCAGTTCATTACAAAATAGGTTCCAAATTTCATTTGCATATAGAGAGTCAAAGAAAATATGGTCAATAGTTTTAGGCACTCTACATAAATTGCAGATATCAATATCAACATGATTAATTTTAAAAGAAATATTTTGTAGAAGAAGAAGCCATCTAAAACATGCTTTTTTAGCATCCACAGTATCATGCCAAAGAGAACAAAGGGTATTTTTCCACATTTTTCCATCTAGATTAATATCCCAAATTTGATTTAGGTAGTCAAAGAGGGGTTTAGAATTGTTAAGTTCTTTATATATAATTCTAGTTTTGATTTCACTTAGTGGACTGGAACCTTGCTAGTTATAGGTAAGTGGGTTACTGTTATTTTTAATTCTAGAGTTTAAAAGGAGGTATTTACAAGCATCTTTGAGAATAGAATAGGTTCTATAGTCAGGCTAAGGTAGGTCAAATTCCTCTTTTAGTTGAATCCATTCTACCAACATTTCATCCCTCAACATGTGGCTAAAGGTTTCAATTCTAGCATGGGGCCATCTTTTTGCAGAGCATCCTTTTAACATGGCCAATGGTTTCCCATTATGCTACAAATTCCACCAAATAGACCTATTGAGGTGAATGAGGTTCAAATCGTGTTCAAAGAAAAGGAGGCATTTCACATTGCCTCTTACAATTTCCCAAGCTCTTAAGATATTCCTGAAGACCAATGAGCCTGTAGGAACAATCTGGTGTTTGGTAATAAGAAGATCACTAAAGGGTAACACTTTCCAATATTTTACCAGCTTAGGAACTACATTCATGATGTTGCTTCTAACTAGAACCTTCCATGGTTCGTTTCCCTCAAGGGCATGAATAATCCATTTGGTAGCCAAGGCAATTCCATGTTTTTTTAGATCTTTGAGACCAAGCCCACTATGGGCCTTATCCAAGCAACACCACTCCCATTTGACGGAGTGAATTTTCTTCTTTCCTTTTCCATCCGACCAAAGGAAGCACCTGATTTTTTTTTGGACTTCATTAGAAAAGTAAATAGTGTATGAGGACATAATCTTTTGACAAACTTGCAATCTGCCAGGCAAAGAAAGTTATTTCCTATTCTAGCTATCCAACTTCTTGTCAATCTTAGTTTTTATCTAGAGCCACATGTCTTTAAGATTAGGTGAGACCGAGAATGGAATCCTAAGAAACCTTAGCTACTTATGGGGACCACCCCATTGGAACTAAAACCTCTATAACTAGCTAGGGGGAGTTTCAGACCAGCCCAACATTATGGATTTAGCTTTGGAATTTTTTTCTCTTGAGGCCATACAAAAAAGGTTGAGCTCGATCATCAATTTTTTCATGTTTTCCTCTTCCATATCAACAAATAAGGTAGTATCATCCGCAAATTGGATGTTCAAGAGTTAATTTTGGTCTAGGAGGGTTAGGCCCTTGACTTTTGGGGAACATCTTGAATCTCTTAAAAGGTAATGCAAGGAATTAGATGCCATGATAAACAAGGTAGGGGCTAGGGGGCACCCCTATCTGATAGACCTCCCAAGAGAGAAGGATTTTTCTCTCGAACCATTCACTTCAATTTGAGTTGTGGCATCCTTCAATAGTGTGTTAACCATATTATAAAAGGCCCAAGGAAATCCAAAGGATTCAAGGGCCATTTGTATGGGAGACCACTCCAGTTTGTCATACACTTTCTCAAAATCAAGCAACAACATGGTAGGGTTCTGCTTGCTAGATCTAGCCTGCTCCATTGTTTCCTAGCTAGTTAGTATATTTTCTAGAATATACCTCCCTTTAATGAAACTATTTTGAGTGTTGTTGATGAACTTTGGGAGGATATTAGCAATCCTCAAGGCCACTACTTTTGCCAAAAAATTATATGAGACGTTTAGGAGAGTGATTGGCCCCCAATTTTTAACAAGGTCTTGTCTCCCTCCTTGGGAAGAAGCTTGATGAGCCCTTTGTTGATGCTTCTCCCAAGGGAGACTATATTTAAGGCTTCTTGATACACTTGATGGAGGTCATTACAAATCTAATCAATGAAGCTTTTATAAAATTCCATAGAAATATTGTTCGTACCAGGAGACTTGTCATTGTTCATGGAGTTAATTTCCTTCCCAATCTCTTCATTAGTGATGCTCTTTGAGAGATCGCCAACATCCTCCTCAGAGATTTTGGTGGGGATTAGTCATTTTATTACTTCCTTAGCCTTGGTACATTCTTCCTTATTACCTTCTGATTGAAAAAGTTCATTGTAAAATTGAAAGAAATGAAGGATGATTTCCTCCTGATTAGAAACCATAGCCCCTTATTTATGGTAGATTTGGTCAATATGTCCTTTCCTCCCTTTTTATTTAATGTATTTGAAGAAAATTTTTGAGCCTTTGTCAACACAGTTTAACCACTTAAGCTTGGCCCTGGACTTTTTTTGTTTGCAATCCCCTCAAAGATATTTTGTCCCTATTGAGTTCTTCATATAGCTTAACATTATGAGGCTCATCCTAGATTCTGGATTTAGCTATTAAAAACTCTTCCTGAAGGAGGTTTTCTTCCCATTTTGAGTCCATTGCCCTCTTTTTCCCAACAGTCTGAAACAAAATTTTCCATCCATTCACATTCTAGTTCCACCTATTAATTGGATTAAGGGTTTTAAGGGCCCACTTGTTAATTTCTCTTAAGATAGTGATTGTAGCTTTACAGTCCTTATCCTCCAATAATTTGGATTTGAGGATGAATTTGTCTTTACTCCTGGTGTTATTATCCCTATCCCTGTTTAGCATAATGTTGGCTTTGATAGGGTGATGATATTAGAGTGTGTAGGGATAAACCAACACTTTACACCCCTCCTTATGTGGCTCAAAATTGAAAAAACCTCTATTAGCATAGAAATTGTCAAGCCTACAATAGATTCTTTTACCCCTTTTTGGGAATTACACCATGTGTACCAAATGTAATTTTTCTCAGCCTTCATCCCCTCAAGGGGGTCAAAGAGGTTGAGTCTAAATTTTAGCTTTGACCAAAAGTGTTGTTCACTTCCCTTCCATTCCATGTTCAGGCCTCCTTTCTTATCTTCACAATTTTCAACCATGAGTCACCTCCTACAACGCAGGAGATGTTTGGGAGATCAAGAAGCCATTTCTAGAGTTCACTTCTCTCCTTGTAGTCATTAGGGGCATATATTGAGCATACACCAAACTTGGAGCCTCCTCTTTCAAAAGTGACCCATATTGCTCGGCTACAAGGGGAGACTCTTGAGTCAGTAAGATGTTGTGACCACTTATTGGATATTAGGATGTAAGTGCCACCCATAGCCTTCTCATTTTTAGAGACTACATGGGAGGAGTTGCTCTAGATGAACTCCATGAACAACCTTGAGCTCAAAAGAAAGACAAAGTCCTTATTCTTTTCCAGATTGAAAAACCTACTTATGATATACTTCTTATTTAGGGACTCTAGGCCCCTTATATTCCAAGAAGTACAGTTAAGCTTCATCCTTCATAGTCTTGTTAGGGGGATCTTTGGTGCTCATGAAGAGCTCAAAATATTTGGGGCCTTTTTCCTCATTTCCATCCTTTTAGAGGAATGAGTGGGGAGAACCGTGCTAGTTTTCTTCATATTCCCTTTACCTATTCCAACACTCATTTTGTTGAGATAAATAGACTTTTCTTTCTCCCCCTCCTCTTAGGACCATTAGGGGGCAAGAGGCAGCCTCCTGCTCCCATTCAAGATTTGTGCCTTAGTCACCTTCAAGTTCTGGCACTGCATTTTTCAATGACTTTAGGTGGGCTACTACTATCTTTTGAGCAGTAGTTAGAATCCTTGTTCTCCTTTGAATTCATCAACCCTTCAGTGGTCTTCTTATTACCCAGGGACCTAATAGGGTCAACAGGCTTAATGGGGGGGTTAAATTCTTTTTAAGCCATTTATCATTCTCAGTTTTATCATTGTCCAATTTTTAATCATTTTAGTTAATGAATCCATACTCTTTTTTAGGGGCTAAGGTATGGTATCCTCACAATCAGAGAGGGTCAATGTAGTCTCGTATTGAGGCACACCATCGAGCCCCCTCACTATTTTTAATTTTATTACCAGCAAAATTAGGATCATTAGCAGAGTTCAAGTCATTACCAACAAATTTTGAATTATTACCAACATAATCAGACTTATTATCAACAGAATTTGAGGTAAATTACCAACAAAATTTAATTTATTTCCAACATCATTTGAAACCTTCTCAATAGAACTTAACTTTTTAATGTTTTATCAACATAATATGAAATGTTTCCAACATAATTGGAGCCATTTCCAATAGAAATTGATTTATTGCAAACATAATATGACTTGTTACCAACAGATTTGGACATGTTGTCAACATAAGTTAGATTAATACCAGCAGAAAATGAATCATTACCAACCGATTTAGAATTATTGCCAACATAATTTAAATTTCTATCATTGGAATTTGAATCATGATTAGTCATGCAGTTATTATCCACCTCTGGGGGAGTGCTTACAGATTGTAGACTAATGTCTTCGCAATGAGCCAAACTAGTATGTGTCAGCAACATACTATCGGTCGCTTGGAGGGAGTTGCATACCAAGGGGAGGTGGGGGAGCGAAGAGGGGGGAGTTTTCTGAGAATATAATTTACTATGTTTTCATTCATAACATGTATTTCATAGGGCTAAGATTATTGTTACAAATAAATGAATAATTGCATGATGCCTCTAGAGTAGTAAATGAAAACTCTTTTTAACACTGGAATGGTATCAATCTATCATGATAATGGATTAATTGAATGTTTAAAAAAATATTTTAAAATTGTTTATATAGTTATTTTTAAATGTTATTTTTTAAATATTATCAATTATAAACCATCAAATTTGAAAAGAAACGAAGAGTTAATTGATACAAGAGAAAAAATTTAATAGGTTATAGAATTCACAATGCAACAAAATGTTAAAAATGCTTTTATGATATTGACACACGAAATAGCTTTAGAATTTTTTAAGAAGAAACTCATCTAAAAACACAATACCATTCAATATATCAACAATATAATGGTGTTTGCTTGATACAAAGAGTGGGTTTAATTTATGTTTATTTAATGTCTTAAATTATGTGCTCGATCCAATTTTGATGGAATGTACCTATCACTAAAAAAATTGTCCAAACATAAATAAATATGCTTGTTTTATAGGCACAAGTCAAATAAGAACACAAATCTAAGTGCCCCACTACATGCATGTGAATTCCAACACTAAATTTGTATGCATGTAAATTATTCTTATACTTGATCATTTTTAGTCAATTAGAGATGATTTCTTCTAATGCACTTTAATGATCCAAAACATAATTTCTCTTCTAATGTAATTCCCATGTCATAGAAGCTTATCTAAGTGGTATGATCATTATTATAATGGGAATAATAAGATCTCTCTCTAAGTGCGGTGCCCCATTTCACATAGGGGTCCAACTTGTAGTAATATTTTATTATTATGCAAAGTATACAACACACTTTCCTAACAATCTCCCACTTGTTGTATACATTACATATGTGGACCAAAAAGACAAAAATAATATGCCCACAACTTTATGACACCAAGAGATTTTTTTAGTGCTCATCAACTTCATTAGAGAATCCACAACACTCTCCAAGGTATCAATCTTTTCTACCATTACCTTCTTATCTTCCACCTTGTTTGACAAAAAAAGATCGTTTACATCAATGTACTTTATTTAAACATGATAACTAATATTATTGACCAAACTTACTAAACTTTGACTATCACAACTTATACTTACAATATTCTATAAAAGTGCAACATCTAAATATGATCTTTAAAACCATGTCTCCTTACAAGCATGCATATATGTCATGTGCTTAGATTTTGTAGGAAATACAAAAATAATTGCATGCCCCTTGATCATCCAACTAACAATTCTGCCAAACAAGGAACATTTGTGACTAGATGTAGATCTTTTGCTATCAACATATGTACCCCAATCAACATTGACAAAGACTTTTATATTCACCATCTTAACCTCTTAGATATTCATTACTAACATATAATATAGTCTAAATTACAACATAGGTATATAAATACCCTCTAAACTACAATACAATATTTTTATTGATATTATATTATCCCACTACATGTACAGTGTCTAGTATACAATATAAACCATATCATACAACAAGCTTCAAATTGAACTTGCATAGTGAACATGAATCATATACTCAACATATTCTTATGGCTTGAGACACTATTCCATGGAAAAATTTACACCAAAGAGAATAAGAAAATTAACTTGTTTTCAATCCCACATTTTGAATCAACACTCTTATTTTGACACGACTAATTTTTTTTGCTAGCATAGTTTCATCTAATTTTCATGCCTAAAATATTTTTTATAGCACCCAGATACTTCATATCAAATTATAATAATAGTTGGGATTTTAAATCTTTAATCACTTCCATATTGTTACCAATAAGAAATATATCATCAACATGACTTTGATTTAAAATCTTTAGTGATTTCCTTATTGTTACCAATAATTGACATATAAAATAATAATATCAATCATCAAATTTTTTAGCATAAACACAATGATTAGATTTACTATGTAAAAATATAATACTTAAAGCATAGGTATAAAATTCTAATACCACATCCCTTGTGACTATTCTGGGCCACATAGAGGCTTCTTCAACCTATAGACCAAATCTTCATTTTCTTTGACTACAAAATGTTTAATTTGGGACATTTAGATTTTCTACCAAGATCTCTATATTAGAATATTGTCTTAATGTCTATCTACTCCACTTCAAGATAAAAAACAACAATAGATAAAATAAATCTAATAGAATCCAACTTAGAAAAATAGGAGAAAATATCACCAATCTATTACCTCATATTAGGAATAACCTTCTGTGACTAACCAAGATTTGTATTTTTCTACTTGAAACTCTAAATTGAACTTCTTTTAGACCACCCATTTGTAACCAATGGGATTCTTTCCAACAAGCAACTTGATCAAATCCCAAATCCCATTTTTATTTAGTGTCATTATTTCTTCATCCATGACCTTCTTCCAAGACTTACTATCATTTAATCCAAATGCCTCTTAAATAGTTATAGACCATCATATATAGAAAATAGAGAAAAAATACGACAAAATTAGGCACATGTGACTTTTTTGGTTACCTTATTTCTTGATTCAATCTCCTCAAAAGTAGGATACAAGGCTCATCTTCCTCCAATTAATCTTTTGGTTCACCTTCCTCTTCAATTTTTATCCTTAAATATAATTTCCTCATATTTTGATTCAAATTTCATCTCCTTTTGTTCTTCTTTCTTTGATTTTTCTTGTTTTGAAAATTCTTTGATCACCCTAAAGATCACACTATAGTTGTACACCATCTTCTCAATTTTTGGATTCCAAAGTTTGTGTCTTTTCACATTGTCATTGTCATTAAAGTGGATGAATATACTATTATTTGCATTACAATCCAACTTATATCTCTTCTCTTTTTAGACATGCACATAAGAATCACATTGAGATTCCAAAAAAGGGCTTCTTTCTAGTCCAAACCTTCAATGGGATTTTATCTACAAGGGTTGGTGTAGGAGATTTGTTCATTAAAGAACAAACAATTTTCATTGCTTCTACCAAAAATTTATAATCTAAACCAACACTACTATGGATATTTATTTCCTTTTACTTTGGTTTTATATGCATTCGTTATACAACATAGTGTTTTCATGAGGTGTATGGGGTTATATTTTATTTTTCTATTCCACTCTATTTACAAATTTTTTTATACTCTATCAAGAAAAATTGTCCACCATTTTTTCTTCTCAATACCTTCATGATCTTCTTTGTATAGTTCTCAACAAGAGCCTTAAAATCCTTGAAGTTGTTGAAAACATAATATTTATATCTAAGAAATAACATCCATGTTTTTATAAGGAAAATATCTATAAATTAAACATGATACAAGGATTTTTAAAATAAAGAAACAAATATTAGTCAAAAAACATCATTGTAAATTAAATATAAAATATCTTCAACTTTAATAGTACAAGTGGAAAGTCATTTTTATTTATTATAAACACTCATATATATCAAAATTTAGGGAATAATAATAAAATCCTTAAACCAAGCCCTTTCTTGTAACTTTGAATTATCCTCAACTAAATCATGGTTCTCAGTCTCAAGATTCATGAAATCATTGCCCCATCAGTCATTGTGTTAGCATGTAGCTTGAACAAAAGCCCATAATAGACTTCTCTTTCCAACACTTTTTCTCTTCGACTATCTTATAATTATCTTTCCTTAAGACAACCTTCACACTTACATCATTCATCTTGTAAAAAATAATCTACCTAAATTGAGAATATGCAAGAGATTAGGGGGACTTAACCTTCCTATATCTAACTATCAATTAAATATTTTCACACTCAATGATCTTATGAGACATATTGTGTCTCAAAAAGGTATCACCTCTATTAGGGCTCAAATTTTTAGTGTCATTTTTGCTTGAGTTCCTTTCCATTTTGTGTGACAGTCATATTTGACTCATTGTTGGTAATTGATTTAAGACATCCTAAATGGGTCCCATATGTTTAGACGATGTCCTTTTATGTTGTCATTTCTCCCCTTATAATTTAGTGAATTAACTAAGTTGTCAAAATCCAAAGTTGGCTAAGTATAAGCGTTGGCTTTATGCTTTCATGTGTTTGTCAAAGTTTTAGACTTTCAAAGTTATCCATATCTACATGCCCTCCCTATCAATCCCAAAAACCCACTTGCTCCCGTGTAAAATTTATTTGTGTTGTCTTTCAGTGTTTTCAACTTTCACATCCCTTAATTTCCATTGAACTTGTCATGTCCCAAACATGTCTCCCTCAAAAGTTTGGCATCCTGTATTTTCCCATGAAGTCCCTTGTTGAAATTTTAGATTCGCCTCAACCTTCATTTAATATGATTTTCCTTTCTGACAATATGTTAATGCAAACAATATTGATGAGGTCATATTGGTGTCATTAATAGAGTAATCATGCATTAGCTAATAATTTATTAACCTTTAATTGATTATTAGGCTAATTTATCTTCATGCACTTAAGCTAAACTTAGGAATGATTTTTTCTTTTATTAGTTGAGTTATTATTAGACCATTATGTATCATCACATGTGATGTTGACACTTGTCATGATCTAATCCCTTTCTCATTTAGGGTTTTCTCTTATAAGCACTCTCCTCCATTGTAAACTCTATGCAAGCTCTTGAGGTTCATTTTGCACACTCTTTTCTTGTTGAGGAAATATAAAATATTTGTTTGCAACTCTCGTGTGTAGGAGGTGTTCTCATTTGTTGTTTGATCCTACATTTTGTGTGTTTTTCATAAATCTAACATGGTATCAAAGCATGGATTCAACAAACCCCTTCTCGAATTTTGAGGATTCTCTTCAACTAGGGTTATAGGAGCTTCAAATCTAGAATATTCATACTTTTCTTGGGATATTTTTGAAGGGGAAAAATTTTGGTGCATTTTGGAGTTAAAAGGACCTCACATTGTGCTAAGGAGGTCAATCAGATGAATTTTGATATAAATTTTGCCTACTTTTGGAGGCTTCTTAGTCCTTCATTCTCCTTTCTCTCTTTTGGAGAGAATTTTTTCCCATGAGGTTTTCTCCTTTTCTCCAATTGTGAGAGATTAAATTGTTTGTACATGACTACCTCATCAGGGATTATTTGTCAGGACTCATTCATGCATTCTTTTTTTTTTATGCATTACCTTTTTATGGGTTTTAGCTACTCCCTCAGTTTTCACTTAAGGGGGATGTTAGAATAATCATGCATTAGCTAATAATTGATTAATATTTAATTTATTATTAGGCTAATTTATCTTCATACACTTAAGCTAAATTTAAGAGTGATTTTATCTTTTATTAGTTGAGATATTATTAGATCATTCTATCTCATCACATGTGATGTTGATACTTGTCATGATCTAATCCCTTTCTCATTTATAGTTTTCTCTTATAAGAACTCTCCTTCATTGTAAACTCTATGCAAGCTCTTGAGGTTCATTATGTAAGCTTTTTTCTTGTTGAGGAATAGAAAATATTTATTTGCAACTCTCGTGCATAAAAGGTGTTCTTGTTTGTTGTTTGATCCCGCGTCATGTGTTTTTCACAAATATAACAATAATCAGTCATTTAGACTCTCAAAATTTCTCATCCATCCATCCCTTTTGGGTACCCATTTTGTTGCAACCTTGCTCCTAAAACTCCTATCCATTACACCCAAAAAAATTCTCTTTTAGAGCCAAAATTTCATCAATTCCTTAAATGGGCACTCCTTTCCTTTCAACCTCCAGATTTTGAAACTCTATTGATTTATTTTTACAACTTATTGATGTCATACTTTCAACCTTCCCTTATTCAGGTAGCTTTATCCATCCATTCTTGAAAGCTTGAAACTAAATCACTCCTTTTTTAACATCTTTCATAATTGGACTTTCATAGTTTCTCATCCCCATGTACCTATTTCCTTTCACCTCCAATATCTTGATGGCTTAATATAGGAGGGGTCTAGTGATGAAAAAAGTGAGGAAAAGGAAGGTGTCACATGTGTCAAAATTTTGTGATGGTAATGGAGCTTCATTAGTTTCTTAATAGGCATCTAAATCCCCAAAAAAATCTTGACATGGTCCTATTTCTCGAGAAAAGACCTAAACATTGAAGAAAATTAAGAGTTCCAATAGGGCAATGAGGCTTCAAAAACTAAGAAGCTAAGGAAAAAGTGCTTGTTAATTTATGGGAAGTCATTAGAGCATGCTATTGAATTGGGAACCATGAACCTCCACCAAGGTTCCAATTTCCCAATATACCTTCAACAAGTGATAAAGAAGAAAGAAGAGATATGTGTTTTTTAGTGATTTGTGGTGGTTCCTAAACCACTCTAAGAGCTCAACATGGTTTTGAATTTTTCCCATAGTGCTGATAACTATTCAAAGACCAATATCTAAGTAGGGGGATGTGATATGCCTAGTTTACAAAGGAAAAATATTTGTAAAGGATCTCGTATTAGTTTTTAGCAACATTTTAAATGGGTTCTAATGGAATTGTGTTCACTCACCATCTATTTTCCATTAATGTGGGGGAGCTCTCCCAACTACTTACATTTAATCCATCTACTCTCCATTTCTCCTCCCAAATACTTATGTACCTCTAATAGTTGTTATTCAATATGACATTTCCATTTTGAGTGGGAATGATTCTATACCATTGATGTTTAGTATGATACAATACTACATATTAGGGTTTCAACTTGTTGCTATTTCCAATTATTTTTATCATTTTGGAGGTTGGTTGTTATGTGGTCTCCAAATTTCAAATAACTTCCAATATGATAGAGGGAAATCATTCAATTTTAATTCAACTCATTGGATAGAGTGTACGCATGTGAAATCAAGGAAGATATATATTGTAAATAATTCTTGTTGTTGAGTGTCTCCATGATGGTATGTGTAACTATAGGAGGGCCTCTTAGTCATAGTTGGGGAGTTTCCTTTGCCAAAATTTCTTGTATAATTGTAATGTTGAGTTAGATGAATGTAACGACACTTTGAATACATTGCAAGATTTGTAATGATCTTTCTCACTTTATATGTAGATTTATGCGGCTCTATTATGGATTAATAAGTATGTTCTATTATAAATTTCATAATATTTTTTGTTTACAAATACATAGCTCATTAGTCCTTTGGTTTTAATTATTTCTTGTCCTAATGAACTATGACCCTGTTACCCAAGGAATAGGCATTGATCTTGGGCCTACTTGACCAATCCCACACTTACAAAAATAATAAAAATATTAATCAATAGTTTAGAGATAGGACCATTTGTTGTGCATTTGTGAACTTGTATAACAATCAAGGAATCAATCTTGAGAGAACCTTGAATGGATTTATTTTATGTGGCTATATATAGGTCATTACAACCAATTTTTATTGACCTACTAATAAAGTTTGGGGTCAAGCATGCAATTGGGTTTGATTGTAGTTATTTTTGGTTGTCCATTTTATTTTTATTTTTATTTTTTATTTTTGTTGGAGCTACTCCCAAGGGTGTAACCTTTAACTTAGAGCCAAGGCCTGAGGGGTATCCATTCCGCCAAAATCCGCTTGGGGCACAATCTTGGCCTCATCCCTTTTTAAACGTCGAGACCTTGCACTCAACAAGACTTGATCCCTGGTGGCCTCATTTAGAACCTTTCAACTTCACTAGCAAACCAAGGGCCCATTAATGTTGTCCATTTTATTTGATTCAATACTTATTTAAGTATATCTCTAGGAACACCCTCTTGAGTCAAAGCTAAGATCAAAGCATAAGAGAGAAAACCCACTCTTGTAGAGTTGACCTTTAACCCTCCATGTTTTATGGACGAATAGGTATCACCTTCATGATGTGACAACATTGACCTTGAAAATGATATTTTATTCTAGGAAGTGGAGCAGTGGTTTTAGGACCCAACAACTTCCATTATAACTTTTGTACATAAAAAACCACTCCTTGTGAGGAGTCATATGAAATCAATCTTCTAAATCAATTGGCCATGTACCATCATATGCATGAGTTCTTAAAGACACTAAGAAAATATCTCTAACTTCTTCAATGGAGAGATTTGTATTTGAGGGAGAGATCATCAAATATGCTATCTATATTATTAAATTTGCATAGCTTCTTGAAATGTCTAGTTTTTTAATGTTTCTAAAATTATATCTTAGACTTTGTAGGAGATTTAGATTTTCCTTTGAATTTAGATATTTTATCCCCAATATTATTCTTTCCTTTCTCTTTATAATCCCCTTTAACTATCAAATCATCTTTTGTCGAACCATCCATCTACTTCTACCTCCTTTCTTTTGACAACAATAATGCAAAAACCCCATCAAGATTCAACTTAGCACATCTACTTTGAATTTCAATAGTTAATTTGTCTCATGAATTAAACAAATAATATAACAAGGTAATGTACTTATCTTCCTCATTTATTTTAATATCTATGAGGCTAATTGGCTCACCACAATGTTGAACTCATTCAAGTGTACCATAATATAGTCAAGTTATAACTCATTCTTACGGAGTATAACTTCTTTTAAAGGAAAAGTACATTGCCAGGGACTTTGTTTAATAAAAATTCCTATCTTGCCTCATAGTTTCTAAGTAATGTCCTTATCGATGTCATTCAACAATATTGAGACAAAAAGATAAAATTAGACTATACAGATAGAAAGATAGAGTAAAATATTACATACTTCACACATTTCATTGTATGTTTAGTGCTCATCTACCTAGGTAGATCACTCACCTAATTCTAGTACTTAGGATCCTAAATGTTTTTGTACACAACCTAATGCAAAATCCCACTACTAAAAACTTGACATCCCTTATTATATTTATATTATTTTTTTAAAGGACATTAGTGCACCCACATTAGTGACATTGAACACTATTGTTCCTTGCTAGTATTTGAAGTTGAGTCCTCTAAAAACTCTACTACATTTTTTGGTAAAAATTATCTTTCCAAAATAGTCATAAAAATATATTAAAGACTTGATTTGAGCTCTCTTTTGTTCTCTCCCTCTCTCTTTCATGGTATATGGTTACTTCTTATTGTTAGCATACAATGCCTATTATTATATTTTAATAATTTGGTTTATCCAACTATTTATTAATTGTTTTTCAACTTAAGGTAGTTATAAGCATTGGTTGGTCTCGATAGTTATGTTCCTCTTGTAAACCATTGGATCTTGTAAATACATTGTGTATCATCAAGGAAAAGGAGTATGATCTATTCAGATTGAATTTGATCCTTGTTTGACCATCTATGACCTTTTGTAATAATTTCATGTGTGAATAAAGATATTCTTTACTCTTGTATCCGGTATGCATATTATCTCTATTGTTAATTCATGTATTCATTTTATTAGATAGAGAAACAAACATTTGGTGTCATTTCCTTAAAAGAAATTAGACCATATTTGAGAGATTTATGCCCTTGGACCCTAATAAAGGTGGGAAGATAACACACCATGGTCAAGACCAAGAGATCAAGAGATATTTAAGGATAATTGAGCAAAGGGAATGAATAATAATATTACAAGAAACACTTGACGAAAATACAACCATATGATTCCTAATTCAAAGCCCTTCTTGAGAATTTAGTCACAGTCAAAGCATACTTGATGAAGTTGGAACCTCAATTAGGAAAATATAAATGACCCCACCATAAGAAATTACTTGAGTAAGGAATGGAAAGAGATGGCAAGACATTTACCCTTACCATATGAAGTGTAGATTGATCTCACAAATCAAGTTGAAAATCCAAGACAACCTTCTCTTAATGAGGGAAGTTTAGAGATATAGTCAGGTTCCTTCATAAAAATGTATGAAAGAAACCTTCATGACTTTGAAATGTTGTTAATCAAAGGAGAGGAAGGAAAGACATGTGTGTATAAAATAAAATATGAAGGTGAAAAAAGTACGTGGAACATTGAGGTAGGATAGATTGAGCATGTGTCCAAGAGTGTGAGAGAAGCACCATAACATTTGAATCAAAACTCCTTAGCAAGTAGGCTCCAAGTTCTAGGTTTGCATCAAAATAAAATCATGGTAAGCCCTAGTGGTGAAAATCAAAAGTTATCCAAGTTTACAAGCAATGGGTCAAAGGATCCCTATAGGCACTATAAGACTTGCAAAATAATTTGGACAACAAATGGGAAAGATGATAAAAAAATTTTGCTATGAACTTTTCTAGCCACCTTGCGAGGTATGACAATTAACTAGTATACTAAAAACTACCTTGAGCCTCCTAAAATACATGGGAGAGATTAAAGTCTAAGGCCTTCAAAGAAGTGTTCAAATTACTTTGTAATGATAATGAAATAGTAGAAAAAATTTACAATATAAAAAAGAGGTAAGCATGAAAATGTATGAGATCATAATTGTAGACAAATAATTGTTTGTAAAGTTATAAAAATATTTGGTTGATGGTCTCAAAAAAAGGTGGTTCATCAAAGGTCTAATTTTGTCATTAAAAAAAATGAAGGTAGTGTTGGAGTAATTAGGATACTCACCTAATGATTAATTAGTCATTATTAATTATTAGATCCCTTATTACTTTAATTACTTAAGCTAAAATCAGGAGTGATTTTTTATTATTAGATTAGGCTATTTATAGGTCAAGTTGTCTCACTACATAGGATTAGGACACTTGTCACATTTTAATAAAATCCTCATCCAGGTTTTGCACTTTTTCTTTTATAAGTATTCATTATTGTACTTTGTAATTACAATTCACATTCATTATTCAATATCAAATACTTGTGTGTGTCAATCATTCTCTCTTGGTTGCATATAAATCCAATTGCTTTGATCTCTTCTTTTTGATAGGTGTTTTGGTTGCAAGTGATTTATGGGAGTTGTGGGGTTCACTATCAACTCCAATTGGTAGTACCACCCTCTTCCTATTTTGAAGCCTACGATCGAGCTATGTATATAGAAAGTAAAGATAAAATTTCCTCACACAATAAAAGAAAAATAAGGGAAGATGAAAGTTTGGATGACAATAATGATAGTGAATGGTGAATAGTACAAGTGATCTGAAGGGACATTCTTTGAATGATGCAAGAATTAAAGATGGAGAAAGAAACCAATAAAGAAACTAAAAAAATTTGGTGTTTTGATTGCAAAAATGATGGGCACACAAAAGGAAATTATCTTAGAAAGATGTTTTCTAAGATTTACCAGTTTATGGGTCATCCAATAAAGGAGTGACCATACAATTTTAAGACCATGAGTACAAAAGTACTCTTTATGCAAGGAGAGTAGTCCACTCCATTAAAGCCACAAAATGCATCTCCAAGTGGTTATCAAAATTAAAGAGGATGTCAAGGCCAAATATATTACAAACCCAAAGGATGTTTAATCATACAATGTTGATATTGTGATGAATGGGGACACTCTGTGTGAGATTTCCAAAACAAGCAAGACAAATTGAAACTATTGTGCAAATGGTGTGCACCTGGAGACTGTGAAGATATTGGATATCTAAAGTAAAAGGCCAATGTCAATATGAATGATATAAGGCATAATGAAGTATTGGTCATTACTTGTGCCCATGCAAAGAAGGCTATGTACCTAGACCCAAGTGTAGAAAAAGAAAGACTTCATGAAGCAAGGGCCAAAGTGGAGAATATTATGGCTAGCAAATGACACCACTCAAATTCAAATGTAAGTATGGTAACAAATCAATTACAATCCAAGAAAAATATGGCACAACGAGTACTTCAAGCTACTATATCAATTAAAGTAGTATATATTTGTTTCAAAGTATTTCTAAAATATGAAATTATATGATTAATACTACAATGAGGGAGAAAAAGATGGCGCATGCTACAAACCAATTGGAATTTAGGGAGAATGAAGATCCAATAACCGAACCTCCACTATCAAGTGACCAAGCGATTAATCCTATGTTATTGATAGTTAACATTGCAAAGAAACTAGCAATGGTGAATATGGAGATCCTTGGAAGGAACTCAGAAATACAAATTTTGATGGTGGGTTTGGTGTGAATATAATTTTGGAACACACTTGGAGAAGTTTGAGAAATTCAAACATTTGGCCCCCAAATTTTCAATTGGTAGGTGTGAATCAATAAGGATTAAGGTGCGTGGAGTATTAATGGGACAAAAGGTAACTATTGGAATCCAATATTTTTTGTTATAATTTATGGTCATTTCATTAAGGAAGAAAGCATATGATGCATCGTTGGGTTGGGGTTGGTTGGTAGTGGCCAAAGCCGATCACAACTAGAAAAAAATCTTTTCCCATTGAAAACAAGGGTAAGAAATATATTATCGATTTGATGAATCCAGTAGTTAGTGAGGAAGTTGCTTCCTCAGATTCATCATATTCAAACTCTAGAGAAGAATGGATAGAGAATCAGGGTTTGATGGAGCCAAACAAAAAAGGAATATTGGATTTAAGTCATGCTCAGAGGATGAAACAAATTCTTCTATTGCCTATTTCATTAGAAAATGGAGGATTATGAATTATTTTTATGAAACTAAAATTTTATTGAAGCTATAATTTTATTGAAGCTACAAAGTTCAATGAAGATGAGCAAAGATTACGCGATGATATTTTTTGTGTGTCAGATGCAGTCCATGGTTTACAAAAGATGACAATTTCAATGGAAGTATCTAAATTTACAGAAGAATGCAAAATATTGACAATAAGTCTTAGAGTACTAAGAGTAAAATATTTAACCTAGAGTGTAAAGATACTTGCCATCAAGTCAAATCAAATTCACATAAAATACATAGAAAAACAAAAACAAAATTAGAAAAATAAGAAAAAATATATGAAGATGTAAAATAATAAATTAAGAAAAATTACAACTTACAATACTTCCTTGATTGTATATCCTATAAAACCTTTTGTATTTTCTTGTACAAACCATTGTGTGGTCTATGAAAAATATTGTACAACCTTTAAACCCTATTGTATGCCATGTTATAAGTCTCTTTACTACCATCACATAGTCCACCTTATGAATTGCACATGTCGATTCCTATTTCACTGTAGAATTTTGTTACTCCATCGGACAACCCTTCATTCTATGATCTCCACATTATAACTTACCTTTTTATATTGTATAACCACTAATTACCATCTTTTATATCATATTAGTTCACTTGTACAACATAGTAGTCCTTCAATTGTATGGTAGGGAAAATTTCATGTTGTACAGTGAGAAGTTTTCAATTGAATGGCATGAGAAATTTCAATTGTATAATAGGAGGAATTTTCTATTGTATGCTGGAAGAATTCTTCTATTGTATGACAAAAGAAGTTTGCAATTGTATGACATAATACTTATTCAATTGTACAATCTGATGGTGATTTTCTCATTGCATGACCTGAGTATTCTTCAAAGGTATGACTTGGGTATTCTTCAAAGGTATGACAGGTATTCTTCTAGGTACAACCTTGTGTACATTTTATTATTTTTCTCGCAAATTCAATTATACGGCTTAGTGATTAGTATCCTCAACATTGTACAACCTTGTGATTGTCCCAGCGAAAGTCTATTATCAAAATCCATTCCCAATAATAGTTTATTCTTGAGAGAAGTGTAGTCCATTCTTAGCAAGAATTTAATAGTTTATTCTTAGTCATAGTCCATTCTCAACGCTTCTAGCATTGTGTATATTCAGACACATAATATACACCTCTACTAGAATACTATATGGACTCAATGATCGGTTGGGTACACCACTCTTAGATTTTAGTGTGTAATCTAATGAGGTCCCTTCATTGGTTAGTCCAAATAATTGTTCACATATTGGTTAAACACTCCAAAATGTCTATTGTTTGGATATGTTAGCATCGTTGTTTGCCTCTTAAAAAATAGGAAAATAATGTGCACCATGAAGGTCGTGGGATTTTGAAGGTATTCCTTTGGGTTTGGTTTCCCTTGGACCTTTGTGAGGGGTGTTGCCCCTTGACCCCATTGGTGGCATTGCCCCCAAAGCCCCACCAAACTCATTTTATTTTCTAAGTACTCTCATGGCTCGATTTCATAAAGTACACTTCCAAGTTTGTCTACAAATATTCATCTATGATATTGTCATTTGTTTGAAAAATATTACCAAATATTACTTGATGATTATTTCTTTTCCTTATCATTTGAACTTGACAATTTTTTTCTTTTGGGGGGGTGATGTAGTTAGTATACAATGCCTATTTTTGTGTTTTGATAATATGGTTCATCCAACTGTATTAATTGTTAATCAACTTCAAGTAGTTATATGTGCCAATTGGTCGACAGTTATGTTCCTCTTGGTAATTGTTAGGTATTTTAAATAGATTTAATCGTATTGACTTTGATCCTTTGCTAACCATATTTGGTATTCTTTTGTAATAATTTCATGTGTGAATAAATATATACTTTAGTATTATATCGGGTATGAATTACAATCTCTATTATTAGTTCATGTATTCATTTTATTAGATAGAGTAGTAAACACTTCTTATAGTCTTGGTGTTCTTCCTTGCTAATACATATTAATTTTCACTCAAAATCCTCACTAAGTTTATCTATTTCAAAATTATTCAAGCTACAAAATATTTATTGTATAACAAATTGTGAGACTTCATCACACTTTTTGGCACATATTAAGCATCTCCATCTCTTTAACCTCTCGTACATTACAACACTCATCACTACTCCCTTAAACAACCTCTTGGATTTTTCTCCCTCACTCTAAGCACGCACGATATTCACCATTGCACCTAGAATTCACACTTTAATAATTACTATACTTGTAGGTGAAACATGCCAAGTCAAGGGCCTAAATGAGGTAGGATCCCAAACACTACAACCCATTTTCCCCCCATCTAAATTTGATAGGGGTTATTTTTGTATTGATAAGTAGGAGGTTTCTTCCACAACGTGTCAAATTATGATATTGCTATCAGGATTCAACCATGTAGTTTTCGAGTCAAACTCACTGACCCATGATTCATGAGTAGTGGTTCACAAGAACCTAACTCTCATGATAATGAATGGTCCACTTAGCACTCATTGCATCTATGTGATGCTCACAAAGGTGAAGCAAATGGGGTAGCAAGCTAAGTGGGCTTAACCTTGGGGGAAACTCCATGGTTAAGCGTGCTTGAGTTGGAGCAGTACTGGGATGGGTGACCTCCTGGGACGGACCAATGCTTCACCTTTGTGAGCATCACCTAGATGCAATGAGTGCTAAGTGGACCATTCATTATCATGAGAGTTGGGTTCTTGTGAACCACTACTCATGAATCACGGGTCAATGAGTTTGCCTCAAAAACTACACGGTTGAATCATGATAGAAATATCATATTTTTGTATTGACAACATTTTTTAGATTTTACACTTGTCATAGAAAAGGGAAAAAATCAAATGAGCAACTCCTAAAATTTATAAAGGCACAAGGTATGAGGATGCTAGCAATTATTACAGGTTGACAATGTCTAGAAGGTCAAGAATGTTAGGATTAAGGTGCCATCCACCTTATAAATCCTATGTCATGGTTCCAATATCCTTGGAAAGTGTCTCTAGGCACTTGGGGTGAATTGGAATTATTTTTTGTAATATTAGTTCTCACCATTATTTGCAATATACTCATGAGGGGTGATGGGTCCACTAGTAGTGGTAAAGGTGAGTTGTGGACGTAGATATTTAATATTGTTTTACCCACATGCGGATGCCTAGAATGGGATAATAAAAGATAAAGGAAATGATAAATTAGTGACTATTGGGATTCTCCAAGTGGGTGTTTGGAAAGAGGCAACAAGTTTCACTTAGTTTTCCAACATTTATCTCATTTAATGTAATGCTTATCTCTCAAGTTCGGGCACCCAAGTTGGAGGGAAAGTATTGGAGCCAAAAATGGTGTCCTTTCATATTTTGAGGAGGTAACCCAAAGGTTGGGGAAATTTGGAATGAAGATTCATCTGTGGGCTCCATGTTTGGTGCATTAGTTGCTTTCACAAGTATACAAATTCAACTCTTTGGATGTAGTTTAGAAATAGAGATGAACAGTTGAATGTAGTGTTACTCTATAGGAAAACAAATAGGTTGAGGCATAAGGAGGTTGTTCACAAATACACATGTGCTACCATGGTGGAGGAAAAGAGGAGAATGAAAGTGGTTGTATTGTAATCTCATTTATTTGATGATAATGCATACTTGGCCTCTCTTTTTGGTGGAGTTTTTTTCCCACAAGGGTTTCTCCACATAAATCCTGTGTTATGTGATGATCTTATGTTTCTAATTTTATGCCTCATTATTGCAATCTTTTTGTGATGTTATTCTTCATATATTGATGTTATAAGTTCACATAAGGTAGTATTTATAAGCATGATATGTTGGTCGATTTTGGCATCATAAAGAAGATGAATCTAATCATGGTATTTTCATATTAAGGCAACATAGTTTTTAGATTTGCATATATGTTTCAAATTTTCATGTTGATGTTGTCTAAGCCTTGAATCTCATCCATTGAAGTCATATTTGGATAAAGATTGAGTTTCTCAACAATCGACATCGAACTTATTTATTTCTCATCACATAAAGTGTCATTATTTTTCGTTGGAGGTTAAGAAAGTGTTTGAAGACACATTACCACCTACAACACTTCCAAAATAACTGTGCTACCTAGAGTAACTCTTGCTTATTCTCTAGTCATCTATCTTCACATAATCAACCTCAAATAATGAAAAAAACATGATTTCCTCACCCTTATCAAATCTCCTTTATATTACATTTCGATTCCCATCTCTAAGTCCCTCATTATTAAAATTTATTTAAATAGAATAGTACATAGAAACCATAATAGTACACATCCTATCTTTGGTGCCATTTATTTTCATTTCACCTAGAATTTGTTAACCATTTTCATCATTACTATAGACAACAAAGTCATTCAAAATAATTCACTGATCTTTATCAATCAGAAGTTACTAAATTTTTTGATCTTGATCCTTGAAGTGCTTTTCATTGTCTATGCTTGAAACCTAGATTCAAATACACAAAGATCTTTCCCACACAAATATTACCATAGGGCCAAAATTCCTTCTCTCTCATGGATCCTACCAAATAAAGGTCAAATATTGGATGAAATTAAACGAAGATACAATAAATACAAGAGAAGATACACTAATTACGCTACAAAATTAATTCAAATAAAGATATCATAGGGCAAAAATTCCATCCCTCTCATGCGTATCCTATCAAACAAAGCTCCAATACCAAATAAAGGAAATGAAGAGACAATATATACAAGAGAAGATACAAGTTAATTAGATTACAAGTCCAAAATAAAATTAAGTGTAACAATGGCATTCATGATACTGACTAAAGATATACCCAAGGAAACTCTTTCAAGTAAAATCTAAAAAATAGATCATACTCACTTACAATATGAAGAGGTTTCTTCCATGTCAACTCAATTTATTCAATCTCATGCTTAATACAATTCTAATATGTACCTTTTACCAAAAACTTTATCCAAACACAAGGGCATGTTTGTTTTATAAGTGCAAGGCAAACAAGAAACAACCAAGTGGTTTGCAATATAATGGTCCCATAACCATGAACCCAAATCCAAGTGCCTTACTCTATGCATGAAAATTCCAACCCTCCATTTTCATTCTTATAAATGCTTCTCACACTTGGCTATTTTCAAATGGTCAAAGATGCCTTCCTTTAATGCACTTTAGTAAACCTTCATTATGAACACTCTTCCAATCCAATTCTCATGTTGTTGGAGTTTATTGATGTGTAATGGACATTATAGCAAGGTAAATCTCAAGATTCATCTTCTCAAAGTGTGGCATCATATTTCATATGAGGGTCCAACTTATAATAATACTAAACTATTATGCAAGTTGTACAACACATTTTACTAAAAAAGTATTCAATGGAATCCTTATAAGTGAACTTGAATAATTGCCCTTTATGAAGGACATAATGTATAGATTCTTGCAAATAATCCTAATTGGCACTTAGTAAAGTTTCCTTGACCATTGCCTCAAGTTGTCAATTTTGGTAATTACAACTATATGATAAAATAAAGTAAATAATAAAAATATTTTGGACATGGTGACAAAAAATTAAAGATAAAAGGTAAGGGTAATGTTTTAGGTCATCTTGAAGTGAGACAACATAAAGTTTTATGCATTAAAAAATATGTGATGATAACCTTCAATTAATGGTTCTTGCATGGAATGGTTAATTTTTTTCTTCTCAAGTAGTTATATAGCTTACAAACTTGGATTAATCTACAATATTTTTGTGTTGGATCAATAATCCAAAGTTGCATCCATATTGCTAATAATGATAATGAATCATGGGAAGATGCCTCTAAAGATGGCGTGGAATTTGACAATTTAAAACCTAAGGCTTAATGCTGGAAAAATTGATACACACAAAATTTCCTTTCATAATAAATCGATGTTGAAATTTCTAAATGGCCTTCACGTATCCACACATTTTCATTTAAACAAAATTTAAGTCATAATTACCTTATAGTTATGACATTTTTCTATGTTTCCAATAATCTATTCATGCATGAATGCAACCAACATATTTTATTTTCTTCTCCATTAATAATAATTTATTTGTGTTCATAGGAGATAGAGTGCATACTTCAATCTTTCACCTTTATATTTTATGTTACTTTATGTGGATGATGCTAATTCACAATTCTAACACATATATTTATGTTCTCAAGGGGTTCCCTTCTAGAAGTAGTCACCTTAAGTGACCGTAGGTCATTAAACATCTTGAGTTATGTGTCTAGGATTGTGTATTTAAGGATGTCATCATGTGACACTTTTATCGTTGATTATTGATTAATGATATTTCACATTCAAATATTCAATCATACATATCTTAGTCTTAACAACATCATACTCAATTACATTATGCATATCTATATCAAGACATCAACATCTAAAATTACATATTTCATTATTATGATCTTGTTAAATCAACCCCGAGGGGTTGATTGTCAACAAGGAATTTTCAAACTTCCCTCTATAAATAGAAGGTTTTTGATAGTGCTTCTTATCACTACCCTATTTTTTGAATATGAAAATACACAAGGAAAATCTTTAGTCTCTAATCTAATTCTAGATTTGATTTATATGTTTATGTTGTAGCATCACAATAGTCAAAGTTAATATTATATTGATTTCTATGCAAGCCTTGATGCCTCTCACTTTCATTTATCATTTCTATTAAATATGAATATCATACTACTCAACTTATTATATTACATTAACCAACCGTAAATCATTTAATTAATTTAGGGTTTAAACATTAATCAAACTTTTAAACTAATCTAGGGTTACTTTATTTCCCTTTCTCTTTTTTTGATTTTACATATCAGGTCCTACTTTTATACATAAGTTTTGTTCATATAATCTTTATTCACTTTTTCTTTTATGGACCATGCTCTAATTTCATATTCAAATTCTAGTCATAGCTTTAATTTCTATTTTCTCTCCCATCCTTGATTTGTGGGTACTCCTTACTTGTACATGCAATTTAAAGTGATATTATTACCGCTTTTATTTATAGTTTATGCATAGCTTCATGGGTTGGTTCTTTTTTCTTCAACGATATGATAAGGCCAATTGACACTTGTATATTAGGGACAAAGGGTTCATACACTTATTCTAATTGCTTAGATTTATAGATTCTACAAATTTCATATCCTTTTTGTGATTATTATTTTATTTATTTCTACTTTGACATGCTTGCTCACTTAATTTGGACACACACCAAAATGGGAACAAAATTTGTAGAGAAGAAAAGTGCATTCTTCACTCTTTCACCTTTATATTTTTTGCCTCTTTGTATGGATGCCATTAATGTATGACTTTATCACAATTTTTTTGTGTTCGAACTACGTATCTTAATTTGAGTTTGAGGGAAACAATTTGCAGGTGGTGAATGAATACAAGTATTTGGGGCTTGATTTTTGCAACAATCTCAATTGGGAGGCTTGTAGGACGAAAATAATTCAAGGGGGTTGGAAAGCTCTTTTCTTGCTCCAAAATAGATGTAGGTCGGCTGAGTTATGGGATTGGAAAACAAAAAAGAAGCTTTTTGGGCTGTTTGTTACACCTGTGGTTTTATATGGCTGCGAAGTCTGGGGCAGCAACACGTCAGCTGTAAAATGGAAACAAATAGAAAGAATTCAAAAGCACTTAATCACAAGCAATTTCAAAATAAAAAGTACGGTCCCTTATGAGATTGCTTTAGTTGAAGCTGGGGCCTTCCCAATGGAAATGGCAGCGTTAATCCATTTATTAGGCTATTTGCAAAGAATAGAGAATATGGAGGAACACCGTTGGCCTAAAATTGTAGTGGAAGAAGAATCAACTAGAAGGAAGAACACATGGATGAAACAAAATGTCAAGTGGATGGGGAAATGGGGGATCAACTTGCAAGATTGTCCAAGCACAAAAGTCGAGATGAAAAGGTATGTAAAAGAGAAAGTCAAAAACACCATGTGGCTGAAGCAACTTGGTTGGAAAAGTGAACACTATGCTTTACATTTTAATCCTACTTGTGATCATGAACAAAAATTCTACATAGGGGCAGATATAAAGTGGAAGGCTAAAATGCTAATAGCCCAGTTGAGAACTAGCTCACACTGTTTGAGATGCGAAACAAGAAGATGGAAAATACCCAAAGAGGGGTGGTCAGATAGGATTTGTTGTTTCTGCTCTTCGGGTTTAGTGGAGACAGAGTGGCACTACGTTATGGAGTGCAAAGCCTATGAGGACATCTGGTATTGTTACTCAGATTTGTTAAAAGTCAAATCTTTAGTGGCTTTGTTTGAAGAGGAGAAGATTGTTAAAACAACAAGTTACTTGTCCCAATTACACAACAGAAGAAACAAAATCAACAAAAAAATTGAAAACAACAACAGGTAGTTCGGTGCGATGGTTTTGCTGTGTTGACAGGGACGGTTTCCCGGTTTCATCTCTTGAGTCCCATAGACCGGTTGGTCTCGTGGACATAATTAAAATCATTCATTCATTCATTCATCATCAATTATCAATCAATAAGATCTCACAATCACAAATTCAATCACACATATTCAGTCTTAATAACATTAGTCTTAGTGCATCAAACACAATCATATTAGAACATCAACATCTAAAAATCTCTCTTCTTAAAGGGCCTAATTGTTATCCAAAAGCTTCATATTTTTGTCTATACATAATAGGTTCCGATTATCTCTTCGATACACCAGAGTCCATTCTCCTCCTATAGAACTCAAATGATCTAAAACATTATATCCTAGCACAAAACCCTCTTAACACGGGTTTTGGCAACACAACTGTAAAATATCATATGTATTGAGAATGAACTGAACAGGTTCTAAGAAATGCTAAGTTTTTAGAGAGAAAATATAACCTCTTTTTTCAAATCTTCAGTGGGTTGCAAAACATATTACTAGCTTGGTCATGCCATGTTTTTGAGTTCGAAGGGCTTTACATGCCTGCTGAAAGCTCTTACATTCCCATCAAACTAGGATTACAGTAAAACAAAGACAAGTACATTAAAAGCCCAATGATCAATTCGTTTTCTGATTCACTCTCACCATTTCGAGAACAATGATCTTTGAAACACTAATATAAATCCTCACAACCAAGGAAGAAAAATCCCTCCAAAGAATTATAATGCAGAGGTTACTTCCATTGGTCCGCAAAACCCTTCTGAGTAAAACCCTAGTTCAAAACACCGGTCCAATAACAAATCCCTCCAGCAGAATCTTCCTTCAAACCCTAGCCCCTAGAAATTTCTGCAGCAGCAATGGTTCAGGAAATGACCCAGGTTCGAAGCGACCAGATCCATGGAACCAGCCCTGGCAAAGCAGACAACAGAACCCAGGTTTCGATTCCTCCTTTGACCGCACAGATTCATCATGGTCTTCAAGGATAACAGAAGAAGAATCCGAAGAAGTAGTAGAGGCCGTGGGTCGTCCCGTGGAAACCGTCGACCAGGGCTTGATTTCCTTGGAGCCCAATAAAGAGAAGGGCGGGAAGGAAGAAGGATTTTTTGAAGATAGCGAAGTATGGACCAAGATTGAGCAGCAATACAGAGAAAACGTAAAGTCTATGGGCAGTATGGATGATAGGGTTGAGGAGATGGACGTTTTGTTGAGGCAGGTGAGGGAGCCAGGGCTGAGGGGGACTTATTTGAAGGACTCAGAGAAGCAGGAGATGTACAGGCTGCACAAGGAGAATCCTGAGGTTTATACTGTGGAGAGGCTGGCTAAGGATTTTAAGGTTTTGAGGCAGAGGGTTGAAGCGATTCTTTGGTTGAAGGAGGACCAGGAGGAGATCGAGAAGAAGACAGGGCCCTTGGATGATTCTGTGGAGCAGCTGCTTGATATGATAGTGGTTCCAGAGTAAGCTTTTCAGATTCTTTTTTAAGAATCGTTTAGTTTTTAGCATAGTTGCCAGGAAACTCCACTATAGGAATGCGAACCATATACCTGTCTCTGGACCCTCAATCCCTGTTGACCACATTTATATACAATATCGCCATCTCCTTATTCATTTACTCGAATACCCGAATTTTAGTGGCGCTTCCTGGTAACTATGGTTTTTAGTTTTTGCAAATTTTTTTGCTTGTTAAATTTTGAGTTTGGGTTTAAGCTAGCATAGCTGTCTTAGTATGGGTCAGGTTGGAATGCATCTTACGGTTGTTATGCCATATCTGCTTGAACTGTTTGCAACACTGTTTTATTCTATTCAAAACTGAACTTGAGATTCGACATCCAACCCTGCGCGTGACTTGGAAATTGATGATGGGCAAAGATATTTAGTGTTATGTTTTGATGAAGTTGACCGGCTGAACAATTCTCACTCGTCATTTAGATCAGTTGAACAAGGAACAAGGTTCGATTGACGGTAATCAGTTGAGATAGAGGGAAAGCATGGCAACGGGATCATGCAACAGGTTGATGTAAGTCCCTTATTGAGACACGGAAGAGCCGATTCTGCACTGTGCAAACTTCTTTTTTTATATGATTTATAAACATTGGGTCATGCAAAAATGCTCCTGACCATTGTTGAGCCACAACCACAGCACATCTGCTGGATATATGAATTGCCTTACAAGTGGGGCAGGGACGAGAATTGACATCGATACTCACCCTATCAATTGAAAATTTGAATGGCCAAGATTTTTCAGCATGCATGACCTGAAGTTCTTAAAAAATCTGGTCTTTTAATAGCATTTTTTGGCCTGGAAAATCTTGTATTAGAAGCTTATGTAATGAAATAGCTTGCACAATAGAAGAATATGGTAGAAAATATGTCGAAAATACTTGATGATAACTAAGAATAACAAGCTACTTCGAGGGGACAAACCTCCAAATATCTCCAATGAGAACACAATTCACAATATGATGATGAAATAAGGCTCACAACCTCCTATATATACCTCTTTATGCCAAGGATATCACTTAGGCCGACTTAGATAACCCTACATAAGCCCTAGGCCGACCTAATTAACTAAATAACAATATAATAATCCTAATATGACTTAATTAGGAGTTAAGATAGCCACAAGCTGACTACTCATAACCCAATGTACTCTAATATTAAGGGGGTATCATGCACCCCTTCTTCAAAGAAGCATTGTCCTCAATGCTAGGCAATTTTGGATGCTTTTGAATAAACTCTTCTTCCTTTTATGTGGCATCTTCAATTGGTAAATTCTTTCATTGGATGAGATACTAAGTGAGTGTTCTAGTCCTTAACTTTCTTGTACGTTTCTAACAAATAAACTCTGGTTCTAATATGATTTTTCCTTCTTCATCGAGCTTCGATAATATTGTCTAAGTAGGGATATTATTCTCAATTACCTTCTTCAAACAAGATACATGAAAAATTGGATGTATCTTTGTTGTTGATGGCAATTGAAGCTTGTAGGCAACACTACCTATCTTTTGCATGATTTGATAGGGGCCATAATATTTTGGAGACAACTTTTTATTCTTTGACTGTTGCTTCAGTGGCATTGCAAGGTTGCAATCTCAAGAAAACCCAATCCCCAACTTTAGAACTTCTTTCTCTACGATGTTGGTCTGCTTGCTGCTTCATTTGATTTTGTGCCATGGATAGATTCTCTTTCAGTGTTCCACGGAGTTTCGGGGATGGGGACGGCAGGATGGCGGGGGATGCGTTTTCGGGATGGGAGACAGGGGGCCTAAGTTTGGGGACGACGGGGGGACGGTGGTTGGGGGGTAGCTCTGAAATACATATAGTACTTGAAAAATTAGTTATAAAAAGATGTATAACAATATAATTATATAACTGTAGAAGCCTAAGGAATAAGTAAAGCTAACACATAAAAGCTAAACTTAAAACTTAAAGTTTAAACACAACACATTGCAATTATATATCATTTCATTGAACTAGTGAACCACTGAACATTGAAAATCAAAATGAAAATATAGACATTGGAAAATGCAACAAGAACTAGATGTTTCATAATTTGAGTTTCATAATCATGATTCATGAATCATAATTACAATCAAGTATCACTGTATCATCAATGTTCAAACTTCAAAAACAGAGTACAAAATAGTAAATACTAATAGTAAATGGCTCCAGGCTAATTGCTTGATGCCTTTGGAAGTCTCCCAAAAGTTTCCTTGGAGTTTCCTTGGGTGGAGGGGACGTCTGGAAGTCTTCCAGAAGTTTCCTCGGAGTCTCCCATGCTGAAACGTCTAGGAAACATTTCCCTACAGGAGGAGACTTCGGGGGGACGATGGGGAAACGTGGAGACGGCGGGGGGACGGCAGAGGGACGTTTCCTAGGCGTCTCCCTATCTTGGAAACGGGTGGTTTTTCCAAGGGGACACGTCCCCGTGGAACACTGATCTCTTTAAGTCCTGAAAGTACCTGTTGTTGATGAAGCATGTGGTCCTCCATAGCTTGAACTCTTGGTGACACCGTCAATGATGATGTGATGGAAGGAGGATGATATCCATACAATGCCATAAATGGAGACATTTTTAAAGAACTATGGAAGGAAGTGTTATACCACCATTCTGCTAGTGGTAGCTAATCTACCCATTGAGATTGTTTATCTGAAGTGAAACAATGTAGAGATCCTTCCAAACACTTATTAGCAACCTTTGTTTGCCCATCAGATTGAGGATGGCATGAAGAACTTTGAGACAATTGAGTACCCAAACATTTGAATAAATTTGTCCAAAAGTTACTATTAAAGATAGGATCACGGTCACTAACAATAAGCTTAGTATACCTTGTAGCTTTTGAATATTCTCCACAAATGCTTTTGCCACTATACTTGTTGTAAAAGGATGTGATAATGCAACGAAATGTGCACATTTAGTGAGGTGATCCATTACTGCCATGATGACATTCTTACCATTAGATCTTGGAAGCCCTATGATGAAGTCCATGGAGATCTCTTCCCAACACTGGCTAGGAATAAGTAAGGGTTGCAAGAGACCAGGTGTCTTAATTGTCTCCCCTTTATTTCTTTGACAAACCAAACATTTTGCCACAAATTTTTTAACATCCCCTTTTAGCCCTTCCCAAAAGAAGTCTTTCTTGACCCGATGATATGTCTTCAAAAATCTTGAATGACCACCCATTGGAGACTCATGAAGCTTTGTGAGAATCTTTTGTTTGAGAGAGGAATTTTTGCAAAGATACAATCGCTCTTTATATCACAAAGTATCTCCCTTCTAGCAAAACTTATTTAAACTACTAGGATCACTTAGTAATTGTTGAATGAGATTACTTGTAGCAACATCATTATGCCACTCTACTTTGGCCTCTACTACCCAATCTTGTAATATTGAAATGGCACACAATAAAGCTTCATCCTTCTCATCCTTCCTCGATAGTGCATTTGTCTCAATATTTTCTTTCCCTTTTTTATATACAATCTCAAAATCATATCCCAAAATCTTAGTGACCCATTTTTGTTGCTCTTCAAATGATAATCTTTGTTCCAAAAAATATTTTAGGGTATCATGATTTGTCTTCACCTTGAAGTGTCTACCCATTAGATATGGCCTCCATTGCTTTACTACATGAAGAATAGCTTGCATTTCCTTCTCATAAATAGGTTTGAGTTGATTCTTACCCTCTAATTGACGACTCTCAAAAGCAATGGCTGACCCTCCTGCATGAAAATTGCTTCTATACCATTTCTTGAAGCATCACATTCCACAATAAAATCCTTGGTGAAATCTGGAGTGGCAAGCATTGGAGTTGTACACAACCTCCTTAAACATTTCAAATGCTACATTAGCGAATTCGTTCCAGTGAAAAGAATCCTTCTTCAATAAAGTTATGAGGGGCGCTACTATACAACCATAATTCTTCACAAATCTTCTATAGTATCCAATCAATCCTAAGAAACCCTTCAATTTCTTAATGGTTTTGGGAATAGGCCATTCCATGAGAGCCTTAATTTTGTTAGGATCCACCTTAACTCCTTCATGTGAAACTATGTGTCCCAAGTACTCGACCTAATTGAGAACAAAAGCACACTTGGATGGCCTAGCATACGGTTGACGCTCTTTGAGAACTTGTAATACTTGATCTACATGTTGCAAGTGTTCTTCCCATGACTTGCTATAAATCAATATATCATCAAAGAATACTAATACAAACTTCCTAAGGATTTTTTTAAAGATGGAATTCATCAAACTTTGAAATGTAGATGGTGCATTGGTAAGACCAAATGGCATCACCAAAATCTCATAATGACCTTCATGAGTCCTAAATGTTGTCATACAAATATCCTCTTCCTTAATTCGAATTTGGTGATAAGTTGATCTAAGATCTAACTTTGTAAAATGCATAGCTCCATTCAACTCATCTAGCAAATCATCAACTACTCGAATAGGAAACTTATCTTTGATGGTGTACATGTTGAGCACGCTATAGTCCAGACACATGCGCTGAGTTTCATCCTTCTTCCGCACCATCACCACAGGCGAGGAGTAAGCACTTTGGCTATGCCTGATAATTCCTACCTCTAACATCTCCTCAACAATCTTTTCTATCTCACTTTTCTGTATATGTGGGTAGCGGTAAGGCCTGATGTTGGGTGGTTGGCTCCTGGAACTAGTTGTATGGCATGATCAAGATCCCTCTTCGGAGGAAGTCCTTTAGGCATATCTCCAAAAACCATTGAGTGACGATCAATTATCGCTCATAAATTTGGATGGGTGGGAGCATTTGATTGAGTGACTTTTAATGAACATAACTAGGCCACAAAACCATCAACTCCTTTCTTAAGCAACTTCTGCATTTGATGAGAGCTTACCATTTGTGGGGACTTTGCCTTCAACCCTCTTAGCTCTACTGCCTTTCCTTTTTATTGAAATCTCATCAATAGTTCTTGAAGTTCATCTCAATTGTTCCCGAAGTAGTAAGCCATTGTACTCCCAAAACAATGTCTTCTACACCCATGGAGATAGCATATATTGGGCTATCAAGGTGATAATCTCCCATGGATAATTTAATGCTATGGCACTTTCCAGAACAACTAATATTACCACCATTTGCAATCAAGACTTGAAACTTTGGAGTTGGATATATAAAACAATTTAGACGAGTAGCCAACTTTTTGTTGATGAAATTATGAGTGCTACTTGAGTCGATCAACATTGTTACTTTCTACTTCTTTAAGAAGCCCACTACCTTGAGAGTTTGTGGGGTGCTAAAACTAGAGAGTGCATAACAAGAAATGATTGGTTTGGAATCATGTGATTCATCCTAGGACTCCTTATCACCTTCTAATATTGGTTCCTCCTATTCTTCCTCACTTGGACCTTCAATATAGAATAATTTCTTTTCATTGCATTTACGTACTCGACTATATTTGCTGTCACAATTGAAACATAACCCTTTTGCTCACTTCTCCTCAATTTGTTGTGGAGTCAACCTAGTAGGTTGAGGTAATGAATGTGTAGGAGATCTCCTTTCGCTTACATTTACAATCCCATGTTGCCTACTAGCCAAAAACTTCTCCTCAACTTGTCTTGCCATTAATATTGCTTCCGATAAGGATTATGGTTGGAACAACCGTACTTCATATTTTATGTGATCCTTTAAACCATAGTTGGCAAACTCACCAAAAACTCGCGTGGTTTTTTTCAAAACAAGTTTTTGGTGCAAGTACTCGCCTGGAAAAACTCATCGAGTTTTTCAAAAAAAAACTTGGCCTCTTAGCAAAAAGTAACTTGTGGCCAGAATAAAGGCAATTTCAATTCATTTTTTATGGTTTATGTGGTTTTCAAGGTCTTAATTTGGGCTTGGTGGCAAGGGCTTCGCCCCTCGACCCCACCTGGGAGCGCGTTAGGGGCGCTGCCTCCAAACCCCACGAGGGGCGTTGCCCCTCAACCCCATTGGAGGCGTTGCCCCCAGATCCCCACGAGGGGCATTGCCCCTCAACCCCATTGGGGGCATTGCCCCCAAACCCCACAAGGGGCGTTGCCCCTCGACCCCACGAGGGGCGCTACCCCTCGACCCCGTTGAGGGCATTGCCCCCAAACCCCCACAAGGGACGTTGCCCCTTGATCCCATTGGGGGCATTGCCCTCAAACTCCCATTGAATTCATTTGATTTTCTAGGTACTCTCCAAGTCCAAGTTTCCAAGTTTTCCTACAAGTCTTCATCTATAATATCGTCTAGTTCTACCTCTCCCCTAGTTTTCACTAGACATGGGAAAGAGGAAGATGTAAATTTGTAAAATATATTAATGTAGTATATACTTTCATTTTTACAAAAACAATTTGCTATTTTCATTTTGTTTCAAAATATCAACATCAGTGCATTCCACATGAGGATGCCATTTTGTACCCAATTTTCTTTCAAATCAATCAAATACAACTAGACTCAACTTGTTTCTTTTATGTACTCATTTATTGACTCATTGGATGCATCCTATCATTGAATTTTGCAAAAAAAAAAGCGTTTTTAATGAAATTTAAGCAATTTTTTAAGTTGCTGAGTTTTTTGCCAAGTTTTTTCCGAACCGAGCTTTTCGGGCTTGCTGAGTACTTGTAATTGGCGAGTTTTCTAACTATGCTTTAAACCGCCTAGAAATAATTCCTTCAAATTTTCTTATGTCACATTTGCCACTCTTAGACAAAGGATTTGAAACAGTTTTCCACAGGGACACGTCCCCCCTAAAATTCTTGACGAACCCGAGATGGGGACGTTTTCGAGACGCGGGGACGTCTAGGAAACGACCCCCCGCTGTCCCCTCGTTTCTTCGCCATCCTTGAACGTTTCTCCTTCCAAGGCGACGTTTCTTGCCAAAAGGGGACTTACATGCATCTCCGAGACTTCGAGGAAACTCTTGAGCGTACCTCACGAAAATGCATAAAAATAATGATTTTTTTTTAAATTTTTAATTTAAAAAACGAAAGTGAAAACTATTAAAACTTAAAAGGTTTTAAGTTAAATTTATTATTTCTTACCCTAAAAAGTCAAAGACTTAGTATCACTATGGACTGATTTTATTTTGTTTTCATTTACCTTTACCAGTGCGTGAGAGGCGAGAGCTGAAGCTTGAGACAGTGCGTGAGAAGAAGGGCAATGGGTATGCTGAAGATGTGTAGGTCAATTAGGGACTGATTTTTATTTATTTTTGAAGTTTGAAGTTTGAAGTTTGAACATTGTTGATTGTAATTATGAAATTCAAATTATGAAACATCTAGTTCTCGTTCCAATGTCTATTAAGTATATTTTCATTTTGATTTTCAATGTTCACTAGTTCAATGAAATCATTGCAATGTGTTTAAACTTTAAACTTTACTTATTCCTTAGGCTTCTACAGTTATACATCTTTTTATAACTAATTTTTCAATTACTATATGTATTTCAGCATCGCTCCCCCTGGCGCCCCTCGCTATCGTCCCCCTACCGCCCCCAAACTTAGACCCCTCGACCCGAAAACACGTCCATTGTCGTCCCCTCATCCCAGAAACGCGTCCCTTGCCATCCCCCCATCCCCGTTCCCGAAACTCCATGGAACATTGGTTTGAAATTGCTGAATATAATCCTTGACCATGCATGTTTGCTTTAATTTAGTGAGTTGGTAGAAGTAGCTATCCATAAAGTTATCTCCATAATGGGTAGCAAGTTTCTCTTGAAGAATTGACCATGTGACCACACAACCCTTCTTTCTCTTCTCATCACATAATCAATGATACCAAATAAATTGATTTGGTTCTAGGTACAATGATGCCATAGTGACCTTTTGTTGACTAGGAACATGATGAATATCAAAGAACTGCTCGATTTGGCATAGCCAATTGGTTGGATCCTTGCCATCAAACTTTCTCATATCCAACTTGGGTATGAATTGCCTTAGCATATGATTATTAAAGGAAGGATCCATCTTGAAATCATAGTCAAGTCCAAGGAATTCATGTCCAACAAAAGCATTATCTTCCACCTTACTAGGTGAATCTTCACCCTTACACTTTATACCTTGAATAAGTGATTTCAATTCACTCATTTCTTCTCTAATGATGAAATATCACCCTTGACTTTGTTTATTTCATCCTTAGGGTTAATATCCTCAATTACTACCTCATCATTCTTTGAAGATTTCCCCGGTATGGTAGCATTCTTTTTGCCTCTTGTTGCAGGCCTTGTCATGATGGTAGAAAATAATTTTGCAATAAATCACACAAATAAATTCAAAATAATCTGAAATTTTTATTGTAACTTACTAGAGCCTAGGTCATATTTCAATAGAAAAATCTCCCGAAAATTAGGTGATTTGCAACATTGAGAGCAACTTTTGTGGAAACTCTAATTTTGTAATAGCTCACTTACTTATGCTTCAAACTCTCTCCAATTTGGATTGTAGGCTCCTCTAAAATTTCTTCAAACACCCACCAAAAATCAAGAACTAATTCAATAGGATTTGGGAGATATGCACTTTCCAAATAAATTGGGTAGAAACCCTAATTTTGCTATAAATCGCTCAATTCAGCTCCAATTCCTTCAAAATCTGGACAATAGCTTCTTTAATATTTCATTACCTTTTAAAAATCAGAGAATAATTCGCTAAAATCTGAGATATTGCTCTTTCCAAAATGACCTCCAAAATTGAAAAAAATGCCTTGTCATTACTATGCCAATATCATGCTTTGGTACCACTTTAATGAAATAACTTGCATAATAGAAGAATATGATAGAAGATATGCTGAAAATACTTGATGGTAACTAAGAATAACAAGCCACTTCAAGGGGGCAAACCTCCAAATATCTCCAATGAGAACACAATTCACAATATGATGATGAAATAAGGCTCAAAACCTCCTATATATACCTCTTTATGCCAAGGATATCACCCAGTCCGACTTAGATAACCCTATATAAGCCCTAGGCTGACTTAATTAACAAAATAACAATATAATAATGATAATATGACTTAATTAGGAGTTAAGATAGCCACAAGTTGACTATTCATAACCCGGTGTACTCTAATATTAAGGGCGTAGCAGCTTACAATAATAATTTTAGGACAACAACATAGCTTCACTAGAGCATGGAAATTTATTTTATTGTTGGAAGCACCGCTAAAATTTGCAATAGTAAAATTTAGCATATAGTAGTATTTGAGGTCTCTGTTTGGCTGAGATACCTTTAATTACAACTATTAGCCACCTTTCTAGCATGGGAATCCAAAATTATTTACTTCTAATCATCCATAACACATCCATCCATGATCGGTAGAGCATTTTTTCTTGGATTGAAGTTAGAATTAACAATTTCACATAGTGCCTCTTTAAACCTTGTAAGGAGTGTGATATGCACATTGGAGTATATGAATTTCTGCTAAGCAATAATAGAAGAACATATATTTTCATGTATATATATACATTGTAATGTCCCTTTCTAGAACAGGTCCTCTTTTTGCCTCTAAACAATATTTCTAAAATGATAATTGTATTTATTTTATAAATATAACTTAATAAAAAATAATGAATTTTAGTATAACATTCAAATTTATCACTTTGACATAATTCTGAAAATAGACTTATCTTGATTTTCTGCTATATTTCTCCTTCCTATTTGCAGCTATTTTTCCTTAAATGTTTGTCCTTGATATCTAGACAAGTTATGGATTTTCGTCCAGTAACTTAATAGGAGAAGTATAAGGGTTTTTGTCCTTAAATCTCTTAATTTTCCTCGGAGGATTTTCATCCTCTTTGACTGTAATATTTACTTGCAAAATCACAAAATATTTATTCCCAATTGATTGATCTCCTCTCCTCATTAAATGATCTCCCTTATATACCTTATTGCTTCATGAGACACAACCCTTCATACACCCTTTTTTTCTTCCTCTTTGGTTGTAATATTTACTTGCAAAATCACATAATATTTATTCCCAACTGATTGATCTCCTCTCCTCATTAAATGATCTCCCTTATATACCTTTTTGCTTCATGAGACACAACCCTTCATACACCCTTTGACTTTTGATAAACTATAATTTTAATTTTGATTTAATCATTCTTTAAACCCAATCACAAATATCTTAGTTTAGACGCCATTTTTTAATCTCCTTTAATTGCCTTCCTTGTGACTAGTTCATGTATTAGTTAGTTACCTTCTTGTCTTGGGCGAATGTCTTATAAATCTGAACATGCCATGTTTCGGTTTGCTAAGTGAATTTCTCAAAATCTAAATTGGCTTATTTTGAAACGAGACATTACATACTATGTATGTATACATGTATGCATGTATATGATGGACAAAGCATTTTTCCCTATATGGGAGTTAGAATTAACAGTTTCACAAGACTCAAGAAATAACAACAAACTTTAATTTATTGCTGAGGAGTATAATAAGACATCATCCAAGAATGGATAAGTTCAAAGATTTGAATTAGAGATCTCAATAGTATGAGCTCAATATCTAATACAAGGATTACAAAGTGGACAACAGTTATTAAACAATTATATATAATTTGAAGTAGTCAATAGGGACTAAATCAAATCCTATATCTAGATTTTTAATTAGCTAGATTGTACAAAGCACAAGCTGAGAGCATATGTTTGAGACAAATCAATTAGCTAGATTTTACAAAGCACAAGCTAAGAGCATATGTTTGAGACATTCTAAGACTTAAGATTCTATCACCCAGATTTTCCAATTTCAAATGCCTAATGAACTCAATTGTTATTGCTTATATAGCAAATGATGCAAGAAGATCCATGGTTCATAACTAAGATTTGACATCTGTGGATCAAAATAAAAGTTACAAAAGTTATATGCAAAGATGCTTTAATTTAGTGGAGGGATCCGCTAATGTATTCTGCAACTTTGTCAGGTGGTCGACAAAGGTCTTTGTCTTATGCAACTTTGTCAGGTGGTCGACAAAGGTCTTTGTCTTATGTCCTTCCTCGCAATTTTTTTACATATGGAAAAAGGTCTTAACATATTAAAAATCTCTACATAATCTCTGAAAGATTCTTTTAAGGCAAAGTAGACCGTAAAACATGTTGTCATATTCAATTTTGCATTCAAGTAAGGCAAGGCGGATGATAGTGAACTCTCCATATATTTTATCTTTGGGAATCCAAACAAACTCTAGAGGATAACATTCTAACCCAGGTTAATAAGAATATATTAGGGGGATTTAAATACATCCTTATCCTAGTATCAATGTTTTTAGCATGTCTAGACTTCCATTTATTGAAGAACTTTTGACATCTCAGAATCCAAGCTACCAAACATTTCACCAAATTCTTAAAATTGTTTAGGATGAAAAGTTAAACTATATGCTCATTGTCCAAAATTACAAAATTATATATGCTCATTTCTACAAAATTAAAGCAAATTTCTTTTGAGATGGTCAAGCCCCCAAAACTTACCAATTATTTTGATCTATGTGCTCATTGTCCATGCATTGTATAGACAAAGGAAAACAGGAGCTTCTTTGAGACTGTACTCTTTAAGAAATCTTCCAGCATAATCAATAATCCTATAAACCCAACAATCATAATTAAGCTTCTTAGTTCTTCAAGACATATGTTCAAATATCAATTGTCAATTATTGGTTCAAGAATGTGTACAGATAGACTAGGTTCTTGGTTTTCTTTTGTTATTATTATGGCAGAGAGTTCCCTTGTTAAGGGGGTAATGGATTGTTTTCACTTTTAACCCATTCTATTTGGAGATCATAACTTTGGAACTTAAAGCACCATGTTGCTATTCTGCCTTGTGCCAAATCCTTGTTAGGCTTTCTCTTTAACAAATTTCTCATGGCTTGGCTATTTGTTCTGATTGTCAAGGGCTTTGGTTTAAGAATTCTTTTGATCTTTTCTATGCCTCTTTTGATTGCTAATAGCTCCTTTTTATATATGTGGTACCTTGGCTCTGTTTCTATGAATGTTCTTGATTGGCATCCACATATCTCCTCAAAAATTCTTTTGTCAAGATAGCTAACTAAGTGTTGTGAGATGTCTCAGTTTGTAGAATAAAAGGAGTACCTTCCTGTGGCATTTGGAGTGTAGGCAGATTTGAACAGTTCTTTTATATTTGGCAGACTATTTCAATAACTTCTTCATCCCAACCTTTGCTTCAAGCTTTATTTGGAGTGTAGGCAGATTTATTCTTTTATATTTGGCAGACTGTTTCAATAACTTCTTCATCCCAACCTTTGCTTCAAGCTTTTAGCTTCCTGTGAATTTCCATCTAGCCTTAGCCAGATCTTCATAAAACTGTGAAACATAATTCAAACATCCAAGAAATTTTTGAATTTGTTTCTTGTGTTTCAGAATATCTGGGAATTCTTGAATTCTTTTCAGAATGTGAGGTTGAAGCCTTATTTTTACCCAACTCTAAATGTAAACCAAGAAAATCAATATTGATTTTTCCTATAGCCTTTTTATTAGCTGATAATTAGATTCCATTTTCTTTTATGGCTATAAATAATTGACTGAAGTCCATAGTCACCATTCTTTATGTAAAACGTTGAGCATCCAAGATTAATGAAGGGTTAATGAGCTGATTATGGATCCCTTTCTTGTTGATTGTATTTGAGGGAAAAGCCAAGTGATATATCTCTATCATTCTCATTTCATAATACGATACAAAGAGTTGCCATTGTGTGAAACTCTAGTTTTCTTACGGAGGGATTCACATGTGCAAATCTATTTCAGGTGAGTTGGTGCTCTCATTTTTTGCTTATAAACTTTTGGTATTAAAATATTTCTGCATTTGCTTTTCTGCAAATAGTGTAGGAAGGCAGCACAGCAACAGAGATCTGTTCTCCAAAAGAATCATCCCACTTTGTAACACAAGGTGAGGTGGAACTGCAGAGGATAGGAGCTGTTGGTTTGATGGAATAAAAAATCTCCTGAAGAAAGGATTGGAGTCGCTATTAAGTGGAATGAATCCAATAAGCTATTACAGATCCATGTTTCTCTATCATATTTTTATTTGGAATAGATTTTTGGGTTATAGATATTTTTGTTGCTGGACCTGATATTTTCAAGTTTATTTCTTTCTATATCTGTTTCATGTATTTTTAGAAGCATTTAATACCAGATGCAGTCACTTACGAACAGTCCTATTATTTCTCTACCATTTTTGTATTTGGAATAGTCATTTTGTTTAGTTATTTTGTTGTTGGGCCTGATGTTTTCAATTTTATTTCTTTCTATGTCTGTTTCCTGTATTTTTAGAAGCATTTAGTACCAACTGTATCCACATACTGACATATAGCCAACTTTTGGGAATCCATACTAGGTAATCCTTGCTGCATACTCCTTTCGCCTTGAACTCAGGCAAGCTTGCATGAATCAAACCACCCAGACATTGATAAGTTAGAATTGTTCATAAATGACTTAGGCCATATCATTTCAGTGCAAGAATTATATATGAAGATTAAAAGCATGTTGCATAGGAATTCTGTAAGTAGATAACAAATTAGTTTTGCTGTTTGGATTATATGTGCTTGCAAAACAGGCCTTTTCCATGCTTGGTAGTGGGAATATCTATTTTTATTGTTTACATTATTCATGTGCATTTTTAACTTAAAAGTAGATGGAAACTTACATCCTAGGCAGTTCCACTATTGGTGATTATAGTAATTTCATTTGTGCTTGTTTGTCTATGTTACTATGTAGAGACCATGTATAGTAACTTAGTTTCACCTCATGCATAAAGTGGAATGTACAACTGGCTTTGCTATTAGTGTACAAACTTTTTATTTTGATTTGTACTGTGCAGGTTTGCAAATTTTGCAGATCGTGAATTTCATGTGGCACAGCTGCCTAACAATCCTGATTTCAAAGTTATGCCTGAGGATTGGGATGGCACTGCAAAAGATCCAGATGAAATGTTGTGGGAAATATCTCAGAAGGAAGATGAAATTCTTTATCAGGAATTTGTGCAACGCATGAATTATAACAAGGCAAAGGTATTTGAAGCTTGCACTTAACAATGATTGATAAACTTTATTTTTTTAGAATGAATTTCAATTAATATGAACTGTTTTTAATCTTTTTGAAACGCCAATATTTGCATACATTTGGAGCAAATATCCATGTAAACTAAAATCATAATTGCCTCTTTACAGATTGCTGGTAAGATCAAATGTCATCCATACAGTCGAAGACGACCTAATGAAGGATGGAAATTCACAGTTGAGGAACTAGGTCGAAAAGGTAAACGTGGAAGAGGTGGTGGGGTGAAGTTTGTTAGTTTACCAGATGGATCAAGAAGACCTCTCAATGAATTGGAAAAGATGTTTTTGAAAAGGGAGACAAACAGGACTAGACGCAAAATTACCTAAGATAATGTGCATCCAAGTTCTCATGTGAGATGATTCATTCAGCGCTAGAATGAGGGTGCATGTTGTATAAAATAACTCTGAACCTAATTTTTGATCATATTTGGCAAATAAATGTTCATTAAACATTGCTTTCTAACTAGTAAACCAATTAATTTCAATTTTTGGTAGTTGCTCAACAATTTGACATACATTTTATCAAGCAGTAGTGTGTTTTGCATTGGAGCACACTGGTGTACATGTCACTACCGATTTCTGAAGGATCTGGGTTTTGCATTGTATCATTAACACCGGAATTGAACCATTATACTCATGGATGCACACAACAGATGTTCCTCCACTTCAACCGACCCTTGAGCAACACATATCTTTGTGCTTCTAGGTTCAATGTCCTTTGTTTATCATTCAGCTCTGGTGGACATTCAAGTTTTCCAAATAAAATATAATGGCTTTGTACCAAAGACAATCCTTCACCTGACATGGAATAAAAGACGGCTCAGAGTTCATCTAATGGACTTCAATTGCATCCAAATTTGTATCAGCTAGTAATTTAGCTAGGCCTTGACATGTAATCCAAAATATTAATGACAAATTATTACATAGTCAAATCCAAAATTACTTATAAACCATTATCAAACAATTATAGGAAAAGCAACTTGCCAAATCCCAAATTATTGAAGAATTCTTAATGTGTTCTCCCACTTATAACCTGTCGGCTAAAAATTTGTTTGGAAAGAAATTAATGTAATGGATTAGAAGTGGATTGGGGATTAGAAGAATGAGACTTAAGGATTAAGATGAATGATCAAAGTGGATTTGGATTTAAGAGGGTATAGGTTGGACTAGGATGTGGATGAATGTATGAGGGGCAGGGCATTAAAATGCAAAAGAAATGATCTCCAAATGTGATAATTTGCAAATATGCATGATCCATGAATATGCTGAAGTAGTGTATGTGCTGATCTGAAAATGTATTGGTTCACGTATGTGCTGATCCATAGGGTGGTGGTGCAAAACTGGAAGGAAGGGGGGATTTGGGGTTTTGGATGGGGTATAGATTTGATGTTGGGATGGAGAATGGGATTGGAGAGATTTAGGTGATTTGGATGTTTTAGAGCAAATATGCAAAAGAATTTCAAAGTTAACGGATTCTCATTGATATGATTGTTTTCCCTTGTAAAACAGTTGGTAGAAGGTTCATGTGTCGGGGATGATAGAAAAACTAAAAACTAAAAAAACGTGGTAATTAAACTCAAGGTTGCTGTCAAAGGCATGATGCCATTCATCTTATGTTAACCATCTAATTTAATAATACCAAAAAGCAGGTAAAACTAAACGAGGGCCTGGAAACATGGATTAAGACAAGAAAGGGGTTTGTTAGATGAATTGTAAGAGTTTTAAATACTTAAGATTTCTAAAAATTAAAAGAAACATAGTTTGAATTGGAGAGATTCTGGGAATATTGCAGGATTAAGTTTGAGTTTAATAATGTCTGAGGTTTTAGGTAAGTTTATGTAAGAGTAACCAACATGGATTTATTGGGAAGAATGAAGAATAAGCCAAAATGCAAGATACATAGGAATAATTCTAGGTGAGACAAACGCTATAAAATCAGCTCTTGACTATTAAGAATAAGCCTCAGAAATTTAGGGCATTCTACAATGTTCCCACAGGTTATGAAGGCCAAATCCTCCAGCTTCTTGGATTTGGAAGGCAACTATCAATGACAAATTTGCAGTTAACCCTCTACAGCCGTTCTCCTTGCAGCCTAATATAGTAAGCAAAATGAGGGATCCAAATCACACTATGGACCAAGAGGTGACTTGCTCTCAAGGGTAGTTAAGCTTGCGCGAAGCAGTACTCCAAACAGTACTCGTGTATCTCATGTAATGATACTGGTTCTCATCCAGATAGAAGTTGAAATCACAACACTAAAGCTAGAGTGTATGAAACTTCCTGTTGTGAGGGCTTGAGCGTTTATGTTATTGGGTAAATATTATCTTATGAAAAGGAATTGGATGCAACTACCATATCACGTATTTGCAATTAAGCACTTGCAACGAAGTTACCTAGGAGGCTCTACAAAAATGTAGCAGCAAATTGGGGCCATTAAATATTGAAAATAAATTATTTTAATCTCATTTTTTTAGAATATTTCCAGCAGAGTTTAACTTGATGGTTTTCATATAGCTGACTTGAATGTCCTTGTAAGTTGTGTGTTCTTCAAATGAAATTGCCACTTATTTCTACCACTACTACAGTGGCCGCCTAATGACACAGCAAGAGCTGTTCCTGGTTCTGCTATGAGTATTTTCTCCACCCATTTGATTTCAACACCGAGTATACAATATTTCATTGTCACATGTGAGTTAAATACATAGAGATGGCGTTGGCAATTACTTCCTATTCTCATTCGTCATATGGCAATCTAGAATTTTCATTAATATAGTTCTTTGTTTAGATTTGGGTATTTATTGAAGTTAACACCCAATACGCTACTCCTTTTGTTGATTTGTTTCATCCTTGTGCACCCCACCGTTAGGTAACATGTTAGGCAAGCCTTGTGCATTTTTCAAGTACCTTAGTTATTGGGTCACCAGCGGCTGCCTCTAGAGTAAAAGTCATTGTTTCTACTAGAAGTATCTTGTAAGGGACATAAGCTTTTGATTTTTAGATTGTTCTGTTATTAAGTGCTTTTAGAGCTCCGTTTCATACATGGAGTACAAATGGCCCATACGATGGTCTTTTGATTTTACACTTTGCGTAGCTGCATATGTTCAAAGCTTTGAATCCTCCTTGTATTCGTTTCATTCTAAATGTATCCCAACTGTGCTTACAAAAATCTGAATCAAATAGAAGCTACCTGTTTCTTTTATTTTTTATTTTGTCAATGTTAACCTACATTCCTACCTTTTTATAAAAAAGTTTAGAGCCTCTTAAGTGATCTCTCAATGTTTGGTTATTTTTGCATTTAAAGAGAGATCATTACCATATAAGAGGAACCTCATCATATAGTTGGCCAAATGGGACCCTCTATGATCCATATTGTGGCCAAGAGATGCATGGAGAACAACAAACTAACTAGCTAATGAGAGAGATTTGCACAATCGAATCAAATTGATTCTCTTCTATTCACATTTGATGTAATATGAATGCACAAAAAGGCAATGTTGGTCTTGGACCAAACTTTGTTATCCCTTTTGCCCAAATCTCAAGGAAGATTGTAATGGTGCTAGGAATTTACAGCGAACCCTTGTGTTTGCTCTTATCGTTTCTTGTTTTAATGAGTTTTGAAAGCATCTAATTACAATACAGTTGCAAGAATCAGATGGATACAAAAATCAGTCGCATGCCAAATATTTACATAACTTTGTATGGCAATAGCAGAATCGAAAATGTGACAACTCGTAGAGAACGTGGTATTGTTGAGCGATGTGGATTGCCTAGTAAGATGATGTGGTGTTGTTGAATGACTTGGACTTCATTCGCAGAAGACATGACATTGCTGAATTACTTTGACTTCATTGGGAAAATATGTGGTGTTGTGGAATGACGTGGACATCATAGGCAGAAGACAAGCTTTTTCACCTCGCACCATTTTGTGAAGTCCAATGTGTTTAATGAAAGATTCACATAAACTTCGTAGAGGTGCAGAATTTCGGAGTGAAGAGAGACCCGTTTTTTTATTTGAATAGGCGTCGAATTGGTTGGTGTTGACCAAGTGGACTAGATATCCACAGGGGCTATGACATGCTAATGTGAGATACAAAGTAAATTTCAGGCATTGCAAAACTTCTGTGAATCTGGGTTGAAGTTTCTATCCCATGAGCGGTAGAACCAAAAATCTTCTTAGCTTCAATGTCATGGGCGGTAGAAAAACAAAATCTACTTTCCTAGTAATTTGCTAGTATCTAAAGATTGTCGTCATAGGCCTGATGCCATTCATCGTAATTAAGACAGAAGTTGTCTGGAAAAGAGGTCTTCGAGACATGCATAAAGACCAGAAATGGGAATTGTTAGATGAGTATGAGAATTTAAGGACTTTCCTCTATCTTTTTTAGTTTCTTTGAATAGTAATGTCATATGGTAAATAAAAAAATCTAGTAATTTGGGAGGGTTATTACTTTGGTATAAGAGCATAGATATCAACCTTGGAGCTCACAGTATGTGCTGATTGCTTTATTTGGTTTTGCAATCATAGGTCTTGAGAAAAAAGGGAAAAAGAAAGCCTCGTGGAAACATGGCCCCCAAGCCTCGTGGAAACATGGCCCCCAAGCTAATGACCTAGATGGTCTAAGGGAACAACTATGACACTACCTAAAATTGAAATCATGACCACATCCGACTCTGAAACCCTAGCACTGACTTTTAAATGTCTAAAACTTCAAAAGCGTAAGGAAGTGGTTGGACCTTCCTAGAATGTGAAGCCATAAAAGAAATACCTTTGCCCTGCCCCCAAGTTAAGCCATTACATGTCAGAGATTTTGTTTTTGGTTGTGGGTATAATGCACTTATACTTTCCAAGGAAGCAATTGCAAAATACAATTGTGTGCATGCTAGTGTGTCTATAGCTATAGAAACCTCAAAAAAAAAGATACCAAAGAGGAGGAAACTCCACTATGTGACCAAAAATTTGTGTGTGACAATGATATAGTATTAAATAACTATTATTATGTTTATGAAAAGATAGTAACTATTAATGAGAAAATATTAAAATATTTATGCTTTAACATGGCGGCACTAAGGATTTTAGTTAAAGTTGGGTATTTTGAAATATTTTAGGGTAATAAGTTATTTGTAGGGATTTTGCTACAAAACTTTAATTTTGGCAATATGTAAATTTTAAATAATATGAAGGATTGGTTAATAAAGTAAAGTAGAATGATATTTTTTTTTTTACCTTGCATAGACAACTTACAATGATGAAGAGGACTTCAAGGAGCAGAACGAGTCCTAACCTCGCTAAAATTCTATGTGCTAGTAGGGTGCATCGTCCCCACCTCTCGTCATATCAGAGGAGTTGCAAGGTGAGATGAATTCTTTCCACACAAAATAGCCTTACAAGAGCAACACATTGAGGAATTGTTGAGACAAGAGGAGCAAGGGACCTTATAACATTGGCATAGGAATTGAGGATCCTATTAAAGAGGTCAATGAGCCCATGTCTCAAGAATATGAAATTAGCTCCAAAATTCCCACATGTGGTCATCCACTAGGAGGGCAACATCATGGAATGGAAAATGACCCATCAATTTGAGAATTAAAGAAAATGCAAGCTCCCAAGCTTGAGGGATAGGAGGTTGAGATGTAGCAAAAGAATGGTTGATAGGAATGAAGTATTTTGGGTTGTTGGAATTGAATCTAATACTAAGACTTCAATTGTTATGATATTGTTATCAGGATTCAACCGTGTAGTTTTGGAGTCAAACTCATTGACCCATGATTCATGAGTAGTGGTTCATAAGAACCCATCTCTCATGATAATGAATGGTCCACTTCGCACTCATTGCATCTAGGTGATGCTCACAGAAGTGAAGCATTGGTCTATCCTGGGAGGTCACCCATCCCAGTACTGCTCCAGCTCAAGCGCGCTTAACCACAGAGTTTCCCCCAAGGTTAAGCCCACTTAGCTTGCTACCCCATTTGCAAAACCTTTAGCAAGTGTTGTGCCTTATGAACCATTCATTATAGAGCCCCTTTAGCTCATCAATTGATAAGTAGGAGGTTTCTTCCACAACGTGTAAATTATGATATTGTTATCAGGATTCAACTGTGTAGTTTTCGAGTCAAACTCATTGACCCATGATTCATGAATAGTGGTTCATAAGAACCCATCTCTCATGATAATGAATGGTCCACTTAGCACTCATTGCATCTAGGTGATGCTCACAGAGGTCCACTTGAATTGTTGTCTATTAGCTAGAGGGGGAAGCATCACTAGTGGGACCATCTAGTGGAAATTAAAGAGTATGATTTAAGCTAGTTGACTTAGGATAAGCTTATAAAGTGATTCCATAAGAAGTACTTATTTTCTCACCACCAAGATCAAAAGTTGATAAAATTTCACTCATTGCACCAAGGGGAAATATCCATAGAAAAGTATAAAGCTAAGTTCATGGGCTTGCTTTGCCATGTCCCCTATATGAAGGATGAAGAGGATTGTGTAGAAAAACTTATCTTGGGTTTAAATAAGAATCATTTATTTGCAGCCAAGCTTACTCGACCCAAAAGTTTAAAGTAGGCCATTGAAGTAGCCTTAGTGTCCAAAGAAGAAACACAATGGCAAGCATGAATGGAAACAAAAATCCCATTCATCTAATTACTCTAACAATAAAAACTAGGAATTCTAGGAAACTACACCAATGGAGAAGGCTTCTTAAAGATTTTAAATAGGCCAAAACTATAGAAGGAATTGTGGGTCAAAAGGACAAAGAAACAAGGAAGAAAAAAGAAAAAAAAACATCAAGGAAAGTGGCATAGGCTTATTCCCCTAGAGACAACAAAGTCCAAAGAGTAGGTCTAGTAGAAAGATGTTGGACATGTGGAGGTGACCACTACAAAAGTGAGTGCTTGAGGAACTTGGACAAAACCACCAACCCACCCACTCGAATTTACATAGTATATAATCATTAGGTTGAAAATTAGGTATCACTCAAAGAGCTTCACGGTACTTTTCATGGGCAACTCATTTCTATTTCCGTAGACTTAGAATCCACATTGATAGCTTTATTTTCTCTTAATGTGCTACTAAAATGTAATATTGATCATAAAACTCTTAAGTTGAGAAGAGATGGAGGTAGAATTTGGGTATGATAAAACTCAAAAAGATAAAATTCTACCTACAAGAAGTTGAAATTGACCTAGGTAATATAAATACTAAGGTAAATTTATGGGTCATCCAGTTAAAGATCTTATGATCTAATCCTAAAAAATGAATTTTTTTAAGCACCAAGTCAAGTTGGACTATTACCACAAGAAGATTGAATGTTTAGATGATTAAGGGAGACAAGTGGAACTCTAGGGAATCCAAATACCAATCATGATGAGAATGATCTTGGCCAGGAAAATCTAAAAGGACGGTGAGGAAGGGAAGTAAACTCTATCTTGTAAAGGTAGAGGAGGGTAGTGAAGACCCAACTCCTAGCATATAAGATTATAATTCTCTAGGATTTCAAGATGTCTTTCTCAAAGAGTTGCTAGGCCTACCTCTTTAGTGGCGAATGGATTTTTCCATTAACTTAGCTTCAAGGGCTGAGCTTATTTCAAAGGCCTACTACAAAATGAATATTGCTAAATTACAAGAGATTAAGATGCAATTACAAGATTTAATGGAGAAGGGATTGAAATAGATATCCCCTTCTTCAAATTGATGACTTGTTTGACCACATGAAGGGAGCTATTGTCTTCTGTAAAATAGATCTAAGGTTAGCATATCACTACTAAGGGTTCGGGAGGAGGATATTTTGAAAATAGCTTTATGAAATAGGTACAACCATTATGAGTTCTTAGTGGTACCTTTTGGTCTAACAAATTTCTCCTCCACCTTTATAATCCTCATGAATTATGTCTTTGATGACTACTTGAAAATTTTGTGTTGGTGTTTTTGGACAATATTCTAGTTCACTTTGAGGATTTGTAAGAACATGAGGAGCATTTGAGAATAGTGTTGCAAAGACTAAAAGAGCATAATTTGTATGTGAAACTAAGTGTTCCTTCATTCAACCTAAGGTACACTATCTTGGACATAATATATAGTCCATGGAATTATAGTTGACCCAACCAAAATTCAAGCTATTGTAGGTTGACCTACCCCTAAGAATGTAATAGAGGTGAGAAAATTTATGAGATTGGTTGGATACTATCAAAGGTTTATATAAAACTTCTCCAAGGTATCCAACCTCATAACCTCTCTTCAACGAAGGGAAAAAAGTTTGAACGAACCAGGAAATATAACATTGCTTTCCAACAATTGAAGGAAGCTCTTATTGCCACACCAAATTTTCAAGTGCTTGAATTAGAAAATGAGTTTGAAGTTTGGACATATGCCTCTTTAGATGGGTTAGGAGTCTTAATGCAAAATGGACGTGATCACTTTTGAGTTGAGGAAATTGAAGGAATATGAACTCAACTACCCTACTCGTGACTTGGAGCTAACTACGAGTGTGTGTGCATTGAAGGTATTAAAGCAATATTTGGGGTGGGGAGACCATTTAAATTGAACATTAATCGCAAGGGTTTTCAATAATTGTTCTCACAATCTGATTTAAATACCAAATAGAAGTGGTTGGAATTTATAAGTAATTTTGAGATAGACATTTCATATGTTAAAGGAAAAGAAATTAATGTTGCAAACCCTAATACAAAGGGCTAGATTAGCTCTGCAATCACCCAACTAAGGCTTGAATTTTAAGAAAATATCAATAAAATGTAGGCAAGGGATCCCTTTTGTCAAAAAAAAATACTAGAATTGCAAAAAGGAACTAGTTTGGTAGAGTATCATGTGGGAGATGATTGTATCCTTCATTATCTACATTGATTTTATGTCCGTGAAGGAGGAGATTTAAGATTAAAAATTCTCATAAAAAGCCACAATGTGCCCTATCAAGCACATCTCATGGTAGCTAAAATGCATGCAAATTTAAAAATTAACTACTATTGGCCTAGAACAAAGATGTATGTAGCTAATTTTGTTGCCAAATGTCTAGAATGCCAAGGAGTCAAGGTTGAGCTTTATCATTATGCAAGAACTCTTTATCCCCATTAGTTTCCTTGACATAAATGGTTAGTAATTTCCATGGATTTTGTGTCAAGTTTTCCCAAAACTCAAAACCAACATGATATTATTTTAGTAGTGGTTGACAAGTTGACTAATGTAGTACACCTCATACTAAGCAATGTGAAACATGATACCCCAATATTGGATAGGATTCATAAAGGAAGTATTCAAATTGCATGGGATGTCTAAGGTGATTATTTTTTATAGAGACAAGTTGTTTACCTCTAAGTTTTGAATTGCTCTCATGACAACCTTGGGTACTAAACTCAAATTTAACACTACTTACCACCTCAAACAAATGGCTAAATGGAGAGATTCAACCAAATTATGGAGGATATGCTTTGAATTCACGTATAGGATCAATCCGCTAAGCAAGAGTATTTTCCCCTAGTTGAGTTTGCACATAACAACTATCATTCCATTTAAATGGTGCCTTTTGAAGTGTTATATGACATAAAGTGAAGGATTCCTATTGTGTGGGACAACTAAGACAATTGTGTTACTAATGGGCCAAAAATAGTATGATAATCAAGTAAAAATTATAAGGGAAAGATTGAAGAAAACTTCAAATCATCAAAAGAGTTATGTAGATGCAAAGTGGACACCAAGGGAATTTATAGTAGTTGTTAGGGTGTTTCTTTGTGTCAAACCTTGGAAAATCACAATAAATTTTGGTAAGGCTGTCAAATTAGCTCCACAATCCATTGGACTATTTGAGATACTTGAAAACATTATCCACATGGCTTACCGATTGGCTCTTTTATCATATATATATATATATATATAGCATTCATAATGTATTCCATGTACCGTTAGTTAAGAAACATATTGTTGACCCCACAACTGTAATTGATTGATAAACACTACAAGTAGAAGAGAGCAAAGGTATCCACCTCAAACAACTTCCAATTAAACAAGTGTAGCTTACAACTATGCAATTGGACCATCTAGAAAGTTAAGGTCCTTTGAGACCAATATGGGGAACTTAGAGCCGCCTAGGAAGATGAAAATGCATATAAAATAGAATATTCATTATTTGTTTAATTAAGTTGAGCTGACTTAACCCTAAGGAGGGGAGTATGTCACATCCCCTAGGAACCATTTTTTGTGAGACCCCTAGCCTCGTAATATGGATTAGGATGGACCTTGTAATCTAATATGTTATTGGATTGTGTGTCTGTGTATGTGGGTGTGTTTATGAACCATTAATGTTTAACATTAATGAATTATTATTAGTTGTGTTCTTTGTTAAATTTAATGCATGAATTGTTTTTGACTGATTGGAGTAATATCTAACAATTGGATTGTGCGACAACTATTGTTTGATTGTAGGTACTTGGGTAGCTTAAAAAGTAATTCATCATAATTCAAATTCATATATTTCAATCATCCATTGAAATTCATCAAAATATAATCATGCATTAAATACATATTTACTCATAAAAGTAATAGTATGTGGTAAACAAACAATAGGGTGTAACATCTATCATCTGCACTAGATATCAAATGGTTAGAATGTTTGTTTAACCACTAATTTGAATGTCATTCTTGTGGAAAACTTCCTTATTTATTTGTTGTTCATTATTCTTGGTTGTTTAGGGTTTGAGATTTATAAATTTGATTGAATCAAGGGTTTATTAGTTTCCTAGTTAAACCTAATTGTCATTCTGACCTAGCATACCTATCTATTAACTATCAAAATTTACCTACAATTCTCTTAAGGGTTCATTGGCATTATTCATGGTTGAACTAAGTAGTTTATTTTACTGGTAATTAATGGGCATACCACATTAGGCCATCTATTTTTCTTGTTTATTAATCCTCTTGTTTTATACTTTACCTAACTAAGACTATGCCTAGATTATTTGGTGGATTTATGGCATTGACCTCACTATCATACCTACAATTAATTCTTTCATAGCCTTGTTTCACTTACAAGGAAAATAATATATATGGGAAATAAGAAGATAATAAGGTATATCTTCCTATGCTATAATTGTATTGAAACAATTTACAAAGTAACTGTTGTTAAAAAAATTAAACCAAGTACAAAACTTATCTGTGTAGTGTTAAATTGTCAAATTTGTTATAAATAATTGTATTTTGTTAATATTGGGAGAAATTAGGGTTAGTATAGAAGAACAATAGTGAAAGAGAATAATTAAAATCTATAATCTAACTTGGTTCATCAGGACAAGTAGGCTCCATCCTAAATGTAATTTATAAAATACTAAATGTTAAACAAAACACCATAATAAACCTGAACAAGTTGTGTTTTTCTTATTAAGACCTAGATGAATGATGTAGCAAATTCTCATATTCAAAGTCTAGTTACGGGTTGACTACCTCTACCCACCTTTCCTTAGTATGCATTGGATACTCTCTATTGATTGAGTACTAGTCTGAAAGTACCTTGGGGATGAATAGACCCTCATGTCCCTCACATCATACCTATGATAGAAATTCATAGGATAGCCATATATGATGCATATCATAGGTCATTGGGTTTGACTTATTTTGAATTGGGAGCTCTTTTCCTAGTTTAGATCTAAGCCTAGTACATGAGATAAATTCTAAGGCAACACACAATGGTGAGAGTAAAGGACTTTATGAGGGCATAGGTAGAGGGTTGTATACCCCCTAAGATGTAGCTTGACCCCCTCCTTTTGAGGTGATCACTAGTTTGTAAATATTATGACTTGCATAAGATAATATTATTGGTGCTCCAACTTGACAACAATTAGGGAGTGTGTTTTGCCTTACAGTATTTTAGTCACACCCCAAATTTAGCCAACTTATGCTAGTGTCATGAAAGCTATAAAGCTAGTGACATGGAGATGATGGATGCTATTTTCTATCACTTGGAATAGGGAATCCTTAATGATGAATAAATAGTTAATGGGGTCAAGGGTTCCTAAGTTCTACCTTGTGCACTATATGATTGGTTTCAATAATCTCTCTCAATAAGCCACATAATCTACTTGGATGGGACTATATCCATTTGGTTGGGATCATATTGCACCCTATTTGCACCGTTGGCAGGCAAAGGCAGATGAATCAACTTGGATTGTAGCTTATTAACCAAGGTATGAATTATTTATTAATGGTGTTTAATTCTAGAAAGCTAATTTACTCATGAAATTTGATATGTTGTATCATTATGCATTAAAAAATGTGCATGCCACAATATTTCTAAATTTTCATTGTTGCATTAACCAAAAGATACCTTGGGAAATAATTGAAATTATTAGATTCTTATCTTGTTGGTTATGTGGGTGCAACAAACTCAAGACTTTTTTCTATGTTGTTTATTTTATTTCTATTTATTATTATTGATAATAATGTCACATGGTATAAAAAAGTGATAATCTAGGAGGGTTATTACAAGCTTGATTTGGAAGGGTTGTGTTCAACTTCAATGATTAAGTTTGAATTTAATTATGTCATTGGTTAAGCATTTTTTTATGTAAGAATAACCAATGTATTTACTAGGAAGAATAAACCAAATTGCAAAATACATAGTTGCAATTCTAAATGAGATTAAGGCTATACAATTAGTTCTTGACTATTAAGAACAAACCTAAAAAAATTAGGTCATTTTCTCCACTATTCACATGGGTCATAAAGATCAAGTCCTCCACATTCTTGAATTTTAAGGACAACTATCAATAACATACTTGTAGTTACCCCTTGACAACTAGTCAATATCCTCATCGGCTAATATATTAAGAAAAATGAGGGATTCAAATCACAATATGAAATAATAGTTGGCTTGTTCTAGTAGAGGAGTTAAGCTTTTTCAATTAGGTCTCCAAGCAGTTCTAGTGTATCTCATTTAACTAATCCTTGTTCACATCCAAGTGGAAGTTGGAATGACCACACTAGAGCTAAAGTTTCTATAAAAATTCCTATGGTGAATACTTGAGTATATGCTCTTGGGAAAATAGAAAATTATAGAAAATAATTGATTAGGACTATCGAAAGCATTTATATGCAATCAAGCACTTGCAATGAAGTTTATCTTGGAGGATTTACAAAAGAAATCTATGACAAATTTGGGCCACGTCTTCATATACATGACCTTGAATGTTCTCATAAGTTGTATGTTTTATAATCAAATGAATCTTTTTATTTATAATGCTTCTTCAATGTCCATTTGTATGTTTGAGCTTAATATTTTCTCCAATTTGATTTCAACTCATGTATACAATTTCAAGTCATTTACTTTCTCAATTCATTATTTATATGGAATTTCTATGTTGTTCATTACATAGTTTTCTATTATTTGTTAGGTTTTGGCATGCATTCAACCTAATATCCAATCTACTCTAAATTAGAGTGTTTTATTACATAGTTTTATATTCTTTGTTAAGGATTGAGCATGCATTCAAGAAAATATCCCGTCTACTCTTCTTTTTATTGTTGTGTTTCATCCATGTGTTATTTTTTATTCCATTATCACCTTAATATGTTCTCTATGTCTTTTTCATTTTGAGTAGCTTAAGGATGCATTGTAATGACTACCTATAGAGTGAAAGTCTTTGATTCTCCTAAGAGTATGTCATAATGGTCTAAAGCCTTGATTTTTAAGTTGTTTGTGATTGGGTACTTTTAGGCCTTTTCTATTTCCCAAGTTCTAGACATCAAGTACCATTAGCCATTTTTCACACTTGTGTTGTACCCCAAATTAAAAAAATTGCTACACTTAGGTATTTTGAAGAAATGAGTCAAAGTCTTGTTAAAATCTATCAAAATTGGGGATTTGCATGCCTTGCATGGGGGTCAAAAACTTGAAACTTTCAAAATCTGACAATCTAGGTTAGTTCAAAATGACCAAATTGACAAAACCCAAATTTCAGTTTTTCAACCCTAAATTTTAGGAAAATTTCTATTTTTAGCAGTTTTCTAAAAATATGAACTTTTCTGGGTTTTTTTGAAACGGATACTGGAATTTTTTTCTAAAAATAGAAATTTTGGCTTCTAGGGTTAAGATTGTTTTGATTGGCTCAAAATACTTCCTGATTAGGCTAGCGCAGTCAGAATCATGAAAAGATCAGTTTTACCCTAGTGGGTCTATTCTGCTTTTTCAGGAGCACCAAGGTCATCAATGGAGGTTAGTCAGCTGCTAGGCATCAAGAGAAAACATGCAAACACTGAACAAAAACTATTAATGATGAATATGCACAAAGAACGGAGAACGGAGAAAAGAAGTTGTGAGAGTTGAAAAATATGAAATTTTGGCTCACTGGAGACACCAGGCACCCTTGTCAAGCATAGGCGCCCAAACCTTTATGCCTTAGAAAATTTTCATCTCTGGCAATAGAGTGAAGGGAAACACATCAAACGAAGGAGAAATTTGAAAATCTCAAAAAAAATTCTAAGTCTGCCAGTCATGGGCTCCCCTGGAGAAGAAAGGCGCTCAACTTTTCAAAGTATCAGATGATGAAATTAGGGTTTGTGTTCCGAGGAAATGTTGCTCAGATTCTTCTCAGCTCCGCAACAAGCTCAACAACACAGTCATCCAGAATTCGAGATTGAATGGAGGAGTTTCAACCGAAAGATGGAATGCAAATCACGAGAACATCAAAAAATATTCTAAGTCTGGAGGACTTGAGCACCCCAAAAGGAGGAAGGTGCCTTTGGTTTTAAAGATCCAGATTCAACAGTTAGGGTTTGCAGATGGGTTCAATCTCTTGAGTTTCTTGCTAGCTTCGCAACAGATGTCTTCGTCAGCTCATCAGATCACTCAATCACCGATAAACTCGGGATGAACAAGGGCCATGACAAGAGGTTTTCAAACTTCAAGGAGAAAATAGATAAAAATGGTTTAAGTCTGGTGAACATGGGCACCCCTGGAGAAGATAGGTGCTTAGGGTTTTGAGGCCTCAAATGGCAGTTTCAGCAGTTGCAGTCTCTAGGATTATCTTCTCAGATTCTGCCAAGCTATCCAGTGAATCTGATAGCCAGTCAATCTGATCAGTTTAGCTCTTGAAATCATGAATTCATCAGATGATCAGAAGACAAGCAAGAACTTGAAAATCATAAAAATGGCTAACACTGGTAAAGATGGGCACCCCTAGAGGAGATAGGCACCCGACATTTTGAAAGGTCAGATTGAGTTTTCATCAGAAGTTGCCTCCAAACAAACTTCCTCAGATTCAATCAAGCTTTGTGATGAATCATTCAACTCATCCATGAGATCAATCTTGAAGCCAAAAATCAGGATCAAACTGGAGTTGAAAATTAGGAAAAAGTTGAAAATACTAGAAATATGGCTAAGTCTGAAAGAGATAGGCACCTCTAGCCAAGAATGGCGCCCAAAATCTCATGCCTTAGTCAAAGTTTTGAAATTTTCAAATGGAGAAGAAACGTCCACATTCAATGCATAAGTTTGAGTTAGGGTTTTGAAGAGTTAGGGCAAAATAAAGTTGTTTTTCTCAAGACAAAACTTATTTAAGGCGCCTTCGTATTTCATTTTTAATATTTTCTTGAAGGTGGCGTCCAAGGAGAAGTAGAGAAACAACTTAAAAGTTTCTCTTTTCAAGATTCAAGAGTTCAAACTTGCTTATTTTTCAAAGTTCTTCATGAATTTTCAAACCAACACACAAAAGAGTCTGCTTTTTCATCTAGAACATCAATTCTTTGAAGGAGGTTGAGGTTTTCAATTTCTACTGATCCAGATCATCTCTGTCCATGATTCTGAATAATTTTTCAAGAAATTTCTCAAGTTGCAGCAGCTGCTCTTTCTTCGCATGTCCCAGAGAACATCAAAGTTTTCAAATTTTAATTGTCTGAGTCCTCTTTGAATAGTCTTCTGGATTAAACCCAGGTCACAACTTTTTCAGAAAAAAATTCAAGATCTAGGGTTTAGTGTTTTTTCAATCAGACTTCAAGATTTTTAACATCTGATCAAATGGGTCCACCTAAAATATTCTTCTAAGCAAAACCCAGGTGCTAGCTTTTTTCATGCTTTTTCAGAGGAAATTAGGGTTTGTTGCTTTTTTAGTCTACACTCAAAATTTTCAAGAACAGACAATTTGGGTTTGCTTGTAACGAAATTTTGAAAAAAACCCATATCTCAGAATAATTTCCAAAAAAAATCATTTGTTTGAAGAAGAAAATCAACAAGCTAAAAATAGAAAGTGTGCAAAAACTTATCTGAATATAGGCAAGTTTACAGTCAATCTTCGAGTTTTTCAGTATGGAGTAAATTCCCACTGAGTTCAAGACTAAATCAACACTGTATCATGACTTCATCAAAATAGCCGAGACTGACTTACACGACATCAAGCAAGTATTCAATCTGTGTGCTTTGGAAGACACAGGCAATATCACCATCAGGCACCTTGGCCATTCAAGACTTCTTGCAGCGACATCCATTCCCTTTTCAGTACATACCTTAGAATTTGTAATTGCTTGCATCAAGCATTACAATCCTGCAGTGAGGGAGATTTAGTCAATGGATGGAAGAATAATTTGCAGCCTAAAGCCAAATATGATCAAAAAATGCTTCTCAATTCCGCCTTGGCCTGGAAGTGTTACCATCTTTGTGGAAGAATGTGAAAGATTATGGGAGATGCATAAAGAGAAATATAGCAAGAAGATTGCGCAAAAGTGGATGAAGGAAAAATATAAGACATTGCCGAAGAACGTTGGGAGAGGAGAGTTTAAGGATGAAATTTCCATAATAATCACTTTGCTCAACCGGATTACAGGCCAAGCAGATGCAACTAAGTTTCAGCCTTGGATGTTTTATGTGATACCTCATATCATGAAGAAAACATAGTTCTATGATTGGCCTATATTGATCAATGACTGCCTTCATGACTAGATAACTGAGTACTTCAATAGGCATGAATTCCACATGATCTCTTACCTAGTCTACTTAGTAGCCTTCCAAGGAAAATTTAGAGGGTTAAACATTGAGGGGTCCCTAAATGTACAACATGTCTACAAATACTACACTTATCTGGAGTTCATTGCATCATCACATCGCTACAAAAGAGTGAATGAAGCTTTCTTGATGTATACGGTGTGAGATCTAGATAATGAGTTACACATATGCATTTCATCTATTGTCAGGGCAACAATGTTAGAATGGGCAGATTGGTTTATTCAGTTTGCTACTTTCACCTACTTAAGAGTTTATGGCTATTCTGGTGCTCCTCTCAAGTTACCAAGCTATCCATCAGATGAAGTTGTGTGCATGGAATTTCTAAGGAAAGTATAAGATGTTCACACTCGCTTGCGGAATAAAAAGAAACCAACCTTTAGCTTTCCTTTTCAATTGCAAATCTACAAGTGCAGATCATTAGTAGATGCCAAGATAATGGGTAATGAGTTGGATAAACTTGGTCTCAAGCCTTTCAGTGAGAGACGATCTTATGATCCCCATGGTGTTTATGCATCCAGACTTGGTCAGAACTATGCTCATGTGCCCGCACTTGAGGATTTTTGGGCCAACTACAGAGATGAGTTTGAGGTCTGAAGGCATAGTAATAGTAGACTCAGTCTTCATCAGATGAAAGATTGTTTATCTGAGGATATTGAGGGGTTATCAAATGATGACGAATACATGCTTCTCCCAACATACACTCAAAATCAGGCTGAACAACAACCTCTTCCATAGGTTAATTGGGCCAACAAAGAATGCATCTCAGTGGAAGAAGGGACTCATCAAGTCATTGAATACAACAAGACTTTCTTGGTCCTCAAGAGGAAGGAATCCATTCTGGTAGCAGAGCTTCCAAGAATACAACCATCACTTCCCTCTTCTTCCAGAGCTCAGCCAAAGATGAAAGGAAAAAGTCAGTCTCAAAAGGTCGTAAAGGGTAGTAGATCAACAAAGAATGTAAAGAAGAGGTTGGACTTCTCGAGTATAGTCATGCAGGAGCAGCCAATAGTTGAAATAGAAGCCCCTCCAAAAGAGCTCATACCTCAAGAGGAAACATAAGATGTACCCTTGGCATATGATCCTTTTCCATCCCCAAGGTCTTCACCAATTCATATTGATTTGAAAGATGAGGAGGTAGAAGAAGAGATTGCAACCGAACTTCCCATGGACGTTAGTAGAGATACCACATCTTGGTTTGAGAGCTCCTTGGGAAGGACAAGATGAAGACCTTCATACCAGCTAAATTTTGATGATGTGTATTAGGAAGCACCCAAAAAGAAAGCAAAGAAACATATACACTTTGAGAGAAATCTTGATGGTGAGATGGTCATGGAGACGGCTACACCTCCTGAATATAGAAACAAAGACAAGGTGGATTTTGATAATTTTGTGATGGTCAAAGCCAATCTTGGCAAGAGCACTAGGAATTTTGATATGAGTTTTTTCAAAATGGTATCTAAAAACCTTCAAGAAAGAGTGTTAAAAGATGGAGAAGACAAGGCAGCCCTCAAGGCTGAAAACCGTCAACTCCGGTTATACATTTCTAACCTCATTCATGGCACTTCACAAACAACACAGTTGTTGCCCCAGGTTTTAGAGACACCAGTTGATCATCATTAGTTGAGGTAGTTGGTAATTTGTGGGAAACAGACACAAGAATGGATTGAGGAAATCATCACTAGAGGCATAGAATTTCTAGCACAGATATTTCAGCTGAGATATAATGCCCATGATTTACACCAAGGTATCTAGGGTTTTGAATAGTTGATAGCAGAGGTGAATCCTATGCACAAAATCATTATTGCAGATTTAGATACGACATATGGCTCAACTGTTGCAAGAGAACACAAAAGACAAATCCTTGCATGGAAAGAACATCACTTTTTCAAAGTGAAAATTTATGAAGGGATATCAGAGGAGTTTTTTGCATACAAGCAAAGGGTTTTCGATCCTCTCGAATTCATAAGGGAGTTTGTCACAGAATTTCCTTGTCAGTATTGTCATGATGATGGTTTCTATGTTGGGCTTGATGAATTCCAAATAGAGTTTCAGAGTGTTTTTCGTAGTAGCAATGGAAGTGTCAGAAGGATGAGTCATATATCGATGATGTCAACAAAGTGTGAGAAAGCGGCTAAGGAGAATGAAGATTTCTTGAGATCTATTGCAAACGGCGAAGAAATATTAGAAAATCAAAACTTTGCTATTGATAGTATTGATGCAGGGTGAACCCACAAAAGTGGTTTACAATTCGAGTGAGGAAGGAAAACTTCCAAAAACCTCACCCATGCAAAAAAAATTCATTTTGAGAGGTTCGAGCGAACTCAATGTTCGAACGAACCCAAAAGGGGTTCACTCGAACCAAGGTTTGAGCGAACCACTTTGCATGTGGGAACCTATGTTTCCCATTGTGGAAAGGGGGTTCGATCGAACCCTGGTTCGACCAAACAAGGGTTCGAGTGAACCCATTAGGTTTGCTCAAACCCCCCTTTTCCCACCTTCCCACCCTCTGACACAAAAAGACTCCAGATTTTCACCCTTCAAAGCTCAGGTTGAGGATGAAAATGGAGGAAACTTCATAGACCCAACTGAAAGATGGTAGTCCTCAGAACAAGCTATCCAATGAATATAATTTTAATATGTTTTGGTTTTATTATGTATGTGTTTTTTTAGTTTTATTAAACATAGGTTTTTCACTAAAAATCAAGCTCTATGTTTTGCACATGTGGAAAAATAGAAAATTATCAAAATAATTTTTTTTAAAATATGTTCGTGTTGGGTATTGATGTCCTTGATCCATTAAAAAAAAATTTGAATTTTGATACATACATAAAAAGTTATGTTGTACACAGTCCGCTTATGTCTGAATTGCAATTGGTTTGACTTCAAAACTTGATTAAGGAAAAAATATTCAATAAAAAACTATGAGACCAAATGAAAGTGCTAGATATCGTAGTTACAAATCTAAATTCGAAAAAAAATAGAATTTTATCCTTCATAAAAAAAAAATTATGTTGTATACAGTGAGCGTCACTTTTTTTAAATGTTGTTTTCTGAAAAAAAAACCAATTTTCGTGGGAGATGGAAAAAGAAGTGCAATCTGATTCCAAATTTTTTATAAAAAATATTTTTAGAATCTAAAGACAAAATTTTGTGACACTCTAGTTTGCATCATCTTCAAATTCCTCACAGTTTAACCGCTATAGGTGCCTAAATATGAAGATTTAGTTAAAAATAATAATTGCAGTGTCTAGTTTGGTCAAAAATTGTAAACCACTATTGTGGGATCACCCTGCACCTAACAGAGACATAGTTTCCAAATTTTTAGTGGATGTGCTTGAGATATAAAAGTAGCTTTCATCTAGAATATTTATTCCTAGTTTTCTTTCTATTCTCATCTTAATTCTTATCTGTTCTTTTGAGATGAGAAAGAAAAGAATTGTAATAGTTGGTATTTTCTATTTTTTGATGCTTTCTTAGTTGTAGATGTTTATCTTCTTTAGATTTAGAAATAAAGCTTGCATGTTGACAAGTATTAGTTGTAAAAGAAAGGATATTTTAAGGTTCCCCACTCCTCTGCTTAGTTATAAATAAGGGTAGCCTTGCCCATTTTTCTGTAACCATGCTTGTGATAACAAATTATTGAGCCTGTTTCGCCTGCAAGTTATTATTGTTTAGTTTCAGTTCACTTTGTGTTAAGATCAAGTTTGGATGTCTCTTTTAGCTACAAATCCTTATTTAGTGCATGTATCTTGTGTTAAGTGTTGACCTAGTTTGATCGCATGTTGCATGTATTTTGCTACAACTTGTTGTCCCAAAAGTGTAATCTCTTGTGCCCGAATTTTGAGGAAATAAAGTCTTGTGCTTGCTTCATTGCCCCAATATAAAGTCTCAGATTTTCGTTTATTGTGTTATGCTTATATGATCTCCTTTCCGCTTGCATTGAAATTCAACAAATGTATGTTGGAAGAAAGTTTATCTAACTATTTGTGTCGAAGAATCAAACTTTGTTCATTTCTAACTCTCTTGTTCTGCATTTACTGAGAAGTTAGAAACGTCATTAGCATAAGTTAGTTGTAGTTGATAGTTTTTGCTAAGGATAAAAACTCAGCTGCAACGTCAAGAGTTCTATAACCTTGTGTTCTTGCAGCTTAAATATAAAGATAGGCAAATTAGCATTAATTTACTTTCTTTTAGCAAACTCAACAAAAGAGGGAGCTTCTCCTCCAAATTTGAAGAGCAGTTTACTGCACATAGCCATTCGTTTCCAAACTGCATTCCAGAGGTACGATTTGAAATGCCAACAACTTGCACACCACCATTTGAATAAAAAATAACACAAATTAAACCATGTTGATATTTTAATTTCATTATTTGTAAACACAAATAATTTTATTGTTTGGGTCCATTGTATTGGATATTGTTTATGATTTTTTGGATTACATTTTCCTATATATTGGAGGCATGGGGTAGTAGATTGTATTGTTGGATTTACAATTTATGTTGCTATTGGAATGATATTGGATTGAAGGGGTAAGTTGTGTTGATATACTCTACATTTGAGATTAATACAAGTTAATACTCTCTTTGGTGGTGGAATTTTTACTTGAAAGGGTTTTCAACATCTATATTGGTGTTCTTATGGTATTGCATGTTTTTAATTTCTACAATGTTATTTCTATTTCCATACATGTTCTATCATTTTGATGAATTTATAAGTGCTAAGAATCAATAATTTCTAGTGTATTTGTACTTGGATTATCAACACAAAAGATTAGTTTTAATAAATTCATCCATCTTTACAAAGATATTTTTATTCCCTATCATATGATTGTTGCAACCACTATCCAAATTCCATACATTTTTTAAGTCTTCCTTTGTAATATTACATGCAAAAAATATTTTTTTCTTTTCTTCAATTTTTTTTGCATAGTTTATGGTTTTTCTAGCAATCACATTCATAATGACCATTTTTTTAAAATAATAGCATTGGAATTGTGACTTCTCCCAATTTTAATTACCTCTTTCATTATTGATACTATTTCTTCATCTATCATTGCTACTATAGTTTATACCTCATCCACTACTACTTCCTCTTCTTGCACACGATCTTGCTCTAATCTTTCTATTTCCTTATAGGACGTCCCTTCTAATCGTTCTCTTATTCTTTGCAATATTAGGGTTTGTTATAAAATCTTATTCAACCAATTTTTTAGTGGATATGTTCATCCTTTGCTCAAGGTTTTTAAGAGATTACATAAGCTCATTTACAAAGAATAATTATAAACCTTTTGATTCTTCAATAGCTACCAAACTAATATCAAAACATGGAGGCAATTATCCAAGGAAAAATTACAATTCTTTGATATGTTAAAGCCTCTCCATAAGATCTACTTTGATTTACTAATCTCATCACACAAGTAAAAATATGTTGTACAAGTTCATAATCTTTCTAAAAAAAATGTTCAAAATCTCTTCTATGAATTTGAAGTTAATGGTTTTTACCTTTTTTTTCCTTAAAATGTATTCTACAATAGCTATCATGTTTGTTTTGATTTTATTGTTACAACCATTATTAGAAAATTGATTAATGTATAGCCTATTGAAAAATGGAAAGGGATTATTGAATAATGAAATTCTGATATGTGGGATTGGAATAATTTATTGAGTGTTACATACAATTCATTTATAAACATCATCATCCAGTTAAAGAGAAAATAATAACTAGGCTCTATTATGTATTAGGTTTATGGTGTTTTATACTATATATCTTTGATCTATATGATATAATTTCATTCTTTACATTTGTTCTATTAACAATATACATCATTAGGTTGAGAATTGAAAGATACACACCAATAAATCCTAAGAAAAATTGGTGGGAAATAAAATATGAAATCAAAATCCACAAGAGATATATTTGATCCCTACATTTAAGAAAATTGCATGGAATTGTGAGGTTGGTAGATAAGGAATAAAATTTTACTATAGGTAGAAATTTGGTTACTAAATAATATTGTGATGTTTATACATTACATTATTATATCTAGCATTGAAAAATCTATACGCATACAATTGGTGATATTTTATTGTTTATTTCAGAGAATAGTTGAATCACTAAGTATATGCCTTAATAAATAAATTTAATTTATTTGATACTTCATTGAATTCTTTTCTATTATCTACTAGACACAACTAAATTATTAGGATGGTAGGGAGCTCACATATATTTTTGGCTAAAAAAATGTGTCCTTACTAAAGTGAGTTGGGAAACATTTGGCATAGGATCCAAGCTTCCTTGTACACATCCATCATGTTTTCCTAGTATATATTAGTGAATAGTTGAAAGTTGTGGTTCTCTTTCACCTTTAGGGTTTAGGACCTAAAAGGAGAGATACAATCTTCACACTCTTCACTCAAGAACAAACCCTTGATATTTCAATGCAAAGGAGATTGAAATCTTGTGAAGGGACTATCCTAGGGGTTGAATGAGATCTAATGAGGGGTTCACCACCAAGTAAGGACTTAGAAAAGACAATGCAATGCAATTTTTAAGATAAAACCCTAATTTAATGCGACGACCTACAAAATTCCCTAGAAATGCAAGAAAAACAAAACAAAAAAGAAAAAAAGTAAGTAATGTGCACCTGGAAACCTTAAAGTGATTGGAAACAACTCTGAAATTCTAGAAATCTTGACTTAGGCGAATCAGTCCCAGATCCAGGTTTCTGCACGAGAGTCTATTTCAGGAAAAAGGGTATTAGAATCTGCCAACAAATCTGGAAAACAACTACAATGGGACTCATCTACCACTCTTGGTGAATCGGTCCCATTCTGCTTTTTCAAAAATTGAAAATCTTGATCTACTCTTCAACACTTGCCCTTCCTTTCCTATTTGAATTTTGAATTCGAGTCTACGAAAAACACTTGTAAAACATAATTCAACTTGATTTTCTAATTGGGGGTTTGCCTTGGTCAAACCCCTAGTTTGGTAATTAAACCTTGATATAAATAATGAAATGTGCATGAAAACCCTAGCCTTAAGTGTGTCTAAGACTAAGAAATCTGAAACATGATGCAATCCTATTCTAATGTGTAAGAATATGATGCAAGAATGGAAATGAATGACTCACTTGTGGTGATCTCTAATCACTCCAAATGAATCCTACTAATAGTTGTACCTTCCTTAGGCTAAATGTAGAGTGATAATGGAAGATGGAATCACTTAGGAAACAAGTCTTTAGGCTTGGCTTGATGGCTAGTTGCATCTCCCCAACCTAGGATCCATCATGATTCACCATAGACAACCATGATTAACCCTTGACAATGCTAGATCTTAAATGAAAGTGAACTTGAAGACCTGCAAAAACACCTTAATGTTGCTCCAAAACTTCAACTTCACTTGCTCTTGAAACTTGAATGCTCTTGTGAAAGATTCTCAACACTTGACTCTTGAAAATGCTTGCTCAAAATGCTTAGAGATGATAAAAATGACTTAGAAACTTGCTTTTATAGGCATTAACACCTAATTGACTGTTATTTAGATCTCAAAAGCCGACATCCACCAAAAATTTGAATTAAATTGGTGAATTTCTTGCTCAAAATTGAAAAAGGCCCCAAATGGGACTCATTCGCCACCCTTGGCGAATGGGTCCCACCTAAGGGGACTTATTCACCCAAGGTGGCGAATGAGTCCCACCTTAGCTTTTTGAGGTGGGTTTTTAGGATTTTTGGGGATTTGAGTGATTTTATGGGATTTTTGAGTGAAATGGGCATTGAGATCTGAAATAATGGGTCTTAGGGGCCTATAAATGGAAATTGGAAAGATAATTAATGCAGGGGTGCCAAAATAGGTCCAAATTAAGTGTGAAATTACCTTGCTTTCAAGAGCATACAATTTTCTACACTACAATTAGAATATTTGTAGTTTTCTCTACAATGGAACTTGGACTTTATAAATAATAACCCTAAAATTTATTATAAAGAACACCAATAGGATCTTTCTCATGGGTTTTCCTAGCTCACATAAAATAGAAAGAAATAGGACAACACTTCATTTATGAATACCTACAACAAACAATGCATGTTATGAGGTATAAATTTTCCAACTTGTAGTACTCACCAACAAACAATGGACATCCTGATGACCATCCAAGTGTGCATGTTATTCATCCAGTTCCTTTCTTGATTGCATAATATAGAAATTTGAGTTGATCAATCCTTGTTATTGATATGTTGGAAAAAAGGAAACACCTTTGGAGATTTGCACTCTTTAGGTTTTGGCACCTTTTTCTAATTTCATTAAACGTGGAGGAATGAAATGATATGATTGTGGATGGGTTTTGATGAATTTGGACAATATATATGATTGATTTACAACCTGAAAGGTAATTCAACCTACCCTTGATCAAATCTAAAATGGATTTAAGGATGAAATGCAACGAAATGACTAGGCTAATGATGCAAATTATTGTTCTAATGCAAATACAATAAACACAAAGTCACAAACAAATTCAGACAATAGAAATAGACTGAGTAGGACATTGTGCACCTATGGTTCAAATCTAGGGCCAAAAATGGAGGACTAAGTCACCAGGGAAATAGTGTCATTTTGACTGAAATTCATATCTATTTTCACAAACCTTGGGAGCCAAACCAGAGCTTCTATTTTTCACTTATCGCATTGTCGAATAATTTTGTAATTGAGTTTTCATTTGTTGAAAAGGTGTAGGGTTTGATTGCAATAGTGAATAATTGATGTTTAAGCCTCTTCCAATATTCTTCAAATCTAAAACCTACACATTCAAAGAGAGAGGAAGGGTTGTGCCATTTAAGGGCTTTCCTTAGTAAAACCCCATGTGAGTCTTTCCACTTCCACAATGGCTATGTAAATGATAAATAGATAAATGATAAGAAGGAAAGATGAATCAACAATGGATTGCAACTCACCACCCTTCAATGACTTCCTTGAAGGATTGAAATACAAATCTCCTCAAGGTTTGGATCTTGCTTGCTTGAATTGCTTGGATTTCTTGGAGACCTACAAGGATTAATCTTCACAAAAATGAACATGAACTCACATACACTTTTACATGATTCTTGGATCTTGAATTGATGCAATAAATCCCTAAAATTTTGCTCTTGACTTGCTTGATAATAATTCTTGCTCAATTATTCCACTTAGTTTTCAAATAATGTAATAACTAGGTATTTATATGCAATTATTATAATTTCTCACAAATTAAATCTTGATAGATGACTTTTGATATTTGAATTTCAAATAATAAAATGCCAACATTGACATATTTGAATTTGGAGCCAAAATAGGGGGATTAAGTCGCCCTGGGCGATTAATATGTCTCAACCCTATTTTTCGGGAATCAAGGTGTTAGGGCAAAGTATTAAATGAATGCATTTGTTTTCCATTTGAAATTTGTTGGTAATTATTTAAAATGGGTCATGGAATGCATAATTTAGGAAATTAGGTGCTCAATTAGGTCCATGCATTTAGGGGGGGAGCAAAACATAGTGTGAAATTGTCAAGGGTGATAATTTACGATGCTACAGTTATATATGAATTAAATATATTTTATTTTAAGAGGATTTATTACCCCTAATATGCACCCCATTGTACCAATTCATTTTTTAGCTAATAATATTTACAATTAGGGTTTATCAATCCCTTATGTGCACTAATTCAATCTATTTTGGTTTCTAGTGATTGATTAACCCCACATGTGCATCTATTTGAACCAATTACTTAATTGGTTGGATATGATTCACAATGGGGGTTGGTCAAGCTCCAACCTACACTAATTCTATGTAATTGGGTTCACAAGGCTTTATTAGCCCCAGTTTTGTACTATATTAAGCTAAAAACTTTATTGATTCAATCAAATGTGAAATTGTAGCTAATAAAGCCTTGATGCACATTATTTTAATATTAATAGATTTGCATGGATTTCTTAGCCACAAATGTGCACACCATTTATTAAATTTCTTGATTAGTATAATAAGATACACAATTGGGGATGATCATGCTCCAATGTGCACCCATTCGATGTAATTAGGTTTTTATAGCTTGATGAGTCCCAAGCGTGCACACAATTGAACTAAAAACTTGATTGAATAGAATACATAATTAGAGACACATCATCCCCAATATACACTAGAGTTCAATGTAATTGGGTTTGAATGGTTTGATTGTGAATCCCACCAAAACAATTACACAATTTTAAGCCATGTAGTTCAAGGCAATACAACCCAAGTGTAATCAAATTCAATGTAATTAGGTTCAAATAGGTTGCTTAGTCTTGGGTGTTGATGCACAAAGTTGTAGGTTCCTAAATTCCTAAAGCCAAGCTATTCTTTGAATGCTAAGGATGTCAAACCTAGAGCAACAAACCTCTAACTTATGATCATGGAGGACAATCATGGATCAATTTATTGAGAATGGATAATCTCTCCTTCACTTCAAGCTCAATCATACCTAAGGGGGCTTCCCTAAAGGTATTATTATTAGGATTGATTACAACCCAAGATGTGCAAATAGAAAAGCATGCAATAGTATCCAATGTACACTTGATCCCAAAAGTTGTCATTAGACAAGACTAACCCACTGCTCATAAGACCTCTTATTAAGTTGTTAAGCACATCACAACACAACTACAAGATATGGGTATGCAAGAATTTATTCTCCAAGATGATAATATTTATGGATCATTGAAAATACTTATCTAGTTATAACACTAAATCATGAAGTGCATACAAGCTAACTCATACTTTGAATCTAATGGTGAATGGTGTTTTCAGTTTGAGTGGACGAATAACCATTACCTCCAAGACTAGTGCCTACTCCATGGGTTATATTTTCACAACATATTAGGAGAGATAAAAAAATAGAAATCACAAAGGAATATGAATTGTACAAATTCATATATGACAATAAATGATATCAAGTAACTAAGAATTCATACGTATCCATCCCAAACTATAAAAATTCATGTGACAATGAATAAATGACCATTACAAATCTTGTACTAATGTATTAGAATTTTTTCCCATTCATTAAATATTCATTACATTCATACCAACAAAGTGTCGAGAAATCCTTAAGCTAGAACTTCCCAAAGATCTATAAATGGAATAGTGGAGACATTCATCTGCAAGAATAATTTACAATGTTAATCTCCTTAAGATTTAAAAAGGTGATTCTCTAATGAAAAATTAATTTACAAGATTTGAAACACTAGAAGTTCCTTGACACTTGCAATCACGTGGAAGAGAGAAATGATTGACCAATTTTCTAGAATACAAATTGACATGCGTAGCACTTTGTTGGTTACCATGTCTCTTTGGGAATCAAGGAGGAATTGCAAGTCATGAGTATTACATGTAAAGAAATCTTAGACCTCATAAATCCATTGAATGAGTGAATTGGAATAGGTGCAAGGACCATCAAAAAATAAAATTCAACCACTAAATTGATGATAGCATGCCTCCGTTTCTTGAAGTACATTTAAATGCATGCCCTTAAGATGGAAAATTATTTTTGAGTGAGAAAATCCCCTTGGAGTAGTTGCATCATCCAATATGATCATTAATGGTGACTTGGATCATGTAGAGAGGTAAGTGGGAATGACCAATACAAAACATGGGAGTTTTAGGGATTAGGGATTAGGGGTACATCACACATCATGACCAAAGCAAGAAAATAATGGTATCTCCATATGACCAACACCAAAAAGATATGTGAAGAAAATTATTGAGAATCGAGGATGGGGATACCAAACAAATCATCCCATAAGGAATGAAGAAAAGCTAGATTTAAACTCATGGACCTAATAAAATAACATGGTGCAAAAATTTGAGAATTGGGAGTTAGGGATACTTAATAAATCATGTCAAAAGTATCACATTAGACGTCTTCCTACATTTGTGTTCATCTAAAGATTATATATAAAAAAATATTGGGATTCAAGGATCAGGGATACCAAGGAATCAATGCCATAATGTATGAGGGTAAAAGGATGGCCAAAACTATGACTTCAAAGGGTAACTTAGAGTAAAGTGCCAAAGTGTGGGGGTTTGAGGAAAATAATGCTAGTAAGAAAAAAAATTGAAGCTATGACAAAGACAAGGGAAATAGTGGGGGTTAGGGAAAAGGTATCCTTGGATGGGAAACTTTGAATATTTAAAATTTAGCAGTCTTTGGAGTTAGAACATATAACTTCCACACGTATAGTTTTGGGGAATTTTTCAACTTCTAACATATGATAGGCACATGGGAGATGATGGAAAACAACACTTAGGAAAATTTGACCAAAGGATACCCACTAAAATAATTCTCAAATTGGTTATAAATGATGGGTATAATGAGGCTAAATGCACAAAGGGGGCTAGTATTTAAGTACAATTGGACATAGTCAAATTTGGTGCTAACAATGGGTGTCCATGTACCATTGAAAAATTTATTTAATTAATATAATAAGATACATAATTGAGGTAATCAAGTGAATGGGGTCAAAAGGATGCTAATTTGATCCAACCACTAATTCCTAAACATGGTAACAACCTAATTTCACTCCCCAATCCCATTTCACAACCTCAACACCATTCATCAAAATTGTTCTTCAATATCAACCTTATTTAACCCCATTATGTAGCCCAGTCCTCATCCACTAAATCTATTCAATAACCTCATTCAACAATTTTTTTCTTCAATCTCAACCTCATTCACCAACTCTATTCAATAGCCTCATTTACCAACTCTATTACCCAATTCATTCACTAATCATATCTAGAAACCCCATTCTTGAAACCCACTAATGTTTTATATCTCCAACCTTATTCACCAAACATGTTACCCAACCTCAAGCCATTCTAAAACCTTGAGCATTTATGTCATTTGATGACCTCTATTTCTAACACTACTCACCAACAACATTTCTCTAATAATATACACGAACTCATTCATCAACCCTAACCATGTTCTACAACACCAACCTCATTCACCAAACCAATTTATCTCCCCTAAACTTATTCACTAACATTGTTCCACAACCCTAACCTCATTATGTTACTCCAAACCCAATCACCAACCATGTTCCCTAGTCCTAACCTCATTCATTAACCTCTTTCTACAACACCAACTCCACCGTTATGCAACAACTCTAATCCTATAAGCATTCAAAATAAAATGGAGTGACATGGGAAGTTCAACTATGACTAAGAATCCCAATAAACCTAAAAATGACATTAGAAAAATAAATATCTAGTAGTTGATACACATTTCCAAGGTGAGGTCCTATTTGTGAATACTTTAAGACCTATTGCTTCTAGTCTTTGTCATATGTCAATTGTATTTTGTATGTTTCTCCTTCTAAACTAATTTAATTTTTCCTTGTCTTAGTGAATTCACCATGATATTTTAGCATCCTTTACAACATTTTCTTCATTCGCCATAGCTTTTCTACATTCTTTGTGAATTTCTAGTGTTCACCCTAGAAAATTCATAATTGTTAAAAACAACACATCCTTCAATTAAACCCAATTTAGATACACTTTTTGTGTTCATTATTTTGGTCCATGTGTGTGTTTATAAAAATATAATCTCATTTATTTATAGGGTCAAAACAGTTGTTGGTAATGAACACTCTATTGATATTTTCTTTCCCAACTCTTGCTTTCAAATCTATTGATAATTCATTATAAATAGCTATTCATCCAACCAAAAATTTTACAACTCTAGCATCATTTAACATTTTCATTCCCTTTTCCTTTCCCTTGGAGGCTGAGAAACACATCTACATAGAAAGTGACTCCTAGGGACAACAAGCCACATTAAAGTTGTTATATGCTAGCAATACATCTAGCTCCATGTATGGAAGTTTTGTTTTAGATGAATTCATTTTAATTAATTTTGGTATATTAGAAAAGTATTGTTATAGAAAGAGGGCTTGCATTAGTGTAATTGTATTTGTTAGCATAAGAATTATTAGTATTGAAAAGTTAAATGTAGAAATGAAATTTTATAATATTTCTTTTTTGTCATTGTTTATATTTGTTTAATTTTTATTATTTTTAAATAATAAGAGGTAATTATTTTACTTGGAAATAAATTTAGTTAATTTTTTAAAAACTTAAACTTTGAGAAGATTTCCCTACATCATCCTCTCAAGATCCCTTTGATATTTCAAAGAGCTAACTTCTAGGGAGATACTAGGAACCCCTTAGTGATAAATTAATTTATTCTAAAATATAATGTCAAACACATCTAATCTATAAAACCTTAAAACACAAAGAGTTCACTATTGGGATAACCAGAAAATAGCTTCTTGTATATATTTTAGTCGAAAAAGTTTGTTCTAATCTTGAAAAGGCAAAAATTATTTCCCATGTATTGAACATTTATATCTCTATGAAAAATATTAATTGTTTCAAAAAGATCTCTCTATTTGCAAGAAATAGTGTTTTCCTATGTAAAACGTTATTTTTTCTTTGTAAAGGTTAAAATTTAATTTCTATTTTTATGGAATTACATTTCTAAAAAATAATAAATATATAGGGTTTTGTTTTTTTTTTAATTATTTTTTTCGCTCTAGAAGTACAAAAAGAAGAGAGTTACAAAATCATAAAATATCAAAAGAAAATTGAAAACATAAGACAAACTTGAGTGCAAAAATTTATAGCTTGAGTACCAAAAGATCTATCTAGACCTAACATGAGAGTTATAGGAAGATGTTTTTCTCACTTTCATCACCTTCTTGCTTGATAAGATTGGTGTACTTGAAGAATTGCTAATACATATCACAATACAACTTCTTTTGAGACTTCCCTCTCAACCTAGGTAACCAATACCTCATGCTCATCTCTTGTTGCATCATCCTCAAATATTACAAGATCACACTAATCATCTAGAATTTCATTCATGAGGACCTCCACTTCACCTTATTTCTCCTCCGCCTCAAATTAAAACATCTAATCATTCAATTTTGTAAGTGGAATGTGTGTCAAACTCATGTGAATACAAATCCCCATCCCCATAATTATTCACAACCCCAACCCCAACCCTAACCTCAACTCTATTCACCCATATATGAATCCAACCTCATCCGACTTTAATTAACTACCTTTGGGATTTGATTGGTTGTTTGCATCGTGCATAATGAGATAATTACTTGGAAAACACACATGTATCATGTTTAACAACATCCCTAGCAAAACCACTTTGACCAACCTATGTTAACTACATCCACCCACCTACCACATGCCTAGCACTATCTTAGAATACCCATCACCAAGGGTGGAAGGATGCATTATACAAAGGTAATAATACAAATGAGGAGATATAAACAATGACCTATATTTGTTGTTTTTTTACTTAAAAGATGCTTTGATACAATATTGATAGTATGTAATATGAGAGGTTTAGGTGGTATCAAATATGGGGTTCAACTTTCGCTCGCATTTTTATACCCTCCCTAACATGTGTGAAGTTGAGTTGGTTGTATAGTACCCTATTGATGAAGTTGTCTAATATATTGAGGAATACTTAAGTCATATTGTCACTTTTTACCACAAGAAAAAGAGCTATAAAATGGAAAACATAGGTCATTTAATCAAATTGAAAAATCGCATGCACTTATGTGTGACTTATCTAATCTAACCTCGGATAACACTTTTCAATTTGGATTTATGTTCTTATGCACATGGATTTAATAACGTTTCTAGAAATTATTTCTATGTAGTTAAGAGACTATATAAACGAACTAGACATTGGTATTTGGGGCTCAATCTACAATTATAACCTCACCAATATCTTAGGGTGGAAATAACTCCTAGGAATAAGAAACATGCAATTTAATTCTTCCCATTTGAGAAGCTACATGCTCAAAAAGGCTTCAAGAAGCTTTTTCTTTATACAAGAAAAACACAAATTTTAGTTGAACATCAAATAGCCTTAAAATAAAATAATATCATAAAATATAATGGTCCTATGCACTTAAGTGCACATTCTCTAATCACTCCTGGGAAATACTTGTCAAAAAATATTTGAAGTCAAACACCACAAAATTAGTGGCGTTGCCAAAAGAGTACATTTTGTGTAATTTGCGATTTAAGGATAAATAGGTTTTAATGGGATCCTAAAACCTTGTACATCAATATATTAGCATAAAAACACCTGACCAACAAAAAACAACAACTAAAAGACCAAGTTTTGAAAGGGATTAGAACCTTTTACAAGGGAAATGTAATGACTACCAGAAAAGTGGTTCAACAACACAACTACAACCAAGCTACCATTGGAAAACAACACACCCAACCTACACTATGTATGATCCCTTACTTGAAATCTACTCTCCCTGAATCCATGGATGGGATTGTGAGTCATATTCAAGAGGACCTCTCTTCTTTCTCTGAATAATTGTCCAAGACAATTTTCTAACTCCTTCAAATATGGAGAGAGGGGGAGTCCTCAACCACTACCACATCCAAAGTCACCCCATGCAATAAGGAAGAATATCTAACATAAAGATGTATTTTGTACATAATCCTTAGTTTGAGTGAGAGAAAAAATCCCCCCAATAATGCATAGAGTAGGCAATGGCATCCAATGTAGGAGATGCCTAAATTGGATCAAAAAGAGAAGTCCTAATAGCGAGAGAAAATTTTGTCTAAGCAACATCAACCCTAAGGGATGTTACCATAGGGCTATCCTCCAAGTTCACATTGTGATCCACCACCAGGGGTGGGACAAGGAGACTCAACAACTAGAGAGTTAGACACAAAAAAAAATGTATAGTCAAATGATCAAGGAGGCATTGCTCCACCATGTAGTTGAGTCCATAGTCTTGGGAGACTTTGAAGCAAGATGTTTAGTAGCAAAGAATCATTTCCACTAAAACAAGAAACTCTCGTGATCAAGTCATTGAATCTATTGCCTATCCTCAACCATCAAGACAACATCCCCATGAAGAGCCTTGGAAATGTCAATGTACACCAAAATATGAGCAAAACTAGAGTGGTTGATGTTAGATGTGGTTGGACCCATCTTTAAAAATGACCAATAATATTGCTAATATCCTTAAAGCATGAATCTTCCAATTAGAGAGGGAGATTAGGAAACCTCACATAAATTGGTATAATATTAAGAGATTCCATCATAGGGTTGAAAGAAGGAAGCCATGGTTTGAGAGAGAGGGAACACTTGCCCCACATTTGTAACCTACCATCCAACACCAATTCCATGTCCTCCAAAGTACGAAAGCTTGTGATAAAGAAACCCTAGCACAAAGAAAAATATTGATTGCACCATTAGTTAGAGGTCTTCAAGACTCCAAAACCCACTTATGCAAGTTTGGAAGAGATGGTCAGAACTAATTAAATTTGCAAATCAAACTTTGTGAGATAAATCAAAGGGACTACATGAGCCAACCATGGTTGCATAGGACCTTCCAAGGCCCGCCTCACCAATCCAACAACATTAGAGATCCATCAAGATACATGAATCCTCCATAGGCATCCAAATGAATTAGAAGCTAAAGAATTTGAGGCTTCAACAACCTTGAGAGAAGTGCCTAAAACAAGAGCAAATAGGTTGGCAATAGGTGAGGTGGGAACAATAGCTATGTAAACATCATTGAAATGATACTTTGAATAGTGACCATTAGAGCCACATTCAAGACCTAAGGCACAAGAAAACACGATACCATGAGAAAGATCGAAGAGTCCCAACAATTGAAGTGGGCAAAACATGTTCGCTAGAAGCCCACGTCCAAGAAACCACAATTGAAACCAACATAAGGGTTTTAGCAACAAGTAGGAGAGATTTCGTTTAGAAAAAAGCAATTTAAATCCAAATGTTTGCTTATATGTTCCTAGTAAATTTTGTGTAGTTAAGAGACAATGATTTTGCCAATAAACTAGACATCAATGTTTAAAGCCTTGAACTATAATTCTAACCTCACCAACCCTTTGGTAGTGAATAATTCAAGGATTGAGAGAGTAAAATACCCAAGTGGGATTCAAGAAGCTTGTTTTTTTAATTCTTCCTTGTTGAGAGAGGTGATACTTGTCAAGGCTTTAAAAAGTTCAATCTCTTAACAACAAAATTGTAGGTTTAAAGAGCCAATATATTTGGCAATGTGCCAATGAAATAAACAACGATCTTCAAGGCCTCAAAGTACAATCTTAGCCTTAACAACATATTGGGGTTGGTGAATAACACTTCAAATCAAGAGTGCATCCACAAATTCTTCTTAGTAGAGAGAGACAATATCTAACAAGGTTTCAATCTGCTTTCTCTCCTAACAAGAAAATTGCATGTTTTTTAGGGAAACTTCAAAGAACTATAATATGGAAATTGTAGATCATTTGATCAATCAAATACATCTTATTCCCTCTTGTGTAAATCCACTAATCACCCCTATACCATGTTTTTCAAGGAGTGGGTGTTGATCTCATGCTAACTAAGAGAGTACAGTTGTGCTAAAACTAGTAATGTTTCCAAAAAATGTTTTTTATGTAACTAAGAAACTACAATTTCGCTAGCAAACTAGACATTAGTCTATGAGGCCTCCAAGACAAATCATTTGGGTGGAAAATGATGTTTAGGACCAAGAAAGTGTATTGTGATTCTTTCTATTTGATAGATTCCATACACATTCAAAATCAAAGCAACATTGGCAATAAATATTTCCCAAAAAGTTGGGCCTTGTATCAAGTTTACAAATGTTTATAGGAGATGTGGAGATGTGTTGTGTTGTAATTTTAGGATATTGATTAGAAATAAATATCTTTAAATATGTGTATAAGATTCATTCAATCATATATAAAATTAGCATAGTCATTATACCATAAGGTACTAAATTAAAAAAATACAAATAAGTTAACTACATTTTGTAAGAGTTGTTAATTAAATAATAAGAATTGACATCAACATATGAATATTAAAATATAAAGAATACATGATCAATAAAAGGCCATCAAAACAACTAGGAAACTAGACAAGTTATTCAAATAGTACTAACCTCATTGATAAACTCAATTCATAAAAATAATTACAATAAATGTACATACAATTATGTTATAATAAAAAAAATCACAAAATGAGCTACAAATGTAGATATACAAAATAATCCAACTTGAAATAATAGACCTAATGAATCCAAGCTTATAAATGTTGTAAATACTCAAACAAAGGTCTCTTCATCCCTCAAATGATGATACATCTTGAACTTTTGTGCTCCCCAAAAATGAGGGAGATTGGAAACCTAAAGAACCAAAAGATTAATTTGTCTTAACAATGTAATGATGATATAATATTTATTTATATACAAACAATTTCCTCAAGTGCTACTATAGTTGTGTAAACCCTAACCGTGTCTAGTGTGGCTAACTCCTGCTCTAAAAATTTTGATGAGGAGGATGGCAAAGAAGAGGAAGGTGATGAGGTTGGTGCTTAGTGGGTGGGAGGAAGATGAATCTCTTTTTTCTTTGACTGCCTTTGGCTACCTGCCTTGATGGGGATGATGTTGAGGTTTATGTGGATGATTCAAAAGAAGAGGAGGATGAACTTCTAGTGGATATCCTATGGGAAGCCCATAAAAAGGCGAATAAGCTTGTTTCTTTATTGGATGTTGAGGTTTTTTTATTGTTCTAAAAACAATACTATCTCAACAACCTCAAATCAACAAGGACTGGAATAGGAACACTGACATGAGGTGAAAAACAACACCATCCTTAAAAGCTTAAACTAAACTAAATCAACATATGTTGATTTAAAAAACCCTATCTCTTCCCGAGCAAAAGACATAGACTTCGACAGATTCATAATATTATTGTTGAGGTTTTTATATTGTTCCATGATTCCTTTTGGTGATTAGCTTGTTTAGTTTCATTGTTGGGGATGATATTCAATCTTTTGAGTCTTTAAAGGTGACCTTAATGGCATTTTTACAATTTCTAATTTATGAGAGATGTGAGTAGTAGCATGGTTCCTAGAAGTGGCAATGGGTGCTTTTTAAAATGTAGAAACATATGTCATACTTTGGCAATGTGTATTATGAATCAAATTAAGCTGCAACATCAAGATCTCCAATATCTATTGACTAACAAGTGAGTGTTGTAGAGAAAGATTGTAATGAAGTGCATAATATTGACCCTAAAAACATGAGGCAAATTGAAGTTTTTGTTTATGTGGATAAGAACAAAGGAGATTGTGTAGGACTCTCCACAAAGGAGGATTCAATCTCATCTTGGTTTGGGGGGAGGGGGAGAGAGGGGGTTAGACCTAAGTGGATTATATCAAACACCCCTACTTAGATTGAACCCCCAAGCATTTTTCAATCATGTTGTGATTCAAGTAAAGATTAGGGTTGGCCCACTAGTGAGACACACTACTAAGCTTTTACCCACATTGTTGATTTTAATATTATTTGATTTAAGACATATTTAAGACTTTTTAAAATTATCATTTGCAAGTTTTACTTCTAATATACGTATATTAGTTCTTCATTGATTGAATTTTCTAGAAAATATCTTAGGCCATCAAATTAGAAATTTTGGGTAGATTTTGGAAGGAAGAGATCTACATTTAGTTACTAGTTGGTGGTCCATTACCTTTCTCAATACCTATTACAAACTTCTCACAAATGCATTTGCTCTCTATTTATGTTTGCTCCTTTCTATTCTAAACAAACTTGTTTTTATTAAAATGTGTTATATTCTTGGCAATACCATTGCAATCTAGGAAGGCATGGAATGGACTAGACCTTATAGAAAAAAGACTTTGTTTATCAAGCTAGATATTGAGAAAGCATGTGATCCAATTAAGTGGCCTTTTATTTTCACCATGCTCAAACGTATAAGTTTGGCAACTTCTTTTCATCGTGTTCAAATCCTTTTCTTAGAGGCATATGCTTGTTTCACTATAATGGTAACAAATATAAATTTTGGGGCTTTGCCATTCAATTCCAAGGGTTGCCCTCTTGCCCCAATATTGTATGTACTTTGGCAAAGGCTTTTGGTTATCTTCTAACATGTAGAGCTAATGAAGAGCTCATCAAAGATATATCTCTCCCTAATAGCAATTCCCATCTAGTTAATGGTCATTTTACTTATGACTTTCGTTGGTTTGGTAGAGGATGAAGCCTTCTTCTATGAAGCTCTTTCTTACATTGACCCCCTTAGCACATTTTTTTATTATAGGTTGATTGGAAGACAATACAATGTTCTAGAAATAAAATGATACCTTTGTCAACATGTCCTAAAAAATTTCAATGGAAATAGATTCAATGAGAAGAGATGTTCTAGTTTTTAGGCATCTTTTTCCTTTCATGTATCTCATTCTGCCCTTTAGTAATATGCACTTAAGAGAAATAAAACCAAAAATTTCCTATTAGATTTTATAAACCATGTCACCCATGGTGAAGTTTCATATCTACATCAAAATATTGGCTACAACATATGTATGCTATTCTTCTTGTTGAGACCCATCTAAACTTTAAATTCACTCGTAACCAATTGGATAAAAAAATTGTGGGATTTTTTTGGACTAATTTAAAGCAAAACAAGGGCTTCCATCAAGAGGCTTATATTGTTTGTTACCTTCTTTAAGAAAAAGGCATGCCTTGCATAATTGATGTGTACACATAAAGTAGTGGCTTGTACGAGATGTTGCTAGCGTCTACCATGGATGGTTCTCAAGCTTGGAAATTTTTATCAACTTCGTATTTTTAGGTGGAAGGCTCAGAAGGTTTTGGGTCTTCATTCTCTCCTTACTACTTATATGCATGTTAAGATCTAAGGCACTTTTGTTGCTAAGAGCATCTAGAAGGCCTTTGAGATGGTTAAGTCATTTCTCAAGTGGGCTAGAGATGGTCTTTGGTTTGGCCTTTCTTTCAATAATCATAGCCTTTTTGTGTTCCCCAATTGTTGGTGATGGTACACTTGCTCTTGAAAAACCCCTAGGATAAAAAGCTTTTTCCATGTTGGGAAAACGCAATAGAACAATGTTGGGCTTCATCTTGAGATTAGATCTCTTAACAATAATGTTAAGGCAATATAAATTAATTCCCTATTATCTTCTATCTATCCTTCACATTCAAGAGCTTATGCCAAACATCATGCTTCACAATCTTGGCCTTGCCTTCAAGTACATCTTGTTTGCTGGAAATTTGGCGGATTATGATATGGCTTTCAAAATTTACACACTTGAACTTCTCTACAAAAGTATGAGTGCATTTTCCAATTGTATATGAGAGGCACAAACTAAACCAAAATTACCTCACTTTCTAGTCTTTGGTTTATTAAGGCCTTCAATGGGAGAAAGACTACTAACTATGATTGTCAATCTTAATGTCTAGCTTAGGGTAGGCTTGAGATCTTCCAACATTTATTTTAGACTTTCCCTTGTACTCAAAGTCCCTAGGAGCTGATTCATAGTATTTATATCTTCTTTTTGAATCATTCAATTGGTGGAATGCTTTGTTTGGGGATTTCAAGTCAAAATATATGGCATTTCTTTAGCATTTTTTAGAGCTTCTATTTTGTTTGAATTGTGGGAGTCCAAAAATTTAGCTATTTTTAGTAATAAGCATCTCTTAAGATTTTGCGACTAGCAAAAAAGTAAGCATGGTCACTCCAACAATTATTTTGAATTCAACTTGTTGTAGAGAAGATGACACTTGAATTCCAACACCTCTAAAGACCTTTTTAACCACTACGATAGTGTGCCTTGGACCATGAGTCACATCCTACCCTACTAGACTCTTGTCAGCTCCCCAGCAATGGGCACTTAGTGGAAAAATAGTTGTTCACACACCATTTTGCACCGCATCAATTTTCCCCCTCTAACAACTTGCCAAGGAGGACAGTCTCTTCATAGCCCCTCATGAGAAACCCCCTATTGTTGCTCCACCTTCTCATTATACCTCTCTAGCACATGAAGTAGGGGAAGAGCGCCAATAGTTGTTATAGTTCCAATAACCGTTATATCATACATGCTAATTAAAAGCCCACTAAAAAAATCCAAATGTACCAATAGTTGTCCACTTTATATCCAGTAGATACAAAAAATAATGCTTAATTGGATCAATTGTGCATATGTATTGGACCAATAGCGCACTATTATTGGGGTATTTGTGCATATGTATTGAATCAATTGTGCAAATTTTGTGGTGGTCAAAGCGAACATGTATGGGGATAATAGAGATTATGTATCAAGCGACACTTTGAAATGAGTACTTTTTGACCCTTCTGCCCTTAACAGTTTCCATAGCATGCATCATTACTACTCATAAACCACAATTTTTGCTGTAAGCAATTAAGTCGCATACGAAGACAACCAAAAAAAAGGTCAAAATCTGATATATCATTTAGGATCTGTGGGTGCGTGAAGTTAGCCATAACAACTATTGGTGCTCTTCCCTAGTAGGTCCCTCTGAAACCACCCGTCTAAGCAGGCATATTAGTTACTTTGGCCTATGATGATCTAAACGCTCAAGATAAATCGATTGCTCCAAATGTTCTCTTTGAGGAACCTTCTATGATAGATTTTTTTCCACCAAAAGATGATTTGACAACTTCTTTTGGTACGATAGCATTTGACTAGTTCTCTGCTCTTCTCTCTGTCAAACATAAGAATCACAATACCTCATTTTTGTTTCTGTTTGCCACTATTTGGCGGGCCATGCTCAACTCCAAACCTCTTTTTCTTGTACAACCATCTATGTACTTTTACAAATTTTAATTAATTAAATTCTAGATGGCTTTCCATTTGATTGAAAAAAGGAAATTGTCGTATGTTTATTTGGTTTACAAATTTTAAGTTGTACACGTTTTGAGTGTGCAAGATTATTTTCGCTCTCTTTTGTTATGCTTAAAAGAGTTTCTGTTCATCCGCATTGAAGTTAATTCTTCTCGTAAGCATTCCGCAAACAATAAATTAACAGAAGATAAACAACCTTTTGTCATGTCCATACCGGTAGCCACCAGTGCGATTTTTTATATGGATATGACCTTTTAAGCTAAAAACTGAAAAATACCTAAAAAATTCAATGTTCTTCAACTTACTTATAGCAGTTTTTGGTAGTTGTGCCATAAGACTTTATAATTCTAGTAAACAATCAGCAAAGAATCAATAACAAACTTGACAGCCATGTCCACCTGGGTACCCAGCAAGGCACACTCCTCTATATGCTTGACCACCTAAGCAAAAGAATAATTCAAAAATAAACAAAATATGTGTGTCCCCGAAATTCTGGGTGACATCCTGGGAACTTGGGGACTTGGAATAAACATCCCTCTGTTTTAGAACCAAACAGCCTGCTCTATTAGGTGCATAAAAATAGAAAAAGATAACTTCTAAGGAAATAAATGCTAAGGATCCTGAGGAGAACTGTTATTGCAAATTTGATATATTGGATTTACTTAATTATTGATTTTAGTTTTATTGAAGTTATTTAAATAACTGCACCCTCACTGTTCCCCTACGGTCCCCAAACTTCAGCAAAAAATTTGCCATCCTTAAAACCTCGTACATGTGTTCCCTCTTCCCAGAACTTCAGAAAAACACTGATTAAAACTCAGTTTATTAATCCTTTCAAGATTCACATAACTGAGGTCATAATAGGAAATCAACACTGCTATTTGCCCATCATTTTCTGACTCAAAAAATACACGTTTGAAAAAAATTCCACATACTGTGCACTGAATAACAATATAAATGTAAGAGTATTGGAACTTTTGCCATCATCCCAATTTATGTAAATGGCTGTGGGGATAGCTAACTTAAGCCCCAAACCATACAAATTTGCAGTGGGCAATGATAGCATGCAAAGAAGAATAGTGACTGAAATATTGTATTAGTAGTTTTCTGACGATCCAACAAATTGTTCCAGCCAATATGCATTATTATCTCCCCTAAAATTGTTATTTCTTTTGCAAACACTAATCATTGTAACAATGTTCATAAAGTTCAGTAAGTTAGCGAAGGTGAAATGTTCACTCTAGTCAAGAATTTCAAGTAGATTTGGAAAATTTCGAAGCTACTTAACATTCAAATTCTGCATAATCACAAAAATAGAATATCATAATGATCCTTCCACAGTCCATGTGTTACAGTCCATCATCAATTATATTAAACAATATTTTAATGCACATGTTCATAGTATTTCAAATTTGATACAACAAAATATAGTACAATATTTAAAGAGTGGTGGTCTTCATAGTTTAGAGCTGCTAGGCTCTAAAACCACAATTTAAAAAATCTTCTCATGATCACTAGTAAAATTGGTGCCAACGTCCGGAGTCAATGCATTTGCACTAGCTTTATAATATTTACAATGTCTAGCATGACGTTCAAGGCACACAGGCTAGAAAACAGGTTTTGCGTGACAAAAATTAGGGTTAATGTGACCTGACATTGACAGATCCAACCTTCTTAAAAAATACAAGGTTTGGCAAAAATTCTAAAGGTTCGTTAAAGCCTTTTAACTATGGTAGCTATTGATGATTCACTGATCTCATTCCAAACATAAGAACACCAAACCCATTCTGAGCATAAGAAGCTACAGAAATCTGACGGTGTGAGTCCTAAATTCCTAATAATCCTGAACTCACTTCTTTAAATTGAAATTCTCCATATAAGTTGTGTAGTCAGCTTTTGTTTTCTTGTAGGCTACTTGGATCGGGTGCTGTTAAATGGCAGTGGTCGCTACCGTCACGAGTTGGGACAAATCCAATCTCTGACCTTGAAGTAGAAACCCAGGTCATATAAAAAGTATTGGATAATAAAATGAAAAAGATGTCTAAATTTTTCAATATCTTCAGATGTTTAATAATAACTATATATGAGTCAGAAATGACTTGAAAAATATTTCAAACACATTAAATCTGAGTGGAAGATGTAAGACCCAAAAGCATCTAAAAGAAAGCAACGCAAAATGAACAGTATATATCATAGAAGAATGTAATATCATGCACAAAATATTAAGATCTTGAGGTAATATAATAGATTACGAAGACAACACCTCTGAAGCCTTGTTGGAAACAAACTTAGAAATGGAACATTAGCAGTGACAGTTATCTTAGGTGTGAGCCTTGCCAAATGCAAGGGATCTGCCAACCATAGGGGGACAGAAAATATCTAAATGGTTACAAGACTGTATGAGTAAATACAGTTTTAATAAATTTGTGGAGGCTTGTTCCATCCATCAGTAAATAGTAGAACGTGCAATGATATTATAGGCTGCATTTCAATAGCTCGCATGCCCAAGAAGTTGGCAAACGCTAATGTTCAACCAAAACATTCAATCTATTACGCCATCATAAGCACTTACTTTTGAAATTTAAGCTACAAACTAAATTTAATTTATAAAATTACATGTATCTTTTTAAGTTGCCTTATGATTTTCTTTTTGGCAACTCATAGCACACCTTTGAATGTTGTTGGTAAAGGCTCGATGCAATTCTTTGGTTTAAGTTGTAAGTAGCCATTATTGATCAACTTCCATGGGGTTGAGCTTCAGTTCTTTATGTGTTTGTAATTGCATGCCAAATGCTTGTCCTGCTGTACGTTTGAAAAGAGATCCTCAAAATAAGTAGCATTTATGTAGCCCTTTATCTTCTCTAAGCCTTTTGGAATTTTGCACCAAGGCTCCGCAACAAACTCTAGCATCCAAAGCTAAACCTTACAAGTGAATAGTAATGGATTAATTAATGAGGCAATATATAGACTTGATTTGTGGGCACTGAAGAATAAGGTCATTTGCTTGAATTTTTTGAACTGTTTTATCACTTGAAACCAAATTATGAGTGTTTTCTGTTTTTTTTAGAAGACAATATTCAAGGAGACATTATAGAAGCAATTTAAAGATGTTCTTCCAAAACCTAAAAATAATCTTGAACCATTTTATCTTATAATTCAAAACATCTGATAGCATTTAGACATGCATTCAAGAAACTTTAAAAAGGAACAAGAAAAACATTCAAGAGAAGAAGTTGAATCTTGACAGAAAGCAAGTTATTTTTTACTGACAGAGCCTGTACTTATGTACGACATTTCTTCCTCACTATCTTCAAATTCCCCTGCAGAATCATTTCCATCCCAAGGTAACTGCAATGCTCCACCCATACTGAAAGATGGTCCTGTTTCATCAATTTCAATATCCAAATCCTCCAACCTTTCTTCAAAACTTTTATCACTACAGTTGAGAAACCATGCTAGACTACATTTTATGCCCTTGCTTGATATTGTTCGAAAACGAGGTTTGATTCTCCATTCCAAGCTGTATGTAAAGTAATCTGGAAACTCTACAAGCTCCTGCAAACACCTCTTAATTTCAGTCTTATAATAATAGAAACTGAGTTTCATGGATTCCACATCAAGAACAAGTAACTGAGGACAAGCAACAACCATTTTTGTTACATCTTCAACTGCAAAACCTCGTCCCTTTAGAAAATATACAGGCCTTACAAGTTCAGCTGGACGAAGACTGACAACCTGTGGCATTTTCTCTAACAATCTGCCAAAATCTTCAGGACCGACATTGGCATTAGACTTGAAAAATTGCTGTAGGGAGTCCAATTTTGGCTTCAAAGAAAGCCCCAGGATTTGTGTATACTGTGCGATTACAGAAGCAAGAGCCTCTTGCCTTACACCAACACTAAGAAGGTGCTCTACATTTGGTTTTATTGTTTCCTCCAAATCATATCCAAGAATATGTGGTCTTTTCTCAATCATTCTGGTTATGATTTGTTTAGGGAACCCCAGACTCATAAGATAATCAACAAATGGTTTAATTATTGTCCCAACTCGCATGCCCAAAATCTGTGGATACTCTGTCAGCATAGGCCCAATATCCCTTGGGCTTACTCCAATATTGACTAAGTAAGCTACAGAAGTACTCATTGTACCCTCGAGTTTGAATCCCAAAACCTCAGGATATTTCCTCAACACAATCGGAATGTCAGTCTTCTCGATGTCAAGCCCTCTTAAATACTTAATAATGGGAACCAGCTCTACAACAACACTAGCATGTAACAATCGAGGGTATCTTCTAAGCAAAACTGGAAGGTCCGGTTTCTCAATACCAAATCTATATAAAAACTCCAGCACAGGGATCAAGTTCTTCCTCACACTACATCCCAGCATGAGAGGATATTCGTTGATATCTCTGATATCGAGTCCCATTCCCTGCAGAAATTCCACCCTTTCTTTCATAATATCAACTGTTGATGGAAGCTCCACCTCTTCCAGCTCGTCAGGCACAATCCCCAAACTTCTCAAGTAATCAAAAATCACTGATTGTGAAGCAAGCTTCTCTTTCTCCCCCTGCACTGCACCCCATGTCACTGTAGGCATTTGATACTCTGGAGGTAAGTTTGATGCCATCACAAATGCCTTTTGGGGCACCATTGAAATAGCCCTTGTCTGATAGAACATACATGATCCCAGTGCAACCGTCCTGGAAAAGGATTTCTTATTTGCCCATATGCATTTTCTATAAAAAGGGTTCTTTTTTAAAATGCAGTTAATCTCAGTTGACCGTTCTGGGTTCAATTGAGCAGAAATCACCCTTGTTCGAACTTCTCCCAAACCTGAGTACATCTCAGATGGCCCTTTTGAATTTAAATTTGTAGAAATTGCCCTTGTGGGGATTCCCCTGAAACCGTAGTGAATCTCGATTGGGCATTTTTTGTTTGACTGTGCAGGAATTGCCCATGCGGGGACTTCTGCTACGCATGAAAATATAACAATTGTACCTTTCGGCTTTGACTGTGCGGAAATTGTTCTTGCAGGAACTCTTCCTAAACCTAGGTTAATCTCTTTTAGGTTTTGCTGGTTTGCCTCGACCAAAACTTCTATTGTTGATTTAGATGCTACCATTGAAATTTTTGAATGGAAACTTTTGGAAACCACACCTTTTGTTAGAGATTTCAGACTTATCTCTTTAAATAAACTCTCTTTGACCATGTGAGTCATGAAAATTGACGAGGGAATTGCCAAAATACAATTATCTTCATGAGGATTTAACCTCACTGCCATCTTTTTAACCCTAAAAAATGATACAGCCATTGGGAAGACACATTTGTTTTCAAATGGGTCCAACTGGGCTACCTTTTTCTCATGTGGGTTTGAATGAGTTCCATATTTCCCATATGGAATCAACTGTTTAAGGCCTGAATATAAGAAACAAGATCTAGACTCATATGATAGGAGTGGCGATAAAACTACCCGATGTGATTTTATAATGCCATTGTGAACTACTGATGCAATTCCTTCCCCAAGCCCAATAACGGTCCTAACTCCCCACATCCCATGACCATAAACTAAATCCTAAACCCACCAGAGTAGAATGCACCTAATATCCTTCTTTCACAATCTTTTTTAAGAAACTAGAGAGACCGAGACGACCATAAATATTAGCCTTTACTGCGCTGCTAGCTGAAATGGAATAGACTTTGAAACATCATGAATGAAATGAAAAGTTCAAAATACCAGCATGCCTGGGATATGCGCGGAGCTGCCATTGCCATTAAGTATATATCCGCTTTCCGTGTGAAGCATTTCTTATGATGTTCCTGTAATTCATGGCAAAGAGAGGCCAGAAGATTCATTGCAATATAAAACGTATCGTTTATTGACGCACCTTAAAATATTTGATAGATTTTTGTGTTTGCACCATAACTTAGAGCTCTTCTTCCTTTCCGTTTGTAAGGAAAAAACCCTTTAGGCTAATTGAAATATAGCAAAATCTCGTGAAACTATTTGTCCATAGTGAAATGTTTAATTTAGTAGAATTAAATTATATTATGTTTAGAATTTAGAATTTGTTTTGGTGTTGATTTCAATACGAATATATTTTAGAGTGTGTATTAGAATTGAAATGTTTTTTTTTTTTTTTTTTTTTTGGTAGAATTTGAAAGTTTTTATTATGAAAGGTAAGTGGTTAAGTGGTAGAAAATTTTGCTAATCACAATTAGGTTCTAAGTTTGAATATCATCCTATCTATGTTCTTATTAATGTGTATGATTCATTGTAAAAATAAATATAGTTCTTATCATAAACTAGTAATAAATAAATAAATTAAAATCTAGGTAAAAATGCTTAAAATGCCCTCCATTAATAGGATTGGGGGAGATGATTCCCTTCGCAAAAAAGTGCAAGCCAAATGGACGATGCCTTCAAAGGAGTGGTTTAAATTGAATTTTGATGGTGCATCTAAAGGTAATCTTGGTGAGTCGGTAGGATGTATTGTAAGATATTCGAATGGAGCAGTAGTGTATAGCTTCCCAAAAACTTAAAGTAGGAACTAACAATGAGGTTAAGGTGCAAGCTCTAATTTTGGGTCTTCAATTAAAGAGGGTCTAAGGAGAATTGCAATCGAAGGTGACTCAAATATTAATATCAATGTCATAAGTGTTGGAATAGTGACAATAATAAAAATAGGTGTTAAAATTTTGGACTTGTTTGTGATGTGATATTTTTATGTAACAACTACATTGGTATTGTATTATACTTTTTTTATAGTAATAAGAATACTAATACTTGGTCCATGGATGTTTCCTTGGCACATTGCTAGGATTTTTCCATGTAAATCCTTATGTTGTTGATGTGATTTATTATATTTTATATTTATATGCTTTGCAACTAATTTATGCTATAGTATTATATGACTATGAGGGCTCATGATTTTTTCAATAAGTGGTATCAAAGCCTTTATTTTGTAGCGACTGTGTTAGGGTTTGATGTTTATTTTGTAGAATCAAATGGCAAAGGTTTTGAATGCAATGTTTAAAATGGAGAAGTTCAATGAAAAGAATAATTTTAGTTGTCAAATCTTAAGATGTGTAATTTGTTGGTGCAACAAGGATTGCACAAGGTGTTGGTAGGCAAGATAAAGAAACTCAAGGTATGACCAATGTTACAAAACTTTCCCAGACCTGGCAACTCTTGAAGCGAGCCAAGCTCAACCAGTCTAGGAGACTTGAATCTCGAGTACTCCCCAGACTCGTCGATTATGGGTGAGTCTAGAGCCTAGGACTCGGTTGCAGTAAGCATAAAATGCAAACATAAAAAAAAGAAAATTTAAAAAACATAAACAATAACAATCACTTAATTTTTTTGTTTTATATTTGTCTTCTTCACCCTAAAAGGCCCTTCATTTCATTTTCAAACCAAAGAAAAAGGAAAAAAGAGAGATTTGAGACAAAATTGATTTGCATTGATGGAAAACCAATAAGGAGATTGAGCAAAAATCGATGGTTGAATCACATTTGGGCATTTTTGTAGCTACTCTTGGTGCATCTAGAGGAGTCTACAAAGGATTGGAAAGAGCCCGCCATTGATTTCAAGGAATATTTACAAGGTCAGTTTGAATTTTGAAGGTTTTTTTTAATTTTTTAACCAAATTTTTATTTCTCTTCTACATTTTGTATTTTGTTTTAGTGAAACAAATAACAAACCCCAAGTTTGTTTAATTATTTTTTGAACAAACTCTAGGAGTTTCTATAAAAAAAATGGTTTTATAGTTGCAAACCCTAGGTTTTTATATTAGCTTAGCTATAAATCATGAATGTTTTTTTTTTCTATTTATGTATTATTGCAGCATTATTTAGATTTATAAATTGTCTTTGTCACAATGTCTCAAACTCCAGTTAGAAAGGACCCTTGTTGAAAACATGTTATTATTATCCCTAGTAAAAAGAAATGGTAGGTAACATGTTTTCATTGCAAAATAAATATGCTTGGGGGAGGCATTAATAGATTAAAATACCATCTTGCACATATACGAGGTGAAGATGTTAATCCATGCCCAAAAGTGCCTCTTGAGGTTATGCATGAAGTGCAAGTTCAATTGGAAACCTTTAAGCAACAAAAAGAACTAAGAAAGAGGCAAATAAAGGATATGGCAACCATTAGTGGAGTTGGAGACTCTTCTTCTTCCATTCCTCTATTTCCTCCATGTATGGATGTTGGTAGTGCTAGTATTAGTGGTAGTGGCAATGGAAATGTTAGCATTAGGCTTAGAGTTTGTGAATCTAGGTTGGATTCATATATTTTTCCACGCACTACTCCAGGTTCCTAACCATCACTTGAGAGCATGGTTTGAAACAAAGATAAAAATGATGTAGCCAAAAGTGCAATTGGAGACTTTTGGTTCTATTACAATATTCCATTCCATGCAGTCAGGTAATTCTTTTTATTTTATTTTGAAATATATAGCTTGATATTTGATTCTTTGTCTTAAATTTTTATATTTAGAACTATGTTGAATTCAAATTTAAATTCTCCATTTTATAGTATAGGAGTTGAGATATAGCTCATAGAACATGTTTGAGTCACTCAAGGACTCAAGCCTCCAGGATTATCTGCAAAAACCAACAACCTTCCACAGGATAGAAAAGCAAGAACGTGAAATTGCAACAATGGATGCAAGATGTGGCCAATATGCAATACTCAAGATTGCAATAATATATTAGACTTACACAACTAAAAAATATCTCAGTTGAGTTGCTTGGATTGATTGCAATGTACATATGAAGCCTTGCTTATATAGGCAATGTGAGGAATAGGATTAGACAAGATCATGACAAGTGTCTTAATCCCATCACGTGAGACAACTAAGTCATAACAACCTAGGACATAAGCATTAAACCCTCAATGTAAAATGTTAAATGCATGAGAGAATTATTAAATGCCCAGATAACTGAAAGTAAATAATTAAACATGGCCCCATTATAACTAACTTCTAGAAATGACAACTAGGAAACTTAAATCCTAAGTAAACTTATAATAATGTGAATAGGTCCTCACTAATAACTAGTTAGGAAATAACCCCATTCACAACAACATATAATACTTATTTTATTTATTTTATTTGTTTTAGGTCTCCTTATTAGAAATACATGGTTGATGTCATTACTATTTGCAAAGCAAGGTTCAAAGCCCCCAATAATGAGGAGATAAAGGGCCCCATTTTATCACAAAAGGTGGTTGATGTGAAAACCACAATAGAGGAGCAACAACACATATGGAGGAAGAAGGGTTGCACCATCATGACTGATGGTTGGACAAATAGAAGAAATAAAACATTGCTCAATTTTCTTGTTTCTTCCTTGGATGATTTTACTTCCTAAAATGCATTGATTTAGTGATTAACAATCAGGATTTTTAATTTATGTTTTATTAAATCGTCAATTTTGTTTCTTTCTCAGGTGGCACAATATTCATCAAATCTATCGATGCATCAAGGAACAACAAAACTGTTGAACTCCTTTGTGAGGCTTTGAAGGGATTCTTGGTTGATGTAGGTGAGGAGAATGTGGTGCAAGTAGTTATAGATAATACATAAAATTATCTTGTTTTAGGTAGACTACTGATGGATAGGAACCCATCATTTTTTTATACTCCTTTTGCTACTCATTGCCTTGACCTCATATTGGAGGATCTTGACAAGATTGCATGGATCAAAGCATGTGTGGAGAGCAAAAAATATTTAAATTCGTATAAAATAAAACATTGGTCCTCAACTTAATGAGGCGATTCACAAGGTAGAAGGAGTTGGCTCCAACTAGAATAACCCAATTTTCTACCAATTTCATCATCACATTATATCCTTGTTGTAGTCAAAAAGAGCTTTGAGGCACATGTTAGTTAGTGAGGAGTAGAATTCCTCGTCATATGCTAAGACCAATGCAAGGGAAGATGTGACAAATTAGATTTTTGATGAGCAAGGCTTCTAGGTACCTATTATGGAGATTGTAAATGTAAATGTAATTACTAATTGTACATTCTATTTTATTATAGTTTTTGTTTTATTTATTTATTTTTGTTGACTCTTATACTATTTTTTCTCGATAATTGTAGTTCATAAAGCCTCTAGTGGCTATCCTACGAGTTGTTGATGGGGAGAAGCCCACAATGTGCTACATATATGAGGGCATGGATAGGGCCAAAGAGCCCATTAAATCTATTATGGGGGAGTTGATGATAAGTATCAACTCATTTAGGAAATCATTGATAAACAATGGCACCTCCAGCTTCATAAGCCCCTACATGCAATTGCATATTTTCTCAATTCGACATTCTAATACTGCCTAGATTTCAAGGCGAATGAGGAGGTTTTGAGTGGGCTCTACATAGTCATAGAGAAAATGATACCTAATTCTCATGTTGGAGCACAAATAGTCACTGATATTTCAATATTTTTAGATGTGCACAAGGAGATCTCTTTGCACAAGATATATGTAAGGATACTCGATTGATATTACAACCAAGTAAAAATTTATTAAGGGCATAATATAAGTTTAAAAATTAAAAAAATTACTTTTTTCTATTATTATTAAATAATAAAACTTAAAATTGGGCAATAACATCGAGTTTTCTCTTTTTCTCATCTCAAATGCATGGTGGGAAAGATTTGGTGCTAAAGTACCAAATCTTTAGAGAATTGTAGTTCAAGTATTGAGCCAACTATGTAGTGCTTCAAGTTGTGAGCACAATCAGAGTATGTTTGAGCACATACACTCCAAGAAGCACAATAGATTATCAATGTTGAGGTTGAATGATCTAGTTTATGTTCATTACAACCTTCGCCTTCATCATAGAAAAAATTTAAGCACTAACTTATCACCCATCACATTATAGGAGGTTGATCCACAATCAGATTTGATCACTGAGGTTGAGGATCATATCTTTAGTGATGAGGACCTTGATTGGGATAACCAAGTGGATAGAGAGGCAAAGGTAGTAGCCATGGTAGAGGAAGAGGATAGAGCACGAGTAGACACCTTGGATGTTGGTATGGGTGTCAATAAGACATAGACAAAGATCATGGTTACATCATCATCCATGACCTATCTTAGACACGTATGCGAGAAGGCTAGGTGATGTAGGCTCCTCTGAGCCATAGACTTCCAGCTTTTTTTTTATATTTGTTTGGAACTTTTGATGCCATGAATTTCATATTCCATGAGTATTGTATATTTTTTACAACATTTATTTATCTAATTGTGTTACTATATTGTTATTTCCTTTAGCTAAAATTTGTGTTTATACTTGTGTGATTAATGTATGTTTGTGTATGTGATCAAAGTACTTTCTTTTTTATGAGGTTATATGTCTTTAAGGTTTATTTATTAAAGGGTGCATGAAACAAGTTTTAAAGCCTTAAAATCTTAGATTTTTTTTGGTTTTTCAATTTACTGAGTCCGAATCAAGTTTGAGCATCGACTTCAAGTTCGCATCAAGAATTAGCATGTCAAGTCCAAGTCCTGTAATATTAGGTATCACTAATGAAGAGTGGGAATATATGGATGCAAAAGCACTTTGTACAATTTGGTTGTGTTTGGTAGATGGTGAGCTTTTTAATATTGTTAGAGAGGAAACAACATCAGGCCTATGGAGCAAAATAGGCTACCTTTACATGATGAAATCCTTAATAAACCAATTCTACTTGAAGAGGTAGTTGTACATGTTGTAAACGAAGGAAGGTACCAAAATTATTGATCATTTAAATGTTTCCAGTACTCTTGTATGCCAATTAAATAGTATGGATGTAAAATCAAGGATGAAGACAAGACAATCATGTCATTGTGTTCATTGCTTGATTCTTGAAACCACTTAGTCACTTACATTAGCTTTGGCACAACAAACACCCTTGAATTTGATTATGTCGTGGGAGATTTGTTGTTTGAGGAGGTGTAGAGAAAATCTAGGATATAAACCTCCACACCAAAAGCAATGGTGGTGAGGGCTTGGTCCACAAAAAAGGGGAAAATTCAAGAAATTCATCAAGATCTAAGTCAAAAGGAAAAAAAGGGTAAGGTAGAATATTATTACTATAACAAATCAAAGCATCTCAAGAAAAAAAGAGGAAAGAATCCAAGGGCGACTCCACAAAGGAAGAAAATTCAATTGAGGCAAGTTTATGTATGGTTGATGAAGTACTATTTTTTGTAATAACATCTCATAATATCATGAGGAATCCAGTCATTAGATTTTAGTGTTTTGCATCATATGTGTCCACATGGGAGTTGGTTTTATACATACCAAACTATTGATGGTGGTTTTTATCTTGTTAGAGTTGATTGTTGAACCCCACGGCTCCTTAAAATCACCTGCAACCAATACACCTTCCACATAAAACAATAAAAAGTAGATAGTGTGCTATGAAACCTTGAGAATTGAATTGATCCAAAGAAGTATATGAATATGCATCTATATTAAATAAAATGTATTATTACAATGATGGGTAATGAACCTTTGTAAAAGAAAAAATAAAAGGAATCCTAGGTGAAACCCTAGGTGTCAAATTAAATTAGATCATGACAAGTGTTCTCATCCCATGCTTTGAGACAAAAAAGCACATGACCTAAATATATAAAAGCATTCCTAAGTTTATCTTGAGTGTAATAAAGTAAAAAGGGGATCTAATTAATTAAGTGATTGCCTATTTTACTATAACAACCCCCTTAAGTTCAACTTAGTGAAAAGCTAAAAAACTAATTATGAATGCATGGATGGGTCTCATTACAAGGCCCGATGAGGTACCCATGTACAAACAAAAAAATTTCTCGTAACTAGAGAAAAGGAGAAAACATCATGGGAAAAAACTCCTCTCCAAAGAGAGAAAATAAAATAAATGTGTATTAGTGAACGAAGGAAAGAAGGACACGATTTGAGCCCCCAAGGAATACTTCTATCATATAAGTATAATGAAAGTCCCCCCAATACAAGAGAAAAGATGAGAATATGAAATCTACCCAATAAAGAAGTAGCTCTTGTGCTAATTATGAAAGCTTGAAGACAAAACTTGATCCATTGCCTACAAATAACATTTCTCCCCTTACAAAGAAATAGATCCATTGGTGATTGGAAAAGCCATTCTCATAGGTTAAAATCACAAAGTTGTGTCACACTTTTGGCCAACTAGTTCGAGTGAAATAGTTTCACCCAAAACCATGTGGTACATATAGATTCAGGTGAAACCCTTTCGCCCAAAACTATAAAATAATTTTTTCCATTGAAAATTTGAAATATGACTATATTTATGTGTAAGTTTTCATGTGAACTATTTCAATCAAAATTTCTATGTACCTGCCTATGTGGTAGCTTAACTGCTCTTTTGGGGTAAATTCAAAAACACTTCGACTTCAAGTCTGAATTTCATAAAAATCTAAAAATACCCTTTTGTAGAGCTCGAAGTCTAGAATTCACTTTTTTAATATTTTGATTTGTTTCATTATAATTTTTAAAAATTTACATTAAGTAGGTTTTTATAATCAAACATGAGTCTAATTAGAAATAAAAAATTTAACATATTCATTTTTTTTGAAAAACATATCATGCACCAGAGGAAAGAATCCTCTTTAGAAGGATATAATTTATTTTTTAATGATAAAAATAGACAAAATTTGATGTCCCATAGAAACTATGACATTTTGGTGAAGTTTCACTTTAAAATGTTACTATTGAAAAATATTCATTAGTTTTTTTCCATGTGCTAGATATTGAAGTTACCTAATTGGGAAAAAAAAAATTATTATTTTTAAATTACGAGTATAAAATTCATCCAGAGTTCTCTATTTCATTAGTTTACACCATTTTGAAATTCAAAACATAAATCCATTTTTATGTGGTCAAATCTAAATATTTTTAATTATGTTGGTCATTTCCTTTCAAAAGTGTGATACATGTTTGTGCTTTTACCCCATAAAATGGATGAATAGGGAATCCAAATCCAAATAATGTGTGCCTCTAAAAACTACTCGAATATCCACATGATGGAATAAAATGATGTCAATCCAAAATTATGTGAATATTGATGTAGAACAAACTCCAAATACAATGGTAATGAGATAACAATTTGATGTTGTGGTTGTCATGAAAGAGAAAGTGAAAGTTTTCAAAATAATCCTCCAAATATGCAATATGACTCCACAAACAAGGATGATATATATGATAGATATTAAACCCAATTAATTGTATCTAGAAGAGGGGCGGGTGCATGGAAATGGGTAGCAATTCCGTGGACACCCTAAAAAAAAAAAAGTTGAAAACCATAACGTGAGTGCGTTATGTCTTTGTTAAACCTAGGCAAGGTCTCAGCGGCTACAACTACAAACAAATAACACAAGCACGTTAACTGTTAAAAGCAAAAAAACAAATGCAAATCTCTCATTTGCATTTCGACTGGTTTTTTTGTTGCACCCGCAACCAAAAACCCTAGAATATCGCGCTCGCATTTTAGGAGGAGAATTTCTTCACCAAGAATGCCTATTTCTTCACAACGATGGTGCCACGACGACGAGGAGCTGTAAGAGGTAAGGATTCTATGGTTTTTGTTTTGAATTTGTTAGTTTTAGGTTGAATTTGATATCTATTTGTTTGAATTTTTAGGAGATGCAAATCAACCTACAAACCCTCAAAATCCTCAATAGGAAGACCAACCAAATCCTCAAGATCAAAATCAACCACAACATCAACCTCCTCCACCAATCACTCAACCCCCTCCTGACACTCAACAAAATTTAATGAGTGAAATTGAGAACAACAAAAAACAAATTGAGGATTTGATCAATAGGTTGAGTGACCCAAATGGTTCAACCATAGAAAGAATGACCCTAGCAAATTCATTGAAAGATATGTTAATAAACGTAGATTCAATTAGCAAACAATAACTGAATGGGAAGATAGGAGGCAGGCGGCTAGGGACTATTATGCAAATAAACTATCATACAAGGATGTGAAAGATTTAAAAATTACAAAAGGTGATTTGTGCTCATTATTCACCGACCCACGCACAAATCAAAATATTACCCTCAATGCGAAGAGGTTTCCTATCCATTGGTGCCACTACCAACAGATGAAGGACCGGTTTTATGATAGGTGGTACATGGTCTTCGATTACCCACCGTGCAACAATTGCGAGGTCACACAATATTTCCTTAGGAAACTATACAGTGAGTTCATATTGAACAAATTCTCAAATTATTTTGATATGAGGGATTTCCAGCAGAGAGGTGGGGGGTCAGCTCAGGATAGACCTGGTGCACAGCCGGATCCTACGCGGTAAAGTAAACGAGCTCTCGCTAGGCCACCTCATGAGCACGTTTTTATGCCTTCTGTCGTGAAGGAAAGTGTTGACGTAGAGACATTGTAGGCAATCAACACTTTGACCCAGAGTGTCATCCATCATACCAGCCCTATTCTACAGCGCCATCTAGGGGAGTCATCTAGTGGTGGCCTTCGAACACGTGTGTCAATCTTGCGGGGCTACTTGTTCACATGATCCCACTAACCCTCAGGAGACTGGTACGCAGGATCCGTTTGCAGCTATGGAGATGGAGAGGGCAACTGACATTTTGCATGAGGCATATGGCATTGATAGTTAGGTAAAAGTTAGTGCATGTGTTCATTGAATTTAATTTATTAAATTTCGATTTTGAAATGCAAGATTAACTAAAAATGTTTTATGATTTTAATAAAATTGCAGGGTCACAGTGTTGAGACTGGATACACGGCCCCCCACCAACCTATTTTTGCAGTACACCTATCGCTAGGGTATGTAACTAGTAAACAATTATAAGTTTATTGCATATTAATGGCATTGTTTTACGAATGGTAATTTAATATTGAATTTTGGATGTTAAACAGACTAATATTGGAGGTTTTAATGGAACACTTCCCAATGGTGGTGGATTTACTCAAACCTTCACGCAGGTAATAGAATAAAGAGTTTAACTAATGAATCAAGTACTTAATAGATTTGTGTAGTTTATACATGCACATCGTTGATTACGTTGAATAATTTGTTGTTTTATTTTCAGTTGTTGTGAGACGATACACCTCCAAATGTGACAAGGGCAATGGATATTGGTGTGACATTTGCTATACAATCCTCGATGGCTCTGACAGAAGAGGTATGATGCAGATTAGTAAATTTTAATTTACATTTGTTGTTATAGATGTTAGTTAGTGAAAAATCAAACCATTATTGATTCACATAATTTTTGTCTATTTGTATGGTTTATACAGGGCTTGAGCGCACCTGAGCATGGGCGTGAGGATATTTCCCTCATGGAGAGAGATCATGAGATGGCTGTAAGTGATTATTTTGTCAAATATATCATTTTTTATAATGTAATTTCTATATATTCATGTTTTTACTTCTTATTGTAACAGTTAAAACTTCACCATGAACTAAACCCTAGGAGGAGTAGCAGGAGCACTCCATGAGCGCAACAAAAATGAGTGACTGACCTATCGCCATTCGAGCGAAAAGGAAAGGGAAAGATTTTATTTCCTGCGCATGGAGAGCAATGACTTTTGATTCCAGAGTCCTTTGTTGTATGCCTGCATGGCAGTTTTGTACATATTTTTATTGGACATATTTGACATTGTATGCCTAGATGGCATTCTCGTAAGCCTATATGGCTATTTTGTACATATATTTCATACTTATATCGACATATATCGATGTATGCCTACATGGCTATTTGGTTAATACAAATATCTTTTATCGATGCCTATCCATATTTGCATTCTAAATTGATGGTTCAATAGATATGAGTTATGTGTATTCAAGTGTATACTTTACAACTTACGTGTATACTTTGTGACTTACATGCATTCAAGTGTATACTTTGTGGCTTACATGTTTTCATGCATATAACTTGTATTCGTGCATATACTTTGTTTTAATTTGTGTATAATATGTATTCGTGTGTATACTTTTTGAGGCTTACGTGTTTTTGAGTACTTGTACTTCCCTTATTGACATGTACATGTTTGACTTATTCACATGTATAACTATTAATTGGTTAGCCCTAGCATTGATCTATGTCATCCTCAGTGCATGATCCTTGAGATGGAGTAAGTACACCCTCAAGGTCAAAAGGAGTTTCACATGCATTCTTCGTAGGCTCATTTTGGTAGTGAAACCAAAAACCTCTTGCATCATTGAAAAGATTTTTTTTTCCTTTATAGCAGGTTTGAAGCCATTATCATTCTCCATTAGTTCTTCATGTATCCACTCCCCATTAATGGTTGTCTCGTGACCTTCATGAAACCAAGCACTTATCTCATTTGTGATAGAAGAAATGTATGAAGATTTATCTTCCTCCTTATGAACCATTCATTATCATGAGAGATGGGTTCTTGTGAACCACTACTGATGAATCATGGATCAATGAGTGACTTGTAAAACTACATGATTGAATCCTGATAGCAATATCACAATATTTATATATCTAAATGTGTTATTTCCTTCAGCTAAAATTTGTGCTTATACTTATGTGATTGATGTATGCTTGTGTATGGGATCATAGTAATTTATATTTGATGATGCTATTGTGTCTTTAAGGTTTATTTATTAAAGGGTGCATGAAACAAGTTTTAAATCCTTACAAATCTTTGAATTTCTTAGGTTTTTCTATTTTTCGAGTCTGGGCACCGAGCTCGAGTCCAAGTCAAAAAATGGCTTGTCAAGTCTGAGGCAAGTCCTAGTCTTGTAACACTGGTGTGAACACATCGAGGAATAATGTATATGTCGATGAAGAGAGAACCCATCCTTGTTTCCAAACAAACTATGGTATAGATATGGTTGGTCGAGATAAAACATCACTCTCCTAGATAGTTCGAACCATAATATTTCATGGCTACAAACACACCTTCATTATGTGTGTTCTTGATCCTACTGAAGAAATGGTGGAACATGTTGTAGATCAAATATTGCAACCCTAAGTCCACAAGAAGGTTCCTTGTCCTGATGTCCATAAATGTCTTTAAGATGTTCATCCTTCTTGAGTAATGTGAACTATTGATGTTATCTAGATCTTTGAAACTATTTGCAATCATGTGCAATACTATAGAAGCTAGAGCTATATCTAATACTACAAATGACTGCTCAATGGAATCCTGATAGCAATATCACAATTTGACACATTGTAGAAAATACCTCCTACTTATCAATTGATGAGCTAAAGGGGCTCTACAATGAATGTTTCATAAGGCACAACACTTGTTGAAGGTTTTGCAAATGGGGTTGCAAGCTAACTGGGCTTAATCTTGGGGAAAAAACTTTGTGGTTAAGCGCTTGAGCTGGAGTATACCGGAATGGGTGACCTCCCGGAAAGGCCTAGTGCCTCACCTTTATGAGCACCACTTAGATGCAATGAGTGATAATTGGTCCATTCAATATCATTTCAAATTTGTTGCTTTAAGCAGCTTACAAATTTGCAACTTAAGACTCCTCCAACCTAAGGGATCGATCCGGTGAAACATAGCTCAGAGCGATTCCATGTGTTTTGGTGCAAAAGAGGACCATGCCTAGCATAAACATACCTATTTGGACGTGTTGGAGCAGTCCGCTTGGTCACACAAGTTGCAAAATGAAAGTTGCACCACTTTGCAACTTTGCACTGCTTGCATTTAATGCTTTTTCCATCAAGTGAAAATCTACCACCACTAGAAAACCACTCTGAGATAGCCAAAACCGAGAGAGGTTTTTGTAGATAGGCTCAACGCAATCCTATAGGATTAGATGAGAAGTTTCTAAGCATCACGGTATCTGAGTAATAGCATGTTGAAGTTTGTAACCATTTTGCACTTTGGACCGTTAAGGGATCGATCCGGTTAAACATAACTCAGAGCGATTCCACGTGTTTCAGTGCGAAAAAAGACCATGCCTAGCGTAAAAATACCTATTCGGATGCATTGGAGTAGCTATTTTGGTCACATGAGTTGCAGAGCGAAAGTTCCACCACTTTGCAACTTTGCACTGCTTGAATTTGACATTTTTTCCATCAAGTGAAAATCCGCCGCCATGAGAAAACCACTCCAAGATAGCCAAAACCGAGAAAGTTTTGTCTAGAGGGGCCCAACACCTTTCTGTAGGATCAGACGACAAGTTTCTAAGTGTAACGGTATCCGAGTAATAGCATGCTGAAGTTTGTAGCCATTTTGCACTTTGGACCCTTAAGGGATTGTTCTGGTTGAACATAGCTCGGAGCAATTCCATGTGTTTCAGTGTGAAAAAATACCATGCCTAGCATAAACATACCTATTCAGATGCGTTAGAGCAGTTAGTTTGGTCACATGAGTTGCAGAGGGAAAGTTGCACCATTTTGCAACTTTGCACTGCTTGAATTTGACACTTTTTCCATCAAGTGAAAATCCGCCACCATGAGAAAACCACTCCAAGATAGCCAAAACCGAGAGAGGTTTTTCTAGAGGGGCCCAACACCTTTCTGTAGGATCAGACAAGAAGTTTCTAAGTGTAACGGTATCCGAGTAATAGCATGCTGAAGTTTGTAGCCATTTTGTACTTTGGACCCTTAAGGGATCGTTCTGGTTGAACGTAGCTCAGAGCAATTCCATGTGTTTTAGTGTGAAAAAATACCATGCCTAGCATAAACATACCTATTTAGATGCATTGGAGCAGCTAGTTTGGTCACACGAGTTGCAGAGCGAAAGTTGCACCGCTTTGCAACTTTGCACTGTTTGAATTTGACACTTTTTCCATCAAGTGAAAATCTGCCGCCACGAGAAAACCACTCCAAGATAGCCAAAACCGAGAGAGGTTTTTCTAGAGGGTCCCAACTCCTTTCTGTAGGATTAGACGAGAAGTTTCTAAGTTTCACGGTATTTGAGTACTAGCATGTTGAAGTTTGCAGTCATTTTGCACTTTGGACCCTTAAGGGATTGATCCGGTTGAACATAGCTTGGAGCGATTCTACGTGTTTCGGTGTGAAAAAAGACCATTCCTAGCGTAAACATACCTATTCGGATGCGTTGGAGCAGTTAGTTTGGTCACACAAGTTGCAAAGCAAAAGTTGCACCACTTTGCAACTTTGCACTGCTTGAATTTGACACTTTTTCCATCAAGTGAAAATCCGCCGCCACGAGAAAACCACTCCAAGATAGCCAAAACCGAGAGAGGTTTTTCTAGAGGGGCCCAGTGCACTTTTTTAGGATCAGATGAGAAGTTTGTAAGTGTCATGGTATCTGAGTACTAGCATGTTGAAGTTTATAGCCATTTTGCACTTTGGACCCTTAAGGGATCAATCCGGTGGAACATAACTCGGAGTGATTCCATGTGTTTCGATGTGAAAGAGGACCGTGCCTAGCGTAAACATACCTATTCGGATGTGTTAGAACAGTCTGCTTGATCACACAAGTTACAGAGCGAAAGTTGCACCACTTTGCAACTTTGCATAGCTTGAATTTGACACTTTTTCCATCAAGTGAAAATCCACCACTACGAGAAAACCACTCCAAGATAGCCAAAACCAAGAGAGTTTTTTCTAGAGGGGCCCAATTCCTTTCTGTAGGATCAAACGAGAAGTTTTTAAGTGTCACGGTATCCGAGTAATAGCATGCTAAAGTTTGCAGCCATTTTGCTCTTTAGACCCTTAAGGGATCGATCCGGTGAAACGTAGCTCAGAGCAATTCCACGTGTTTCAGTGTGAAAAAAAGACCATCCCTAGCATAAACATACCTATTCAGACGCGTTGGAGCAGTTAGTTTGGTCACACGAGTTGTAGAGTGAAAGTTGCACCACTTTACAACTTTGCACTGCTTGAATTTGACACTTTTTCCATCAAGTGAAAATCCGCCGCCACGAGAAAACCACTCCAAGATAGCCAAAAGCGAGAGGTTTTTCTAGAGGGGCCCAACACCTTTCTGTAGGATCAAACGAGAAGTTTCTAAGTGTCACAGTATCCGAGTACTAGCATGTTGAATTTTGCAGCCATTTTGCACTTTGGACCCTTAAGGGATCGATCCGGTGGAACATAGCTCAAAGCGATTCTACGTGTTTTGATGCGAAAGAGGACCATGCCTAGCGTAAACATACCTATTCTGATATTTTGGAACAGTCCGCTTGGTCACACGAGCTGCAAAAAAATGTGTACAAATTGTTTACATGACCTTTATATGACCTTTTTCACATTGTTTACATTTCAAAATTCAAAGTTTGCAAATTTTCCTACTCAAGGCATTTACAAAACAAGGTGCTACTACACCAAACATGAACTCCAACCTTACAATATTTGAGTATATCTCATTATGTAATTAAATCTTATTACAATGCCTCTGGCACTTCGTTCTCTCAGATCTTTTATAATGTCACTCATACATTCAAGATTTTCTTTAAATGTCTACATCATAGGTGCTCATTATGAGGTTAACTTCAAATGAGTAACTTGAGATGCCCTCGCTAAGCTTCACATGCTCTCTTATAATGGCTTGAAATCAAAATTGATATTTGTCAAAATCATCAAAATAAGTATGTTGCATTGCTTTTTTGGCTGAGATTCTCTTTGATGGCTCTTAAATCAGCATTTTCTGCAACGAAAGATTAATCAACCCTTAGTAATTTACTTACAAATACGCAAAGTAAAAGAGAAAAAGAAAGAGAATCCAAAATGGAAATGAAATAAAAATAGATGGAAGGCACTTATAGATGTTGCATGCAGGCATCACAATAAGGATGTTGCATTGCTTTTCTGGTTGACATTCTCTTGGATGGCTCATATATCTGCATTTTTTGCAAGGGGACACCAATCACTATAAAATAAGATGATAGCATTGGCATCAAACAAATTAATGTGCATACAAGTGTAAATTAATAAGAACCAATGTGCATATACTTACAAATTAATCCAACGAACCATCCGGGTTTTCTCTACTCTTTATTGTGTCAAGTATTGCCTCGTGGTCAGACTCACAGACCTTCCATAACGTCTTGTTCAAAGGTCTACCCCCATATTTGGTCAAATTAACATTGGATGCCACGACAAGGTTCGAGTAATGAAGAATCTTACGATGCATGTCAAAGTCCTGAAATAGCCAATGTTTAACACTTGAATGTGGGTACCTTTTAAGCCATGTTCCAGTAACCACAATTGAGCCTGTAGGGTATTCGATGTTTTCTCCATCTATAATTAGGGCCTCCAATTTCTTTTTGGTCTCAACACAACGACACAAGTAATATTCTATTCCCTCTTCATTGTCTTCATCTGCAATAACTGCATAAACATGCCCTGCATTGATATGTGCAAAAAATCTCTTGAAATTTGTCAACATTATGAATACAGTACAAAGTAAGATCTAACGATATGGAATTTCAACAACTAAGAAAGTAGATATATCATCTCGTTGAACTAGATCTGATATGTGGTCAAAGTTGACCGATGATTCTATCTGTGTCAGTTCCAATGCCATCGAAGGGTGATACATGTGAAGTGGGCTAAGATAACTTGTGAACCATTTGTCAACCCACTCCCCTAACTCACAATCATTCCAGTCTTGCATTGTACATGAAGAACAAAAGCATGCCATCTTTCGTGTATCGATACTCCATGAACCTGCATTTGAGCTAAGGAAAGAGTGTACCTCACTTGATCCTATTAGTGTACAATAGTCTTCATATGGTGCAATGTTAGTATCATCCATCAACCAAAAAAATCTATGAACTGAAGACGTACCTTCATTATCTGGACCCATCAAAGCATTACACCACTTGACGATTGATTTTGCATTTGTCAACTTTGCACTGTCTTTATACTTTAACTCTTCTCGTGCTAATGCTCTTTTCACACATGCTCCTGCACCATCATGATCCCCCTTTCCATGTCTAACCTCACAATAGTTCCACATATATTGAACACCTGTAATGACATGCATCCTGCACAACTAGTAGAACATGCGCGAGTTCTTGAACTATGTTACACAGTTATCAGACCATATTATATGTTGACTGTATTCTATGCCCCTCTGAGCCAAACCACTATAGAACATCTGGAAGCAACCTTGCACGAACTTTGGAGAATGTGTGCGATCATCACTAATGTAAAATTGGTACTCCCTCAATACCTTCCTTTGCTCATCTGTAATATCAGATGCATGAATGAATGCTATGTGCACAAATATCAAAACTTGTGTGGAGTTGTAATACTGTGACTGCACCTCATGTTGTGGCTGTAGAGTGTAGTTCTCTGCAAAGTCAACCACGAATACTATGCTTCCAACTGGAAAGGTGTCCTTGCATAGCTTGAACTGCGTGTCCAACCATCGGGCTCTATGGGTATGCATTGCATACTCAGATAGTATACTATGATGAAATGTGGTCATAAATTGGTACACTAGAATCTTCTCAATAACCAAATCACACCTTTTTGCTTGAGACCCATCTTTTGTAGCATATGCCACTATTTTATACTTCCCAAACTCTACTAGTTTTTGTCCCACCTCATTTGTGCTTTCCATATGTTGACATACTGGCATACGCTGGAAGCCACCGCAATGCTCGCATGAACCATCCAAGCATGTTATCCTATAGAATATTTGGCCATCCTCTATTTCACATAATTTTTTTGATAAGAACTCTCTTGCAGATTTTGGTGGGGTTTCTATGCCACAATCCTGCAAAACATCATTAGTATGCAAATCTAAACATATAGAACGATAAACATCATAATGGTTAGAAAACTCAATATGTAGTCTACAACAACAAGTAGTGCGTGTGTGATTTATCTTGACATAAAAGGTTTAAGCATTTCAAAAAATCTTTGAGAAATACTAATTTGAGGATAACCATTTTCAAATTTCTGAAAAAATTGGGTTTGAGTCATATCCAAAAAATGCTTTGGATGTGGCTCACGATTCCGACTACCGATTCTCCTTCTTACCACATCCCTTTGATTCGAAGACGGCCTCGTGTTATTCTTCCAATACTCTTCAATTAGTGTTCTCAAGACTTGGACAACTTCTTTATATTTTCATGACAGTCTCCCCAAGAATTCCCATAATTAATTTGTATCATTGCCGTCAATTCTTTGTCGCCTTTGAATGGCTCTTAATAAAGTTTTTCTACTAATTCCCGTTTGTTCACTAGTCTTTTTAATTAGACGAGCTCTCTATGTTTGACAACTTATGAAAGTCGATGTAATGACACATCGGGTGACATTACTATCCTTTGAGTGTGAGGTCTTACCCACACTCTCATAAGCATCCATTAGATTCTTCACAATAGTGTCTTCACTCGATGCATTTGATGTTCTCAACCCAAGAGTCTTCATGATGTTCCTATACTTTACACCCCACATCATTCCAACAAATAGTTGACATCTTGTAATCTCATTTATCCTTTCAAAGAATCGTTCCCAAATCTTATCAACATATCTTCTACAAGTGCGTCTTGAAATCTTACCTTCCATGTGTTGCAAAATCTCATCATCAATTTTAATCAAATACTTTGGCTTTCTACACAAAATTCTAGGTGGTGTTCTCCTAGGTACATACATCTCAACATTAAGAATTTCATCAATATTTAATTGAGGTGGGCTAGATTGCGTACCTTCAATCGAGGGTGGAAAAGAAGACATACCTTGAGGTTCACATGGGGATGATGGCATACCTTCTTCGTCAATTCCGAGTGATGATGTACTCTCAACTTGAGATGTGTTGGATGGTGTCCAACGATATTCACTTGCGGTACATGGTGTCCCTTCATATTCACTTGCAGTAGATGGTGTATTTCCATATTCACTTGTGCTAGATGGTGTCCTTCCATATTCATTTGTGCTTAATAGTGTACCTTCATATTCACTTGTCGTAGAGGGTGTGTCTCTAACTACGGTATCTGAATATGTCTTACGATGATGGTTTCGCATTCGTGCTTGTTGTGCTACCAATTCCCGTTCTCTTTTTGACGGTTGAGGTTCCTCTACAATCGGGTTGTTTTCATCAATAGTTTCCAATCTCTTCTTTTCACGATATGCCGCCCCTCAAACTCTCTCCTTTTCTTTCAAGGTTTCGTTCTCTTCGTCTGTTAGTTTCCTTTTTGTCTTTTTCTTCGGCATGGCGGATAATTTTATCTATACCATGGTAATGAGACGAATATTAGTTCCTAAAAAATGTATCCATTCAAGTTAATTGAAAAATATATTTCATTGAAGGCTTCATTTTAATAATACTTACAATCATCGTGTACAAAATTTAACAATAGGATGGGGTTCTTAGCTCAAACAAGCACTTTTCCATGAGAATTTGAGGAACGAAGGAGTGATTTTGAAAAAGTGTTGAAGGAGTGGTCTATGTAATGAACTGTTGACCTTGTGCAAGGTATTTTGAAGATGTTTGATGCTTTGGAATGGTTTGGGAAGGCCCGGGTATAAGAGTTTCTACAAACCCTCCCTCTTTGCATTGAAAAATGGGGGTTTTTGTATTGGAAGCCTAGTTGAGCGGGTAAGGTCCTAAGACCTAGAAATTATCTTGTTTTGAGACCTAATTAAAGAATTTTTTTGGGTTTGGAAGTCTGGTGTGAAGATCTAAGGGTAGTTCCTTTGTAAAATTGGCCTACTTAGAGGCCTAAAATAGTGAAAAGGTCAGTTTTCTTAAAGTTGTCCCAAAGGAGTCATGTGATAGATTAAGGTATGTCTTGCAACTATGAAATTGGTGCTACAATCATTCTTTTATTTTCTTGGTGTTTTGGAAAGTTTTGGAGTTAAGGGCCCAAAACTGGTTTTGCACAGTAACTAGATTCCAAGGGTGAAATGTGGGAAATAATGTTTATGTTTGTTGTCCAGCTTGGAGGAGTGTTGGGATTGGTCCATTACACCTTTTTAATCTTCTTAGATGCCTCTTGAAGGCAATTTGACATCTTCAATGGTTTTGGGTCCTCTAACTCTGCATCAAAAATGAGTATCACAGTTTGAAGTGTGTGCATGGTTTGGGAGATACATGTGACAGTTTGCAGATGCTTGGCTACTAGTAATGTGGACAGTGAACAAAGGAACTAAGTTTTTGTGTAAGGGTAGACTTCTGAAAGGTTTCATTTTTGTTGTACTAACTCAAACAAAGATTTATTAAGCAAATAATGGTTTGGTTGTGCCTTAAGAATTATAGTTTGTGTTTGTAAACAATGGTGCCATTATGGAAGATTTAAGACAACTTGTGAATGACATAATCATTGGTTGATGTTTTGAGGAACCTAGTTGATTGTAATTAGTTATTTTCAAGATTTTCAAGGTGTTTTGAAGGTCCTTAAGGAATTGGGAACTCTTAATGCTAATTTGAGTATACGAATCAAATGTTTTATGAAGGGAAATATAGTTGAATAAATGTGTCAAGAAAGGTGTTGATTTCTTCCTTTGTACTGCATCAGTTTGTGTAGAGCTATTGGAAGGTGTTTGGCCCCTTCGAAGGAATGGGAGAGGCTTGGAGTTGTCTTAAAGGATGAATTTTCATGAATGGTTCTGAGTTTCTAATCAGCTTTATGCTATGTTACAATCAATTTTATGATGGTTAATCTATTTTTTTGAGTCTGAAAAAAAGTTAAAATCAAGTTCTAATGTTTTGATGAAAAGATGATTGAGTTTGTTTGTTGATCTTTTTCAATTTAAGTTAGGGTTAGAAGTACCCTTGATGATTTATGGATCCTGGTAGATGCTCTGCATCAAGATTAAAATGGTAATTAGCAAGTGTATATAATTATGTATATAATGGTAATTTAAAATGTGCATTGACAACCTAAGGTTATAATGACAAACAAAAATGAAAGCAAGCCATAATAGAATGAAAGAAAACATGTAAAAACTTCACATACCTTAAAAACCTAACTTTCAAATGGAGGAGTTCAACCCAATTATGTAGCCTTAACTTCTTCTTTCTTCAAACTCCACAACAATTTGACTTGTTCAAAAGCTTGTTCCCTTCCACACTTCAATTGTATATCAGTTTTCAATGGAATTCAAACTTCAATTGATATTATATGTCTTTCAACGTTGAAACTCTACTATTTCATGCAAAGGTGGTAAAAAGATCATGGAAAAGGTGATGGAATGTGAAAAAGATACTTGCACACTTCACAACATCATCAAAAAACTATTTTTTGTTGAAGCACGCGCAGAACCAAGGGAGTATGTAGATTGTGGGCCTTCAAATCATGGGTATATAGAATTTTTTTACCGTTTTAGTGGAGTCAAAAATGCGCTCGCGTTATGTGAAATTTGGTTTTCTTAGTATATTTTTGAGAGTGGGAGAAAGAGAGAGTGGGAGGGAGAGAGGGGGAGAGTGGGAGATAGAGAGGGAGGGAGAAGGGGAGAGTGGGAGAAAGAGAGAGTGGGAGGGAGAGAGGGGGAGAGTGGGAGGGAGAGATGGGAAGAGTGGGAGATAGAGAGGGAGGGAGAAGGGGAGAGTGGGAGAAAGA